>CAUYUJ010019149.1:147500-186241 GCA_963575745.1 Prorocentrum cordatum
GAGGGCCCTCCACCAAGAGATGGTTGGAAACCGAGGGCCCACCACCACGACACTCCGGGAAACACTATTTATGTCGAGCTTTGTGTCCTGGTCATCGTCGCCCCCCTCCTCGTCGCCCCCCCGCTCCTCCGGGCGATGGGCCCTCGAGGTATGGCTGCCAGCTCGTGACGGGCTGTGCGTGCTTCGATCCACTCCTCTTCTTCCTCCTCCTCCTCGTCCTCCTCCTCCTCCTCCCTCCTCCTCCTCTTTCTCCTCCTCCTCCTCTTCTTCCTCTTCCTCCTCGTCCTTCTCCTTTTCCTTCTCCTTCTCCCCCTCCTCCTCCTCCTCCTCATCTTCCTCCTCCTCCTCCTCCTCATCCTCCTCATGGATCCGACGAGGAGGATGTCAGAACTAGTGGCCATGCCATGGTGCGCCGTGGTTGGTTCGAGCCGTCGGGATGCAAGCAGCCTCGCGCCGCAGGTTCGAGGTCGAGGAGCAGAGCGCGGGGGGGGGCAGGGAGAGGGGGGATCAGGAGGAGGAGGTGGAGGAGGTGGAGGAGGAGGAGGAGGAGGAGGAGGAAAAGGAGCAGGGAGGAGGAGGTGGAGAGGAGGAGGAGGAGGAGGAGGGGAGGAGGAGGCCAGGAGCAGGAGCAGGAGCAGGAGGAGGAGAATGAACAAGGGATGGGAAGGGGGGAGGAGGAGGAGGAGGAGGAGGAGGAGGAGGAGGAGGAGGAGGAGGAGGAGGAGGCGGAGGAGGAGGAGGAGGAGGCGGAGGAGGAGGAGAAGAGGAAGAGAAGGAGGAGAGGAGGAGGAGGAGGAGCAAGGAGGAGCGGGAGGGGGAGGGGGAGGACGGAGGGGGAGGAGGAGGAGGGGAGGAGGGAAGGAGGAGGAGGAGAGGAGGAGGAGGAGACGGGGAGCAGGAGGAGGAGGGAGGAGGAGGAGGTGGAGGAGGAGAGGAGGAGGAGGAGGGGAGAGTGAGGAGGAGGAGGAGCGAGGCTAGGGGGAGGAGGAGAGGAGGAGGAGGAGGAGGAGGAGAGGAGGAGGAGGAGGCAGGAGGCGGAGGCGGAGGCGGAGGCGGAGGCAGAGGAGGAGGAGAAGGAGGAGGAGCGGGAGGGGGAGAGGGAGGGTGCGGGGGCGGGGGAGGGGGAGGAGGAGGAGGAGGAGGAGGAGGAGGCGGCGGCGGAGGAGGAGGAGGCGGAGCAGGAGGAGGAGGAGGAGGACCAGGAGGAGGAGGAGAAGGAGGAGGAGAAGGAGGAGGAGAAGGAGGAGGAGAAGGAGGAGGAGGAGAGCGGGAGGGGGAGGAACATGAGGAGGAGGAGGAGGAGGAGGAGGAAGAAGAAGAAGAAGAATAATACGAATATTACGAATGATAAGAAGACTACTACTAATACTAATAATAAGAAGAATACTAAGAAAAATACGTAGTGGAGGAGGAGGAGGAGAAGGAAGGGAGGATACGTAGGATGAGGAGCAGGAGGAAAACTAAGAAATTACAATTATTGTAGTGGCCTTCGGCCAGTGCCGCCGATCCGGGTCGCTCGGGGTTATTCTCCAGACGCAGAAATTATGGGCGCACACTCAAACGCACACACACAGTCACACCACTTAACCTGCGCCGCAGACATGCGCACACAGCATCACCCACACACACATACTAGTTGGGAAACGCTCCTGTAGTACTAGTAGTAGTATTAGTAGTAGTAGTAGTAGTAGTAGTAGTAGCAGTAGTAGTAGTAGTAGGAGTAGTAGTAGTGGTAGTAGTAGTAGTAGTAGTGGTTGTGGTAGTAGTGGTAGTAGTAGTAGAGGCCTCGTTCCGCGGCTTCTCTCGACTTCCCGCGGTCTCTCTCAAGTTTCGAGCACGCGGTGAGTTTCACGATATATGTGTGTGTATGTACGCGTGCATGCATGTATGCATGCATTGATCATGTGTGCCTGTGTGTAGGTACGTATGTATGTATGTATGCTTGTGCGCGTATGTATGTATTTAGTTTGTATGTATGTTTGTATGTGTGTATGATAATATGTGTGTATGTGTGTGAATGTAAGTATGTATGTCTGGAAGATTGTTTTTCTATGTATGCAAATGTGTTTAAATGTAGGTATGTATGCATGTGTGTATGGATGTGCGTTTGAAGAGCGAGGATGTTTCAAAGAAGAGGCACTCGGTGACGCGATCGTTGAGGGATAGGAGTGAGGTCGCAGAGGAGGAGGAGGAGAATGAGGAAGAGGCGATAACTTGAAGGAAAACGATGAGACGGAGGACATCCTGCCGGTGGCGCCCTGGGCGGTGCCGCGGAAGAAACCGGGGGCCTGCCGGAGGCAGTCTGGAGGCCTCTGGGGAGCTGTTTTGGGGCCTCTTGGAACCTCTTTTGGGCCTCTTGTGGGCTTCTTGGGGCCCCTTGGGGGTCTCTTGGGGCCTCCTGGGGGCCTCTTGGGGCGGAAGCTCGGTTCTTTCGGTTCGTGGTCCCCCTCTTGGGCCCCTCTTGGGGCTCTCTTGGGGCCTTCTTGGGCTGTCCAGAGGCCCTCTTGGGCCGTCTTGGGGCCCTCTTGGGCCGTCTTGGGGCTCTCTTGGGCCGTGTTGGAAGCATCGTGGGCCGTCTTGGGACGGACTTGGGGGCCTCTTGGGCCGTCTTCGAGCGTCGGACGCCCGAAAAGGCAAGAACGCTAAAAACCCTGAGAAAACCAATGAAAATCAACGATTCTGGCCTCTTGGGGCCCTCTTGGGAGGCCTCTTGGAAGCTTCTTGGGGCGTCTTGGAGACACCTTGGGCCGTCTGGAGGCCATCTCGGGCGTCTTGGAACGATTTTTCGGCGACTCGGGGCCCTCTTGGAACCCCTTGGGGGTCTCTTGGGCCCCCCCCCTCCTCCAAAGCGCCGGAAAAAGCGGAGCATGGCGCCCCCCCCCCCCCTATCTTCCACTCCCCCGGAGCGGCCCCGGGGTTCGCCGGAAACTCGCACCCCCCCCCCCCCACCCCACCCCCCCTTCCCCGGCAGAGCCACCCCGGCGACCCCCCCAGAGGCTGAAGCTCAGCCTCGAGGCTGTAGCTGAGACTCCTTGAAACTCACACGCCGGATCGGCGGATTTTATGAGGACGAATAAGCCGAACACTATGAAGAAGAAAGGCGACTACGACGAACCAAACTAATATTTTAATTAACACGAAGACGAAACATCATAATACTAAGAATACGAATAATACGCATAATAAGAAGAAGAGGATGAGGAGGGGGACGAGGAGGGGGAGGAGGAGGTGGAAGAGGAGGTGGAGGAGGAGGAGCACGGAAGAGGAGGAAACACGGAGGAGGAGGAGGAGGGAGGAGGAGGAGGCGAGGCGGAGGTGAGGAGAGAATGGGAGGAGATGAGTAGCAGGAGAACGCAGGAGGAGGAGGCGGAGGCGGAGTAGGAGGAGGAGGTAGTGTGAGGATGAGGAGGAGGAGGAGGAGGAGGAGGAGGGAGAGAGGTAGCTACGGAGGAGGAGGAGGAGGAGCAGGAGGACTGAGGAGGAGGAAGGAGGAGCAGGAAGGAAGAGGTGGAGCAGGAGGAGGAGCGGCGAGGAGAGGAGGAGGAGGAGGATGAGGAAGGAGGAGGAGCAGTCAGCCGACAGGGTGCAGCAGGAAAGGCAGGGTGGGGTAAAGGAGGAAAGGTGAGGAGGTAGTGAGGCGGAGGAGGAGGGCAGGAGGAGGCGAGTAAGGAGCAGGGCAGGAGCAGGACAGAATCAGGAGCAGGAGAGGAGGAGGAGCATGAGCAGGAGCAGTAGCGGAGCAGGAGGAGGAGCAGAAAAAAGGAGGGAGGAAGAGGTGGAGGAAGGAGGAGGAGGAGGAGGAGCAGCAGGAGGAGCAGGAGCAGGAGCAGGAGGAGGAGCAGGAGGAGGAGGAAGAGGTGGAGGAGGAGGAGGAGGAGCAGCAGGAGGGGAGGGGCAGGGGGAGGGATTGGAGGAGGAGGAGGACGAGGACGAGGACGAGGACGAGGAGAAGAGGAGAAGAGGAGAAGAGGAGGAGGGGGAGGAGGAGGAGGACGAGGACGAGGAGGGGGACGGCAGGTTTTGGCGCCCGAGCGGGCGGGCGCTGTTGCTGCATCCCCCGGCCGGAGAGTTCATTTGGTCTTGTCTCTCTCGGGCAGCGTGCCGTATTGCGAGTCAGTATCGTTCAACGGATTCCCATCCCCATCCCCATCTCCATCCAGACCCCCAATGTCTCAGCACCCCAGTTGGGGATGTACCCTGCGAAACCCAGGCCCGGGGGAAACGGCCTATGTCCCCGTTTAGGGTATTCAATCGGCCAGTGGGGCCCGGCCCACGCTGGTGGGCATGGGGAGCGGTGAAACGATGCTCAGTAGGGCGATCCGGCGACGAAGCGCCCACGGAGCTGGACAGTTTGCGCGCATGAGCTGGCGCGCGTTGTCTTCTTCTCCTCCTCCTCCTCCTCCTTCTCCTCCTCCTCCTCCCCCTCCTCCTCCTCCTCCCCCTCCTCCTCCTCCTCCTCCTCCTCCTCCTCCTCCTCCTCCTCCTCCTCCATGTTGCCCCCGCATCGTGACCCCCTTCCTCCTCCTGCCCTGCCCGCTCTCCTATCATCTTCTCTATTCTTCCTTCTCCTCTCCAGAGTAATCTCCCCCCTCCTCCTCCTCCTCCTCCTCCTCCTCCTCCTTCTGGTGCTCCCTTCCATTGTACGCTCTCTCCTTCCGCCTCCTTGCCTGCCTCCCCTCTTTTTCCCTCTCCTCTCTTCTAGCCTCTCTTCCTCTCTCCCTCTCCTGCTCCCCTCTCCTATTGTCTTCCGCTCCTTCTCCTGTTCCCTGCTCCCTCTCCCCTCTCCCTCTCCTGCTCCCCTCCTTCTCCTCCTTCCCTCTCCTGTTGCCTTCCGCCTCGGGTGTCTCGTGTCTCAACGTGGTGGCGCGGGACTGCGGCGACAGTCAGTCGGCAACATCGCAGCTTTGCAGCATGTTTGTCAGGATCGTTTCAGGCCCTGATTTGTTCGCTCAGTGTCTCGATTGATGAGTAGGCTGCTTCTGCAAAACCAAGAGCGCCCACATGCCCTACAGTCGGGGCCCTGAAGAAGGAACCCTTTTCGTTGGGGAGGGGCTCGGTGTTCCTTAATTGTTTCGCAGCTCGCCTTGGATTCTCCTTCTGTCTTCGATCGGAAATCGAAGCTTAACTTATGGGAAAAAGGGGGCCTCGTTCCTTATTTTGGGTTCCTTAGGTCAAGGCCCCGACTGTATCAGCCCACGCTCTTCTGCCACGGCGCAGAGCGGTAGGCTTGTGTCGTGTCGACCGGGCGGCGACCCGAGCGTGTGTGTGTCTAAGGGCGACCGCCGCCGGTGGCCCAGCGCTTGAGATCTGGCGATCGAGAAGCCGCCGATCGCACAAAATGGAGCGATCCGCGAGTCAGAGCCCCGAATCATCAGGGGTAACCCCAGGAAGCATTTAAGAACCCCCCCCCTCCGGCAAATCGATAACCCTTCCGCACCATCATCCATATCCGCATCATCATCATCATCATCATCATCATCATCATCATCATCATCATCATCATCATCATCATCATCATCATCATCATCATCATCGTGTCCGGGTGCTACAGCTATCGTTCGGTTATTTCGGCCCCTTCGGAATATCGAATAAAAAATGCGGTGCTACGATATCGCCGGGGGGGTTCTTAAATGCTTCCTGGGGTTAACTCGGGTCAGGGCTAACTCGGGTTCGCTTTTCGGGATTCCGAACCCGAGTTACCCCGGGCCCGAGTTACCCCGGATAATTCGGGCGTCCAGAGCCCCAAATCATCAGGGGAAATTCGGGTCAGGGCTAACTCGGGTTCGTTTTTCGGGAATCCAAACCCGAGTTACCCCGGATAACTCGGGCGCCTAAGCGAGGTGTCAGAAGCCAACGCCGGGGTCGTCACGACACGAACCTGCCGTGCCTACCCCTGTGTCCTGCGCTTGTTCCTGCCACGCAGCCCCGCGTTTTGCTGCGGACGCCCGGAGTTACAGTGGGCAACATGTGTTTTCCCAGCATCATCCTGGTTGTCCCCGTTTTTTCTCCTCCCTCCTCGCGTCCTCGCCTCCCTCTTCCTTGCACAGTCTCCTGACCGTAGTGATGAGAGTCGTTTTCCTGCCTATGCGCCGTTTGGGCGCCTGGCTTCCTTGCCTGCTTGCTTGCTTGCTTGCCCGTCTGGAGCGGCGCGCTGGAAACCTCCCTGTTTGTCTGGCCGATAGGGGGGGGGGGCCTGGGGCTTGGCCGTTGTTGGAGGTTGGCTGGATGCTCCCCTGGACCGTCGTCGGCGCCTCGGCGTTGTAGTCCGGTGCTTTGCTCCTGTCATGCGGCCCTTCGAAGAGCGCCGTCTCCTCGTCGCCCGCGCCGGGAGCCCTCTCGGCCGCGACCGGGGCAGGCCGGCGCCCCGCCGCACACGCGTCTGGCTCGTGGTAGCTCAGGCGGGGTCGGGAGCGCCGTATCGGGGTGGGCAGAAGCCCCCACCCTGACACTCTAGGCCTCCTAGATGGGGTCGGAGTAGATGGGGTCGGAGGATCGCGCCGCATCGCCGATGCATCGCCGATGCGGTTCGATGTGCAGCCCGATTTGCGTCACGTCGACGTCGCCGATGCATCGCCGACGTCGACGATGCATCGCCGGTGCATCGCCGATGCATCGCCGATGCATCGACGATGTATCGCCGATGTGTCGGCGATTCGGCGCGATCCTCCGACCCCATCTACTCCGACCCCATCTAGGAGGCTTCTAGACACGTCGATGATCGAAGGAGAGCAATCGGAGAAACGTAAGACTCGAGTGAGCCAGAGCTCGCGTTTGCCGACGTTGTTTGACGAGCCCGCCCTGGGTTTGGGCGATCCAGTTTTCGTGGGATGTCTGCAGCGGGAGCTCGCGTCAAATTTTGGACTGGGTCTCGTCGTTTTCATGATGGCCCCGTCAGGCCAACCCGCATCCCCCGAACCCGAGTCTTACGTCTCCCCGAAAAAAACACAGAAACACAGAAACACAGGAACTTTTGGCGCTCCGCGCAGATTTCTGGGATCCGTGCAGGGGCCCGGTGGCGGCGCCTCCAGTGCCGCCCAGGGGGGGCCCAGCGCAGATCCGAGGAATCCGCGCGGACCGTCGAACGTTTCTGTTTGTGTGCTCCTCTCTTCCTCCGGATGCGTGAACTGTCCGTCTTCGGTTCTCGAGAGGGCGCCGCGGCTGTCGTTTTCAAGGCTTGCGCCCGCCAGGTTTGGGCCCGAGGTCGCTTTCACTGAACCGCGCTTTACTGAAGGGGGTTGCGTCCATCCCCGAGTCGTTGACCATGACCAGAGGAGGCACAGATACCGATAGCGTTGCGGGCCCTGGAGAGTCCTCGTCGCCACGGCTGGATGTATTCGGCTCTGTTGTCGGAGTGCACCCTGGGAGAGGCCTGGGGAGCAGCGGTGCTGGTATTCTTCTGCCCCCCCCACACGACGCCCCGGCGGAGAAGCTTGACGACTGGAGGGGCAGGCAGGCAGGCGGGACGGAGGAGAAGGACGGGAAGGGGTGTCCAGAGTCACGGAGCACGCGCGGGCCGGGCAGGAGAACGGTCTCCGACGACTCCGATATCTTGACGAATGTGGAGGATCGGCTCGCTCAACGCTTGCCTCCCCCTTTTCCGCTGCCCCCCCCCCTTGTCACGTCGCTGCCGAGCGTTCCGTCGGTCGTCCGTCGTGCTGTTCTCGCCGTCGCAGTTTTCGTCCGTCGTCGCCGACCTCGTCTGCCGTCGTCCGTCTGCTGGCTGCCTGTTCTGCCATGGACATCGTGCCTCTCTGCGTTTGCGCACGAGGGCAACCGAGAGCTGAAGGAGGAGGAGGAGGAGGAGGAGGAGGAGGAGGAGAAATAATAGGAAGAGGAGGAAGAGGAGGAAGAGGAGGAAGAGGAGGAAGAGGAGGAGGAGGAGGAAGAGGAGGAGGAGGAAGAGGTGGAGGTGGAGGAGGAGGAGGAGCAGCAGTAGGATGCCACCCTGCCACCAAAAGGTGGACTGATGAGGAGGCGAGAGATCGGGAAGGGGGACGAGGCGGCAGAGGGCGAGGTGGAGGAGGACATGTGAACGGGGAATAAGTGGGACATGAGAGGGTAAATATGATGATGACGGTGCTGATGTTGATGATGATGATGATGATGATGATACTGATGATGATGATGATGATGATGATGATGATGATGATGATGATGACGATGACGATGACGATGCTGATGATGATGATGTTGCTGATGATGATGATGATGCTGCTGATGCTGATGATACTGCTTGTGGTGGTGGGGATGATGTTGATGCTGATCATGCTGATCATGGTGGTGGTGATGATGATGCCGATGATGATGATGATGATGATGATGATGATGATGATGATGATGATGATGATGATGATGATGATGATGATGCTGATGATGATGATGATGATGATGCTGATGATGCTTCTGCTGATGATGATTGCTGTTTTGTTTTCATCGGCGCGCAGTCATCGCACGTCGACGCCTGGGAGGTCTGGCACAATAGGCTGCGTGCGGCCAGAGGCGCTCGAACAAGACGGCAGCGACATCTCGAAATCTGCCGCCGAACAATATGTAACAAATTGTGCGGCCGCCCAAAAGTCGGCGGCCTGCCGCTTCCACATCCGATAAAAGATAACATGCTTCCAGTCGGGCGTGGTCGGCGCATTGCCGCCGCCAAAAAGCAAAGCGACCCCGACGTGGTAGCGGGCTCGATCGGCCGAAAGAAGAGTGGACGAGTCGCTCTTGATCGACCCCCTATCTGTCGCGAGGTGCTTGGATGCGCGGGCCTGGCCCACCTTGGTGGGGAAACGAACGAGCTCTATAGACTTGCACAAGTGCGGCGCTGGTTTACTGGCGCCAAGGACTTGTAGGGGGCCACATGCGAACCCTACCCCTACCCCCCACGATTTCTGAGGGGGAGGGGTTCACTTCATTCGGGAGCTCCCGAGCGAAGTGAACCCCACCCTCCCCCTCAGAAATCGTGGGGGGTAGGGGTAGGGTTCGCATGTGGCCCCCTAACTTGATTCAGGTACGAGGCAGCGCTCCACGTGTGCTAGCGCGTGGAGCGTCTGCCGTCTCCACGCGGTGCGCTCCCAGCCGTCCCCCGTCGAGTGGCGAGACGCCGCCTTGGCGTCCCTATGCTTTCGCTCCATGCTACAGCAAGCTACTACCTGGCATCGCTCGGACGTGTGCATTTTTCCTTCGGCAAGGACCATCGAAGAGCATCCTTGACCATGTGGCGAAAAAAACACTCACACAACCAACAAAACACAGGGAATGGACGTCCGAGCGATGGCCAGACTACTTCTGCATGGGACGCAATGCACTGCGGAACGTGAAATATGTAATGGGCTTTCTGCTTGCTTGCGCCCCTGCCGTAGACGCCCCTGTACGCCAGGAAATGGTCAAGCGTTCGCAGAGTCAACCGACCAACGTGTTCAACACAGGATTTTGTCCACGAGCATGTCTGATACCTGACTCAACAGCAGCATGATGCGGCACTCTTTGACGAGCAGGCCTTGCGGGGAAGTGACCAACCTAGCAAACGCTGTGCCAATGCAGCCGCGGCTGTCAGAGTCTCGCTAGCAACGGCCTTGATATGAGAGCCGCGCTTCTGCGCGCGCTTCTGGAACAAGTTCCGCGGCAAAGCCCAGAGGGGCTCCAGTCAGAGCCCTGAGAGGCTCCTGTCGCAGCAAGCCGCCGTTGGACCTGTCCCAGAGTTCCAGCGTGAACGCTGTGGGCGTGGTCAGCGAGTTGCAGCAACACGTTGAGTGCATATTGGGCCATCCCGCCAGATGCGAACAGCACGTGCATGAAGTCCCGAACTGTGTTATCGATCGGGCTCGCAGCATTGCGCAGGCTCCCGTCCCGAGCCAATGCCGCGCGGGTCGTGCGCGAGGCCAGCGGCGACCTGCGCCTGCTCGAGTGCAGCGCCCGTCGTCGCGAGGGCCTCGCGCTCCGAGTGGTCGGCTAAATCTTAGAGGCTGGCAGGTGTGTGAAGGTCGAGCTGATCTTGATGGGCACATTTTCCACCACCACTACCATACGTAGGAGAGGGAGGAGGAGGAAGAGGAGGAGGAGGAGGAGGAGGAGGACCTCCTCATCCTCCCTTCTCCCCCGTCCTACATATGGTAGTGGTTGTGGAAAACTTGCCCATCAGATCTGGCGGAGCATCGCTCAAATGCTTCGCACACGGATTGCCAACTCACTCTGAAGGTTGTCATTTGGCCAATTTTTTGTGCAGAAATAGCGCGGCTTAGATTCAGACGCACCTTCGGCGTACATGGTATGTTCGAAAAAGCCTTCTCGTCTTGAGTTATAAATCCAAGTCGTCCAGTCACCATGCGAACGGTCCTTGATGCATCCAAACACCAAAACCCGCCTCGAAACGACGTGGCCTTCTGCCCACAATCACTGACAAGCCGCCACGTATTTTCCTCTGCACATTGCACGGCACGTTTCCAAACGTAAACCATCCACACGAACGAGATTTATACCATGATGGAAGCTGGGTCACAGTCCAATCCGCCGACACCGCGCGCGAGGCCACGCGCGAAGACAGTGCTTGCCCGAACGGCGCGGCTTAGCGCAACCTGACCTGCCACCCCCACCCCGCCCCATCGCCCCCCTTTCCCACCCCCCTCACCCCCCCGGAACATAGCATTGGGTATCGGTATCGCCGCATATTGCCAAGGTAGATGCGCTGCAGATCGCGGGCCGGGTCTGGGCTCCTGGGGCTGCCAGCTGTGAGCTCGTCAGCGCAGAGCCCCGCTCGAATCTCGGAGCCCCCGATGTTCGAGAGCTCCAAGTCTGCAAACAGCGGCCAGCGCCGACGCGGCTCTTGCAGCCAAACGGCAAGATGCACGCGCAGAAGCGGAGAACACGTGCCGCCCGAAAGACGGAACTCCACATCCCACTACACATTCCCGCTGGGCGCGTCGACGGCGTGCTCGTGCGACAGGGTGCCCTTGAGCGGGGATGTCGATTCGCTTCCAGACGAATCTCTCGCCTGCGATCCGCCTGGGCCATGCTGGTGCTTGGCGACAGCAGCGGCGCCGAGCCTCGCGCGCTCGCACACTGGCTTGCCCATGGCCTGCGAGGCCCCGCAGCTGCTGGGCGCCAGCGCGCGGAACAGGGAAATCAGAAGGGGAGAAGACGGCGGATTGATTGGATCAGACAAGCGGATCGGGACCAATGGAAGGGAGGGGGGGAAGCAGGAGCGGGGAAGGGAGGGACAGGGCGGGGCCTGGCGCGTTCTGTGGCTGCGCCCCCCCCCCCGCCCCCCCCGCGCACCCTTCGGGCGCAGCTGGGGCGCCGCGTGGGAGGGGGGGGAAGAGTGGGGGGGGGAGGGGGGTCTGGGAGGAGAAGAAGGAGGAGGAGGAGGAGGAGGAGGAGGAGGAGGAGGAGGAGGGGGAAGAAAAAGAGGGGGAGGATGAGGGGGGGAGGAGGGGGAGGAGAGGGAGGGGGAAGGGGAGGAGGAGGAGGAGGAGGAGGAGGAGGAGGAGGAGGAGGAGGCGCGTCGGCGGAGCCGAGTGTTTGGGTACGGTGGGAGGAAGAAGGGTTGATCCGATCGTGTTTTCTGCAACGTTTTGGGAAAGGTCCGGGAACGTTTATTTTTCTGTGTTCTTTTGTATTGTTAATTGTGTGTTGTGCCGTATTTGCACGAATTCGTATACATGCACATGTAATGCTAGTACCATTGTTTATTGTCAGTGCGTGGGAGATCGTGATTTACACCATTCCGTAAATCAACTCATCGAAGGAACAATTGATTATGATTTGCATCCATCCTCGCGAAATCATGAACAGTCACACGGGCAAAACTAGCACAACTATTAAATCCACCGGCGATGGCTACATGTTGTAATGATATGTAAACAGCTGATATATGACTGAAGTGTGTGAATTCAGATGACAAGATTATTGAACTCATCATGTAATCGAATTTGTTGAGGGATAACTGATGTATGCGTTCATCATTCCCCGCGACATCAAATAAACCCGTATGACAACTCATCGAAGTTATTAGTTTCATACAAAACTACTCATACATCTAACCAACACTTGGGTTGTTCAAGATACCAGTCCATCGTTTATGCGAATGAAATAGTCTGGTGACACTGATGTCTAAGTTCACTTCTCTTCGCAAACTCACTTGCGCTCACATGGAGAACTAGCAAACTTAAAGTGTTTGTGGAACATTAGAGCATAATTTATGCAAGCGCGCGTACGAATATGCGACTGACTCGTATACGTTCATATGAAACAGATGCATGTATGGAATAGTATTGTGGAAACAATGATTCCCAGTTTCACTCATCTTATCACAATCATATAAATGCAAACGAAAAAGCTAACGAACCTATTGGTTTCCTTGAAATTGACCACAGATTTGTATGCAAATCATTTTTTTGCGTCAGGAAAGAGCGCACATTGATGTTAATGTAGGATGGACATACAATTGGTGGGGGAAAATTCTGGTTCCATCAATCCTCACAAGAGCATAGGGTATCATATGAACAATGTGAAAGCATTACAATTTCGATTGAACAGTAGTTAGCGTGGTGCACCATGCTGGGTTTTCTCCATGCCACGGGACCACGAACATTTATCTCAGCCATTTTAATGTTCACGTATTACGTGACAACGTTTGGAAACACTTGCTCCCCCAAATGTTGCAGGGCCTTCTGACGTCGCAGGAGAAATTCGCAAATACATATATTTTCATATAGCTGCGTAATTCGTTCTCTACACATGAAGTTTGGCGGGTGATGGTCGGGCCATTTTAAATCCAAATTGAAGGATAACTACTAATGCTTCGTTAAAGCGAACTGCATTTGAAGAGCACCATCGAGTCATAGTGCTCGTAGGGCATGCGAATGCACAGTATGAGGTAAATGATTAGTTTCGGGCAAATCATGCCTCGGGAACCGGCAGACATTGAATCTGTCATGATTGCCAGCATTGTCTTCTGAGCACGGAGTTGCCTGCTGATTATTAGAGAGACCGTCCCCGCATTTCTTCTCCCGCTGCTCCCTCCCCCCCCCCCTAGCCGTTTTGCGCTCACTAGCGTTGCTGGCACTCGATTCAAAACGGCACCTGGTGTCAGCGGGCCAACGCGCGCGGACTTTCAGTCTCTCCTTTCACGTGGCGCCGCGGCGGCATGGGGGGCGGCGGCGGCAAAGGCCAAGGATATCATCTTTGGCAAGGCGTCGCGCCTCCTGGGCACATGGCGCAGCCCCGCGCGGGCAAGGGCGGGGTCAAGGGTGCGAAGGGCGGCGAGTCAACCGAGCGCTGGAAGCGGGTTCAGTGCGGGCGCGGCAAGACGCCCATGCTCTCGGCCCACTGCAAGCGCTGCGGCGCCGAGCGGCAGGCCCCGGCACCCGCCCGCCCTCAGGGCCCTCGCGGCGTGCGGTCTCATCTTCGCGGCCAGCCTGCAGCTCCAGGCGCCATCGCTCCTGGCACGTGGCGCGCCCTCCTTCCTGGGCCCCAGCCTGGCGGCCGCGCTGCCGCGCATGGCCCAGCAGGAGCAGCAGGAGGTGGCGCATCTTCAGGCCCTCTGGGAACCGTGGAGCTGCAGATGCTGGCGTCTCTCGCCCAGCGCGACGGGGACGAGGGGACCGCCAGGAAGTACCAGTCAAAGACCGACGCGCTCACCGAGAACCCAGACATCCGAAGGTATTGGTTTTTTCATAGCTGCGAAATGTCTTGGTTTTTGTGGATTGTCTTGGTTTTTGTTCCAGATTGTGCGATGTCTTGGTTTTTGTCAGATGTCTTGGTTTTTTGTTAGATGTCTTGGTTTTTTGTCAAACGTCTTGGTTGTTCTAACAAGTATCACAACAGGCCGTAGAAACTCTGCTTCTTCTGCAAATACAATACACGCGCTCGATACACAAATAAAGGAGACACAACAACACATGTTGAGTGTTCGTAAGCATGTCATTGTATAACGCACATAGATCTTCCATGATAAATTCGAGACTTGAATGATGAAACCATCTGTTTGACTGGTATTATGAAGGCCGTGGCAGGGAAATATACATAGTCGAATAGCACGTGTTCTTATCACGCACGCGCGCGCACTCGCGCGCGCCCTGGCGCGTGCACGACAACAACATATCTGCAATGCCCATCTTAAGTTCGAAAACTCAATGGTGAAAATCAATTGTTTCATTCGTATTCTGGTGACCTCAACATGGAATGCTCGATCCTCAAACACAACGCTTTCCTTGTCGCGCGCGCGCTCAACACAAAAAAACAAAAGGCGCCATATGAAAAAATCAAAGGTGACACGCGCCACCCTGAAAAATGAATGGTGGAAACAAGCTGTTTCACTAGTACTTCCAATGCCTCCATCACGCTGTTTCCATATATTGCCCGCGCGCCGGCGCGCGCGCGCGATAAGGGAAACATGCTGTTTCAACATGTAAAATTCCAGGCTGAGGCCCTCAGAATACGAGTGAAACAATTGGTTTTCACCATTCAGTTTTCGAAATTAAGATGTGCATTCTTTATTGTTTGTTATAGCGCGCGCGCCAGGGCGCGCGCGAGATAAGGAAAATACGCTGCGTCACATTATAGAACTCCATGTTGCCTGGGGTGGACACTGCGCGCGATACGAAAAGCGTTGTGCTTCACACTTTCGCGTTAGGCTACATGTTGTTTGATAGTGTGAACTGTGCAACGTATTGTTTGTTCGTATATGCGAGTGCGAAATTGGTGTTCACCCTTTAGTTTTCGGGGTGGCACGTGTAATATTTTTGTTGTTGTTCATATGACGTCGCGCGTGCAAAAAGAATATGCAATATTATGTTGGGGTCGACTGCAGTCGACACACGTACATATATATATACATACATACATATATATATATATATACCGATATACATATATATATATGTAATGGTATAACTGATATCATGTTGAAGTCAGATATACAAGTGGAAAAATATGCGTTCACAGTTCAATAGCCGAGATCGCATATTGGTCACATGTGTACTGATGTGTACATACACTGTGTACAAGAACGCGATTATAAGGTTCACACGCCTGCGGCTCACCCATGGCCAGTGTATATTTGCCGTGGACTGTCTGGGGCGAATTGGCCCCAAGGGGGAGAGGAGGGATGGGTGGGAAGAGGAAAGTGAGGAGGGAAAGGTGGAGGAGGGGGGATGAGGAGCGCCTCGAGCGCGGCGCGCGCGCTGCGCACGCTGGCTCTGGCCCACGCCGGGCTCCAGGGCGCGCCAGCGCGCGCCTGCGCATGCAGATGGCGGCCGAGGCCGCGGCCGACTCCGAGGCCCCCCTCCTCCTCCTCCTCCTTCTCCTCCTCCTCCTCCTGCTCCTTCTCTTCCTCCTCCGCCTCCCCCATCCCCCTCCTCCTCCTCATTCTCCCCCTCCTCCTCCTCACCCTCCTCCTCAATCCTCCTCTTCCATTTGTTTTGTGATTATCTT
Source organism: Prorocentrum cordatum (assembly GCA_963575745.1). Classification (NCBI taxonomy): domain Eukaryota; class Dinophyceae; order Prorocentrales; family Prorocentraceae; genus Prorocentrum; species Prorocentrum cordatum. The sequence continues at coordinate 162,930 of CAUYUJ010019149.1, forward strand.
CCTCCCCTCTCATTCCTTGTCCTCCTCTTCCGTCGCACTCATGATATCATCTCTCATCCTCTTCCCTCCTCCTCTTCATCCTCCTGTTTCCTCCTAGTCCCTTCCCTTCATCGCCCTTCTCCTTCGGTTCGAGAATCGGATTGGCCGAGGAGGGTCGAGGAGGAGAGGAGTGGGATCGAGGCATTCATCGAAGACAATTTCCAGTTCGGGCTCAATTTCGACGAGGCGTGCGACCGCGCAGGGATCCCAGTCTTCGATCCCGAGGCCTCTCCTCCTCCTCCTCCTCCTCCTCCTTCTTCTCCTGCTCATCCTCCTCCTCCTCTTCCTCCTCCTCGCACTCCTCCTCCTTTTCTGTCCTTCGCCTACTCCTCCACAATCCTCGTCGTTCGCAATCCTCCACATCGCCATCGAAAATCGTGTCAAGATCGTCAATCCTCCTGCTCATCCTTCCGTCCCTCCTCCTCCTCCTCCTCCTCCTCCTCGTCCTCTTGTTTTCTCGTCCTTCTTCATCGGTTCGACGAGGGCGCTGGCCCCCCCCCTCCCTCCAAGGGTGCCGTCGACGCCGCGAAGCTGCAGTGCCGTCGACGCGCGTGCAGCACGAAGGAGCCAGAGGACATCGCGAAGGCTCCATGGGCGGAGGAGCGGGGAGGGAGAGAGAGAGAGAGAGAGAGAGAGAGAGAGAGGGATGGAGAGAGATAAATAAAGAGAGGGTGGGATATGTACACATGTATGTACATAGATATGCATCTCGAGAGAGGATATATATATATATATATAGAGAGAGAGAGAGAGAGAGAGAGAGAGAGAGAGAGAGAGAGAGAGAGAGAGAGAGAGAGAGAAAAAAAAAAAGAGAGACATAGAGAGAGAAAGAGAGAGAGAGAGCGGGATAAAGACACATGATCGAGAGAGAGGAAGAGAGCGAGGGAGGGGAGAGAGAAAGTGGGGGAGAGAACGAGAGAGCGAGAGAGGGAGAGAAAGATATTATAGCGAAAGATAGAAAGAGAGAGAGAGAGAAGGAGACGAAAGAGAGAGAGAGAGAGAGAGAGAGAGAGAACGAGAGGGACACATGCAACGAGAGATGACGAGATGGAGAGAGAGAGGGAAAGCGATAGAACAGAGAGAAAGAGAGAGAGAGAGAGAGAGAGAGAGAGAGAGAGAAAAAGGTAGAGGAGGGTGGCAGATGGGGAACGGAGGAGAATAATGGAAAAGGTAGGAGGGATGATGATGATGATGATGCTGATGCTGATGCTGGTGATGATGATGCTGCTACTGATGGTGTTGATGCTGATGCTGGTGATGGTGATGATGCTGATGATGACGGTGATGATGATTGTCATGGTGATGGTGGTAATGATGAGGATGACGACGGTGATGTTGATGGTGATGATGGTGATGTTGACGGTGATGACGACGATGATGATGCTGATGATGATGATGATGAATGTTGGTGGTTGTGGTGATGCTGCTGATGATGCTGCTGTTGCTGATGATGATGATGACGGTGGTGGTGGCGATGATGATGAGGAGAAGAAGGGGGAGGCTCGATGAGGAGAAGGAGGAGGAGGAGGAGGAGTGCGAGGGAGTGAGGCAGGGAGTGAGGGAGTGAAGGGGGACACGGGAGAGGAGGAGGACGACGAGGATCGGCAGGAGATGAGGAAGATCGGTAAGACTGGCGATAATGAGGGACGATGATGATCATGTGGTCTAGGAGCAGGCCTGCACATGCTCTTGATCCTCGTGATCGGGATGATCACGAGGATCACGAGCATGCCTCAGGAGCAGGGGGTGCCAGGAGGACTAGTGGCAGGGTGGAGGAGGGACGCACCCAGCCATCAGGCGCTGCTGTACACCGAGGGCCAGCCAGTCATCGCGGGTGCCCTTCTTCCTCCACCTCTCAATCATTCCTTATCGTGATATCCGTCCCCTCGCCCTCGCCCAACTCTGCAGATCTGCCTCTCGGTCGATCAGCATGCGTTCAATGCTTCCTCGGCTCCTGCTCCTGCACAGGGTTTTCCCTTCCCCTCCCTCCTCATCCTTCTCCTCCTCCGCCTCCTTCTCTGCCTCACCTTCACATGGCCCTCCTCCTCTTCCTTCTCATTGCATTGCCAGCTCACTCCTGCTAATTCCCCTGGTGCGCCATCCTCCGTGTCGTCACCGTCGCCCCATCAAGGTGCGAAGATCCCGAACTTCGAGGATTACCAGCAGGAGTACACTTCGCGTCCGAACAAAGTGACGATCAAGGTGCAATGGGGGAAAATATGAGAGTACCACAATTGACACGAGGAGGGGACGGATCCACGAGGAGGGGGATTGAGGAGGAGAGTCGAGGATGAGGAAGAACGTGACAACGATCAGGGAAATGAGGATAGCGTACGATCCAGCAGCCGGGGAATGGGACGACACTGACCAGCCCTGCAAGAGAATTGTGGCTCAGGGGGGGGGGGGAGATGTGACGAGGAGGCGCGAGGAAGGTGGATCAATGACGAGAGAAAGGACTGTGAGAGAGGACGGGGAGGATGGGGCCACTGGGGGTGAGTCCCAGGTGTGGATCACCATGGCAGAAGCGCTGGACACGATCACGGACACGCTGCGCATCTCCCAGAAGTGTGCGGAGGCCCGAATGAACAGACGATGATGACGATAAGGACGGGAGCACGAGGAGGAGAGGTGGAGAACAGGGTATGTATTATGTAGAAAAGGTGGGGTAAGGGATGGAGGAGGAACGGGGTGAACGAGGAACCCGCAATGCTTCCCCCTAGAGGCAGCGTGGGCATCGCTGTACTGGCTCCCCCTCCGCAACCACCTGCAGAGCCAGGACACGCGCGGCAGGGCGCCGACGAACAGGGTCATGAAGGCACACCAGTGCCGAGGGGCAACATGAAGGAGGATGAGAGGGAGAGGGAGGGGAAGGAGGAGGAGGAGGAAGAGGAGGAGGAGGAAGAGGAGTAGGAGGAGGAGGAGGAGGAGGAGGGCGGAGGAGGAGGAGGAGGAACAGGAGTAAGAGGAGGTGGTTTAGAGATGACGGTGACGAAGAGCACTGGAGTGGCGCCTTCGAGGAGGGGTAGGATGAGGAGGAGCGCGTAGAAGTATGCACCTATCCAACGCCTCCTGTTCCTCTTCCTCCTGCTCATCCTCCTCTCATTTCGTCTCCTCCTCATCCTCCTCCTCCTCATCATCATCAGTATCATCATCAGCATCGTCATCATCAGCATCATCAACATCATCATCAGCATGATCATCCACATCATCATCATCATTAGCATCGTCGTCATCATCCACAGCGGCATCGCCATCATCATCATCATCATCATCATCAGCAGCATCAGCATCACCATCACCATCACCACCACCATCATCATCATCATCATCATCATCATCATCATCTTCTTCATCTTCTTCATCATCATCATCATCATTGTCATCATCGTCCTCGCTCATCCTCACCGTCCCCTCATCTTCCTCATTCCTCCTCTACCACCACCGTCATCAACAGTGTTCGAACCCAAGGTACTTGCAGGGACGAGCGATTCGGCGCATCCACGCGCACTACCAGAAGATGACAGGAGTGTGCATCCAGCAGACGAGGGCGGAGCTGGAGGCGCCTCTCTCATCCACCGTGCCACGCCCCCCGCCCTTCTCTGATCCCCGCTCGTCCCTCATTTCCCCTCTCTCATCCTTCTACTTCTCCTCCTCATTATCCTTCTCCTCCTCGCGCCTATCCCGCACTCCTTTTCATCCGCTTCCTCGTCCTCCTCCTCCTTCTCTTCCTCCTCATCCTTCTCCTCCTCGTCCACCCCCGCCTCCGTCCTCTCTTTCGTCATTCTGACCCATCAGCTCTCAGTTGTTCCTCCTCGGATCCCCCCCTCCTTCCTGACGAGGCCAGCGCAGATAGGCAGATCACGCCCTACGACAGCGAGGATGAGGAGCAAATTACTGAGGACGGCTTCCGCCAGATGTTGGCACAGGTCTGCCAGGGAAGAAGCTGACGAAGCGGACGAAGGAGGACGAATGGCGAAGATGGAGAAGGATCGAGAGAGGGAGGAGGAGGACCGAGGAAGAGGAGGAGGAGGTAACACGGAAGATGAGTCAAACCAACATGTAAGAGGTAAGGCACAGGTGAGACGAGGGGATGAGGGGCAGGTGAGGGAAGAGGAAGAGCAGGAGGAGGAGGAGAAGGAGAAGAATCGAGACTAAGGAGAGATGAGGGGAAACATGCTGAGGAGACGGGGGATGATAATGAAGTAAGGAGGACGATCAGGAAGAGGATGACTTGAGAGAGGCGCACAAGGGCGACGAGCTCGACCACGATAGTCAAGAGATCGAGGAGCAGGCTGCGCCGCGCGGCAAGATCGAGAGCCCCGCGCCGAAGCGCAAAATCCCATTCATCAAGTCCCTGCTCGCGAGCAGGGTGACGCCAAGGATCGAGGGAACGAGTGAACCAGAGTTCGAGAGGGAGGAAGGACCAGGAGGAGGACGAGCAGCGGCAGCAGCAAGTGAACGATGATACGACGCCAAGGCAGATGATAATGCTGATGATGATGCTGATGATGCTGATGGTGGTGATGATGATGCTGGTGAGGGTGGTGGGATGATGGTGACGATTATGATGATGACGATTATGACGATGATGATGATGATGGTGATGATGATGATGACGATGACGATGATGATGATGATGATGATGATGATGATGATGATGCTGATGGTGACGATCAGGCAGAAAGCGATGGGGGCGTCCTCCAGGCGAGGAGGCAAGTTATGAGAAGGAGGACGATGATCGGTACAAGGAATGATGAGGAGGGAGGAGGATGAGGAAGAGGATGATGATGATGAGGATGAGGAGGAGGAGGAGACAGATAATGAGGACGTAACCAGAGAAGGTAAAGCATTTAACCGATGAGGTGGATGTGGAGGAGCAGGACGGCACGAGGAGGAGGGCGAGGATGACCTCTTAGGAAGTCGCGGATCAAGGAGAAGACGAAGAAGCCGAAGAAGAAGCAGCAGCTGGAGCAGAAAGAGATGGTGGCCATCAAAGACGAGCCGATGCTGCAGCTGCCGACGATCAAGCGCCCAGCAGCAGCAGCAGCAGCAGCAACAGCAGGCAGCACGCAGATGAAGCGCATGAAGCGCCCAGCAGCAGCACCGAAGGCTTCCGCGTCCTCTTCGCCCTCCTCGTCCCTTTTCTCCTCCTCGATCACTCACTTCCCCACGCCTAGGCAATGCTCAATCCCGCATCCATGTGTGCAGCTCCGTCCCTCTGTACTGGTTCCTATGCATGCTCGCACGCGCACCTACACGCATGCACACATACACACATACACACATACATACATACGTACATACGTACATAAATACATACATACATACACACATACACACATACATACATACATACGTACGTACATACATTCATACATACACACATACATACATACATGTCTACATATATACACGTATATGCATACATACATACAGGCATACATACATCCATACACACATACATATACACACATACAAACATACATACATGCCTACATACCTACATACCTGCGTATATGTATGCATACATGCATACATACATACGTGCATACACACATACATACATGCATACACACACGCACATACGCACACACATACATATATCTAGATATATGTGTATATATATATGTGTCACAACCATATATATATGTATGTATGCATCCATTTATACATACGTACACGCATACCTACATGTAGACATACAGGCATGCACACCTAACACATACATGTATGCATGCTTACGCAACCGACTATGCACATATGTATACATGCATGCACAGAGTCATGCATCCATACACACATGATGCATGCATACATGCACACGCCCACACACATGCATACATACATGCACACACGCTCAAGTATGTATGCATACATGCACACATACATACATATAGTCATGTATACAAACATGCATGCTTACATGAAAACAGCAATTCATGCATACATGTATCGATCCATCCACGTATGCAGACATGCCTGCCGATACATCTATATATATATATATACATATAGTCACAACCATACGCCGTGCACACCTACAGGCATGCATCTATACCATGTGTATGTGTGCAGACTGCATGCAGACGTGCATGCAGGCATACACATCCATGCATGCATACATGTGTATAGATCTGCCATGCACGCATGTACATATCATCGATTTCCGCATGTAGGCAGAGCTGGTGCAGCCAGTCGACGCGGAGGGCGCCGAGGTCCAGGAGATCGAGGAGGGCGCCGTCCAGGAGATCGAGGAGGGCGCCGAGGTCCAGGAGATCGACGAGGGCGCCGAGGTCCAGGAGATCGAGGAGCAGGGCGCCGAGGTCCAGGAGATCGATGAGCAGGGCGCCGAGGTCCAGGAGAGCGGGGACGAGGTCCAGGAGATCGATGAGCAGGGCGCCGAGGTCGACCAGGAGATCGAGGAGCAGGGCGCCGTGGTCGACCAGGAGATCGAGGAGCAGGGCGCCGAGGTCCAGGAGATCGATGGACAGGGCGCCGAGGTCGACCAGGGGATCGAGGAGCAGAGCGCCGAGCTGCCAGACGGTACCAGGGCTCGAAGGAGCGCGGAATGGGGGGGGGGCGGTCGAGGACCACTTCGTTTTGAAAAGTCGGTCTTGCATGCCGTGACTCAAGATCCTCCTCCCCCCATCCTCCTCCTCCTCCTCCTCCTCCTCCCCCTCCTCCCCCTCCTCCTCCTCCCCTCCTCCTTCTCCTCCTCCTTCTCCTCCTCCTTATCATCAGCGTCCTCAGCTTCGTCAGCATCACCATCACCGTTAGCATCATCGTCATCAACATCATCACCATCACCATCATCACCATCCTGTCCTTGCTCACCACAAGTCAAAGAGGCTCCCAAGGCCCACGGGGGGGGGCAGGAGGGACAGGGAGGAACGGTCAGCCAGCGCAGGCATGGTGACGATCCAGGTCGGCGGCGAGTTCTATAACATCAAGATGAAGAGGACCCCCCTGCTCCTTCTCCTCTTCCCCCTCCTCCTCATCCTCCTCCTCCTCCTCCTCCTCCTCCTCGTCGCCACCTCCCCCTCCTCCTCCTCCTCATCCTGAACCCCTCCTCCTCTTCCTCCTCTTCCTCCTCCTCCTCCTCCCCTTCCCCCTCCTCATTGTCGTTCTCCTCATTGTACTTCCCCACCCTCGAGGTCCACGCACTTGTCCTCGATGACAGGGGTAGTGGATCTCCAGGGTGGTGATAAGGCAGTGGGGATCTGCCCTACCTTCACTACCATGCCCGCGCTTCTGCGGGCTTGGGGATGAAGGAATGCAGAATTCGAAGAGGAGGGGTGCTGAGAAGATCAGCACTATCGTGTTCAGGGCGACCACAGTGACGAATGGCTGGCCGCAATTCATCCAGTGCGCCGACAAGACGTGGGGCGAGAGCGACAATGCCAAGGAGCTGAGCGAGACGTGCATGAAGGACACCAGGGGAAGGAGGACGAGGAGGGGAGCTGATCGAGCGGCTGCAGGATGGTGGGGAGGGGGGAGGAAGGAAGAGGGAGGATGGCGATCAAGAGGTCGACGCAGAGGCGAGCTCGAGGGGGATGACTATTTCAGACCGTCCTCCCTCTTCTGGGCTCGTGGCTACACGGGCCCTTGTTTCCTCCCACTCCTGCAGCCTTTCAGTCCTCCCATGGCCCACCGTCCTCATCCCTCGTATAGTTCCAACTCCCACCTCCCATCGTCAATGCCATCCGCCCCCTCCGCCTCCTCCCCGCATGGCCCCGAAGTACGTCATGCAGAAGATCATCGAGAAGCCGACCGTCACCAAGGCTGTCGTGAGCTCGTACAGGAACAGCGTTGTGAACGAGCTGCGCTCCTCCAGTGGATCCTAGGTGAGATCCTGGGCCTAAGAGGACGAAGGAGGAGACGTATAAGGAGGAGAGAGGAGGAGGAAGAGAAGTATAATGAGGAGAGAGGAGGAAGAGAAATATAAGGAGGCGAGAGGAATGCCAGCAGGAGGAGAGAGGGGGAAGACAAGCATAAGATAGCGCGGGATGGGGCTGGGAAGGACGAGCTCGGAGGAGGGTGGAGGGGAAGAAGCACATAAGGATGATCGGGAGCACTGAACTTCAAAATCTACACGTTCGAAGCATCTCCCTGTGGTGCCAGGGTCACGTGGGCAAATCTGTGCCCACGCGACCCTGACATCACAAAGCAGCGAATGGTCTACATCGATCCGCATCCTTCTGCTCTCATCTGCTGCTGGTGCTCCAGCCTTCCTTACGCCTGCAACCCTTATCTTCCTGAGGCCCCAGCTGACGGAGTGTCGGTGCACATCTGCCATGTGTATCATCATGATTCCTTCCCAGAGGTGACGACACATCGAGAAGATGACCTGCTACGTGTGGGCCGTGGCATGGCCCAGGCCAGCATCGGGCCATGCTTATCCCCTCGATCCCCAGCCCTGTGATGTATATATATATGCACATACATACACGATTAGTTTCCTCACTCCTCTTCGAGCGCCTTCTCCACGACGTGCGCCTCCCACTCCTCGTGTTTACCTCCTCGCTCGTCCCTCCCCTCCGCCCTCCATCGATATAAACTCCTACGCCTTTCTGCAAGAGTTCTCCTCCTCCTGCTAGATCCATCCCTGCTTCCTACTCTCACACATTCATCCTCTACACCTCTTCCTTCCCATACCCTCACTTCTACCTCAATCGTGCCCTGACCAGGCGACGTATACTACTGGTGGTGCACTGGTGGAGCTGAGCGTCCCCGCGGCTCCGTATAGCCCCCTTCATTTTTGGAGGGTGAGAGGAGCTAGGAGAGAGAGAGAGAGAGAGAGAGAGAGAGAGAGAGAGAGAGAGAGAGAGAGAGAGAGAGAGAGAGAGAGAGAGAGAGAGAGAGAGAGAGAGAGAGAGAGAGCGAGAGAGCGAGAGTCTCAAGAGACCGCATGCGCATTATTTTGCACGCGCGCTGACGGACCAGCTCGAGCGCCGGCAAGATCAAGCGCAGGCCGCGAGGCACAATAGTTGCCCGCCCTCCCCTCGAGTCCAGGAGATTCCAGCTCGAGAACGCTCGTTCGATAGAACGATGTCCAACGCCCCCTCCCCCATGCCACAACCCTCCTACCCGCCTCCCTCCCTCGAACTTCCCTTCCCCCTCACGTCGACGCTGTCCCCCTCACTGTCCCTCGAGTTGCGCTCTCCCGAGAGGCCCCTCTGCAGGATGATTTCAGAATGCATGCGCCATGGGCGCCAAACGGTTCGTGCAAACGGGCACCCGCCTAGGACCCCCAAGGATGGTTCAGGAGTCGAGTCTCTGAGGATGCTTCAATCCTGCCTCGCATGCGCAGCGAGATCCTCGAGTGATGTATGTTTGTCTGTATGTCTGTATGTCTGTATGTCTGGGTGTCTGTATGTATGTATGTATGTATGTATGTGTGTATGTATGTAACTGTGTTCAGGATGATTCAGGGGTCGATCGAACGGACAAGGAGGTGGTGCATAGGACCACTCGGACGATTGTGGCCTGAACGTTGCGATCGGTGCATGGTCTTGCCTTGCGCGCAGTTCTGGGATCGAACACGGTGGGATTCCAGCCGCGCTCGAGCCGGGGAGCACTCCGACTGGTGACATGGGGCTGGGGATTTGCTTGTTTGCATCGTCATGTGTGCGCTGCGTTCGGAAGTGGACTGATGTGGCAGTGCATGATGAGCAGGTTGCGTAAGCCATACAAGCCACCACTACTGTACAAGCACCAACCACCCGACACCACCCACCCAACTCGTCCACCGAACCGTCGACCCAGCCCAACCACCACTACCACCACTACCACAACCCGAGTACAGAACAACCACCACTGCCGAACAACCGAACTCACATAATCCACGAGCTCACACCCCACACCCACCTCGAACGCACATGAAACTGATGCATGCGATGTCCAACATGTGATCGACAACCCCACAACCCAACCAATGTATTGCATAAACGAACTAACAACCCAGCACACCACCCCTGGCAACAAACCCAACGATCTGAAATGATTGCATGTACAGCGCGCGCCCGTGTTTTTAATATGTTTCTTCTGCGTACTGACGCTAGAGTATGTGGCTTCAGTACGTTGCTGCCCGAGGGCGAAGAGAATAACATCAGATCTGAACACAAACGCACACACACACACGCACCACCACCACCACCACACCACCACCACCACCACCACCACTACCACCACCACCACCACCACCACCACCACCACCACCACCACCACCACCACATGATGCACGGACGCGTGCCCGCACGCGCGCGCTCCCCCCCCCCTGCCCCCCGCCGCCAGGTGCACATGATTGTGCTGGGCTCCGGAGAGGACCGCTGCATACATGCATCGATCGACCTGCGGATTTCCAGCCGCGCTGATCGACCACTGCGTTCGGAAGTGGACACTTTGGGGTGTGAGGTGTTGCGTTATGGTTGGGGCACGGGGATTTTAGTCGGGCTCAAGCGCTCGCGCGGCTCGATCGCTGAGGATTTCCCAGCCGCGCTCGTTTACGCTGCGTTTGGAAGCGGTCTGGAGGTTCGGTGGCGGCGGGGTGATCATCGGGCGGGCGTATACGGGGCGATCGGCGGGGGCGCGTTGGTCGTGGGGGGGGCGTCGGGGGTTCGGTGGCGGCGGATTAGCGGGCTTTCGGCAAAGGTGCGTTGGCAGGGGTGCGTCGACAGTTGGGAGACGCGGGTGCGTTGCGGGTTTCGGGCGGGCGGTGGTGGTTTCATGTTTTTTCATGTGTTCTTCATGTTTTTTCATGTTTTTTTATTGTCATGTTTTTTTTTCATGTGTTCTCATGTTTGTTCATGTTGTTTCATGCTTTTTCATGTTTTTTCAGCGTCATGTTTTTTCATGTTGTTTCATGTTTTTTCATATTTTCATGTTTTTTTCATGTTTCTTTCATGTTTTTTCATGTTTTTGTTCCCGCGTCATGTTTTTTCATGTTTTTTTTCATGTTTTTCATGTTTTTTCATGTTTCTTTCATGTGTTTTCATGGTTTTTCATGTTCATGTTTTTTCATGTTTTTTCATATTTCTTAATGTTTTCATGTTTTTGCATGTTTCTTTCATGCTTTTTCATGTTTTTGTCCCGCGTCATGTTTTTTCATGTTTTTTTCAGGTGTTTTCATGTGTTTCATGTTTTTTCATGTTTCTTTCATGTTTTTCATTGTTTTTCATGTTCGCGTTTTTTCATGTGTTTTCATGTTTTTTCATGTTTTCGTATTTTTTCATGTTTCTTTCATGTTTTTTCATGTTTTGTCCTGCGTCATGTTTTTTCATGTTTTTTTTCATGTTTTTTCATGTGTTTCATGTTTTTTTTCATGTTTCTTTCATGTTTTTTCATGTTTTTTCATGTTCATGTTTTTTTCATGTTTTTTCATGGGTTTTCATGTGTTTCATGTTTTTTCATGTTTCTTTCATGTTTTTTCATGTTTTTTCATGTTCGTGGTGTTTCATGTTTTTTCATGTTTTTTCATGTTGTCATGTTTTTTCATGTTTTTTTTGCATGTTTTTCATGTTTTTTCATTTCCTGTGCTTTCATGTGTTTTCATGTGTTTTCATGTTTCTTCCATCGCGCGCGCATGTGCCCCATCACCTCCCCGCCCCCGCGCGGCCGCCCTGGCCACCCCCCAGATCGTCCAAGGACCCCGCGCACACCGCCCCCAGCCCCCACGATTGCACCCATCAAACCCAACTGCAGCAGCCTCGCAACCTACGCGACACACCAACCACCACCACCGCCAACACCTACAAGCACCATCACCGCGTCGCCACCACCACCACCACCACAACCACCACCCACCCACCACCACCACCGCCACCACGACCCACCACCACCACGCGCACGTACGGTGGTACCATATATGTATGCACTGCCGCTTCGAACCAGCGCGGCCCGCGCATTTGGGCAACAGGTGAGGCGCCGCGCTGGCGCCGTGCCCCCGAAGCGCAAGAATGCTGACCAGAAGGCCTCCTGTCCAGAACTGCCCCGCTCGAGTCCGGAGGGGTCCTCGATCACCGCGCGTCGACTTCGGCACGCGTGCAACTCGGGTTGCACTCGTACCGAAGTCGACGCCCGATCGGGCGACGAAATCTATACATATACTGGTACCCTGGTCAGGCCCATTCTGGACCCAGGATATATGCATATCTATGCACAGCTGCATATATATGCGTGTGTATATATACACATATACATGGCACGCCATGTCCAGGGAACAGTGGATATGTATAGATTTCGTCTCCCTGAGCTCGGGAGCTAGAGGACCCAGGAGGCGATGGGGATGCTTGCGCCGCGCCCTATCGGAGGCGAAGGCGGCGGCTGCAGCGGCGCCGAACAAGGAGAAGCTGAAGCGGGCCAGGGAGGCGAACACGGAGCACGAAAACGCGCTGCAGCGTTTACGGCGCCCTGTGCTTTAATGACTTATGAGCAGGTGGGAATGAGGAATAGGTGGGAACACGTGGGAAGGAAAGGAGCAGGTGGGAATGAAGGGAACATGTGGCGGGAAGGAGGAATGTTGCACTTGTTCTGAGCAGGTGGGAAGGAGGGATGAGGTAACGGAGCGAATGAGGAGGCGAGGAAAGGATGACAAACCAGGTTGAAAAAAAGGAGAGGATGAATTGATGAATGATGAGGACATGAGGATCGAAGGAGGAGTGATGGACATTCGAGGCACGCGGGCCGAGGAGAAGAATGGAGGGATGAGGATGAGGAAAGAAATGAGGGGATGAGGATCGAAGAGAAGAATGGGGGGATGAGGATCGAAGGAGGGATGAGGAACGAGGGGGGGAAGGAGGATATCATCACCCCAGGTACCACGCAAAGAAGACCAAGAAGGAGCTGCACGATGAGTTCAAGAAACTCAGCCAGGACAGAAAGGACCACTGGCTGCGGCGCTGGCAGGAGACAGGCTCGACGAGAGGGCTCTGAGGAAGGAGGATATGAGGAGGAAGGGACAACATTACATGGCAGGTTTTAATGCTATGCATAAATTCATGCATGAGCTCATCGTTGGTTTTAGTACTAAACCCTGCATTTTTTTATACATGATCCGCACGCAGAGCATGCATTAAAAAACTGCACTGCACCAAATGATCGGACCCGAGAAGGAGCTACCTGACGGAGAAGGATGAGGAAGATGAATATGAACATGGTGCGGAGGAGGGCGAGGGGAAGAAGATAAAGACGTCGATGATGAGGATGAGTGGTCGAAAAAAAAACGATGAGGATAAATAAGCATGAGGAAGAAGATGAGGAGGAAGAAGGATGACGATAGTGAACATATAGCATGAGCGATAGGCAACTTCGACTTCGTGCAAGTCGAGAAGCAGGAGTACGAGGAGAGGCTCAGGAGCAGCGGCCACGAGGACAAATGGTACACGAAAGACGAGCTGCTGGTGAGTTTCGGTTACAACGCAGCCTTGCCCGACTGCCCCATGTCTGTGAGGAATCGTTGTTTTTCTTGTTTGCTTGAAGGGGACGCCGAAGGATGGAGTGATGATGGAAGAGGGGTGCGAGGCTAGAATGATCTAAGGAGGGAAGATGACATCGGTGAGGAAAGGTGGGAATATGAGGATCGATTGAAGGACCTACGAGTGAGATCGATGGATTGCCGATGGGAGGATTTGATGAGAGGAGGAAGGAGGGAGTGAGGAGGCGAGATCGATTGGATGATCGATGAGGGGATCCACGAGAAGATCGACTGATGATCAATGGGAGGATGGGGGACTCGCCTACAGACAATACGCTGAAAAAAGGAACAGTTTGGGTTCGGAGGGTACTCGATGTTCCTCAGGTCCTTCCATGTCTGCTCCATGATACCCTCGCAAGCGTTGTTAGTCCTTGGGGTCTCGTTCCTTATCCATCGTTCCTTAATTCAGCAGCCCGAGTGCAGGGAGTAAACATCGAGCCTATACAGGGCCGTGGCGCGCGCCGAAGCTATCATCGCTACCTGCAGGGCGTGCCGTGGACACGTGAAGGTGGGCAGGATGAGGATAAGGATGATGGGGGAACAGAGAAGCTAGATGAGGAGGGAGAGGAGGGGGAGGAGGAGGAGGAGGGGGAGGGGGAGGAGGAGGAGGAGGAGGAGGAGGAGAAGGAGGAGGAGGAGGAGGAGGAGGAGGAGGAAGAGACCGAGAGAAGATGAGGATTCTAACAAATACGTGTATCCAGGCTGAGGGTGATTTGACCTAAACAAGATTTATGTGTTTCGTAGTTGTGCCCTCGATTTGCCAGGCCCTGGAATTGTCAAAAAAAACCACTCAGATGAAAATCCAGCCCTGGATAAGGACGAGGATGAGCAGGAGAAGGGGCAGCCCAGGTGGACAGGCAGCACGGTGAGGAGGTCTTCAAGCGAGTTGCAGACTACGAGCGGGTCTCCACCAACCACGGCCAGAGGCTGCAGACCAGCTTGACCAGCGACCAGCAGCCGGTGGAGCCCGTCAGGCGCGACCTTGCTGGTCGCTGCTCGCAGGCCAGACGGGAGGGAGGGATCGAAATGGATTAGCTTCGAAGTGGAGGACGGAGGACGAGAACCTCGAATAACACTATTCCCGTGACTTGCGTGCATCTGTCCTGTTCGAGGTCCTCGTCCTCCAACCTCCTCTCCGAGCTCATCCATCCCCGATTCCTCGCTTCTGGCGGAGGCCCTGGACAGCGGTTCGGACGATGACGGCTCCTACAGCAGCTACACTGATGATGAGGACGCTGAGGGAAAACATAGATGATACAAATATGATGCCATAATGTTCAGATGGGTAGGCTGTCAAGGAGGTGGGGGTAGGAGGAGGTAGGATACATGGATCAGGACGCTACGGATTTTCCAGGGTGCCAGGAAGGGGACGAGATGAGCAAGAGGAAGGAGGATACTGAGGAGGAGGAGGAGGAGGAGTTGTGACATAAGGAGGGGGGTACGAGAAGGAGGAGCGTGATACGAGATGTGGAGGATGATGCGATGAGGGTGGGAATACCTCGAGGAGAATATGATAATCAACCCTCCATCCCCATGATCAGGGAGATGGAGAAGTCTTGAGTATCCTATTCCCCAAGCCCAGGACGAGCCTGGAGCAGCAGCGACGCCCTCGACAGCAGGATCCATCCAGATCGGCACCAGCGTGGCCACGAACCTGGGAGCTGCTACCCACCTCCACGCGCTGCTGTCTGGCTGGAAGGTGGGAGGAGGAGGTGTTGATGATGATGGTGCTGCTGTGGCTGATGGTGAAGCTGATGGTGGTGAGTGGTGAGATGATGCTGATGATGCTGATGATGGCAAGGTTCATGGTGATGGTGATGATGACTAGCATTATGATTGTGAGTCGCATTACTACCCCACTTGAGTTTATGCTGATAATGTTGTTGAGTATGCTGATTATGACGATGATGATGACGATGCTACTGATGATGCTGGTGTTGATGATGATGATGATGTTGATGATGATGATGATGCTGATGATGACGATGATGATGATGATGATGATCAAGACGATGATGATGTCAATGATGTTGTTGATGCTGCTGCTGATGATGCTGATGCAGACGGCCGACCACGGGTCCCGTTCCAGCCAACTGGAGGGATGCTTGGCCCTCTGACGAGGAACACTGCAGCTGCAGTCGAGGTAGCGGAGGACTAGGAGTGGGAATGATCATGAATGAGGAGGCGAATGCACGAACGAGGTTGGGAAGGACGACTGGAGCAGGCGAGAGGAGAGAGGAGAACTCGATGAGCAACAGCAGGATGAAAAATGAGGGGGGAGGATGGCGAGGAGGAGCACGAGGACGAGGATGGAAGGAAAGAGGACGAGAAGATGAGGACGAACTCGACTAATATCGAGGGCGGAGGTGTCCGAGATGCCCTGGTTGCAGCCGTGGCACGTGCAGCTCGAGGAGAATGTCGCCGCGCTGGAGTTTGCGAAGGATGCGTTGGTCTACCATGTGCAGAACAGGTCGGTCGCATCAATCCTCCTCCTCCTCGTCTTCCTCCTCCCTCTCCGCCTCCTCCCCTCCACCTCGTCCTCTTCCTCGTCACAACTTCTCCCAACACAATCCCCTCATCGCCTGGCCCCCGAGGCCCAAGTGATGACGGATTGGTCTCGCATCGCTCTCTTTCCAGGTCGTCCGAGGCCGACATGAACTACAACGAGTGCGTCGCTGCCATCACAAAGGCCATCAGCGGGTGAAGAGGGAGAATGATGAGGAGGGAGTGGAGGAGGAGGAGGAGGAGGAGGAACAGGAAGAGGATGAAGCAACGGAAGACGCAATATTGACAGATCCTCCCACTCGTGATCGCCTATCCCGTTGATCCCTCCATGGGTGCAACGGTCGAGGGGATCGCGAGAGGGAGCGGGGACTCCAGGCGAACAGCTTCTACCAGATGATCCCCCCTGTCCAGCAGTCCGTCGCCGCGGCCAACACGCAGATCGCACCGCCGTGATCCACCCTCACGACCCGAGCACAAATTCGAGAGGAGGGAGGATCCGGTATCACCGTAAAGGAAGAGAGAATGATGAAACAATCGGCGGGGGGGGTGACGGAAGGAGGGGTGACGGAAGGAGCTCCAGATGAGGGTGATATCTTCGAGGGCAGTGATCGAGTGATCAGACCTCCTCTCGATAGTAAGGGAGCCCTCGAGGGGCTCATCGGCCATGTTTCTCGGCCATTCTGAAGGGTGGGCGCCTAAACATTTCAACACCCCTTGTCCCAGTCAGAGACGGGCCCGCGGATGGGGGGTACCCCCCCATATGCGCGGGCCCGTCTCTAACCCTGGAACCTTTTCGTCGTTTGGGGGCCCGAGGCCATGCCCAGAGCCCGAGGCCGTCTCTGACCCTGGTGCCCTTCCTCGTTCGGCCGAGGCCATGCGAAGGCCGACGTTTCGGACCGATCGGTCCTAGTTTGCTGGCGCGCGACGTGCGCGACGTTACAGCTCGAGCAAGGCGAGGAGGGGCTCGCCGTGCATCGCTCGAAATAAGCGACGCGTTCTCGAGAATTGCACGTCTCCTCCTCATACCCTTCTTCAGTCGTCTTCCTCCGCCACATTACCCCCCTCTTCTTCTTCATCCTCCTCCTCCTCCTCCTCGTCCTCCTCCTCCTCCTCCTCCTCCTCCTCCTCCTCATCATCATCATCATCATCATCACCACCATCATCATTCTCCTCCTTCCAAGTTTAGTGTACCTCCACGCGTAGTGTTTACACGCCCTGGTTGCAAGTACCCTCCCAGCTTGATTGTCTGAGGAGGGCGTGGCACTCAGCTGGTGGAGCATCATCTCGCCCGCCCGATCCCCATCCAACCATTCCCGCCCGACCCCCTGACGCTCCTTCCTTCACCTCCCGTACTGGTGCAGGCATCCTTGCAGAATGCTCTGCACTGAGTTCGTTAATGGTGCTACGTGGGTCGTCCCGAATACGCTCGCGCGGGCACTCCAAGTGTTGCTGATCACCCATCCCCAGTTCTACTAACGAGGGGCGGGAAGGGATGCCAGTGGACATACGCACATCATATTATGGAGGCGTGGAGTGGAGGAGCCAATTCTGTTTTTGAGAGGGGTCCCAGGGTCAACAACGTTTGGTGACACCTCCCTGGGAGCTGGGGGCCTCTATACCTCGCATGGAGGAGGGGGGGGAGACATCATTGAACACCTCGCCACATCCATCATCAAATGCAATCATGCTGCATCTTGAAGATGTGTGCTGTTCCAATGCGTACCTGTGCATCCTTGCTTTTGCTGACCAGGTGGGGGCAAGTTCCAGCTAGGGGAGTTCAAGGAACTTGCATCGTCACTGCGCGCCTCCTGGGGCCATCGACGCTAGAACTGATAGGATACCATGGTTTCAAACAATAAGTTGTGGCTGTTCACTTGAAGCGTTCGGTTTCAAACAATACGTTGTGGTTGTTCACTTCAAGCGTTCGGTTTCACTGGGTTTGTCCGTAAGCGTTTCGGTTACAAACGATACGTTGTCGTTGTTCACACATGTCAGCCCGCGCCGCTGCAGCCCTGCTCTCCACCGACGCTGGAGGTGGAGGGGGTCGCGCGGGCGCTGGAGGCAGTGCTGGTCGCGCTCCTGGTGTGGGCGCTGGAGGCAGTGCGCGTCGCGCTCCTGGCGTGGGCGCTGGAGGCAGTGGGGGTGGCGATCCTGGCACTGCAGGCCAGGGCACGTCGGCGGTTGAACCACAGGGCCCTGGTCCGAGGGATGTGGTTTGTATACGAGTGTATGTATGTATGTATGTGTGTATGTATGTCTGTATACACATATATGTATATACGTATACATGATTATGTATATATATATACATATATATATATATATCTATATATATACACATGTATGTATGTACAAATGTATGTACATACATCTATACATACGTGTGCGTATACACATGTAAACCTGTTTGTAGGAAGGGACGGTAAGGTGACCTTCCCCTCGAATGAGGTTTTAAATCCCGTCTAGATCCCGCCTGTCAGGGCCCTGTGTTTGAACCGCCGAAGCAACGGATCTGGCCTCCGAGAGTACGTGGTGGACAGGTACCGCCGTGGCCTCTGGACGGCCACTGACGCGTGCATTCTAGCACACCACGTCACTCATGCAGGCCAGCCCCGTGGAGTATAGCATCTTCCATCCCCCACCTCCCTCTTTTTATTTTCTCTCTCTCTCTCTCTCTCTCTCTCTCTCTCTCTATCTCTTTATGTTCTCCCTGTCTCCTCCCTCATCGCTGTCCTCCACTCATCCCCCCTCTCCCCTGCACACTTCCTTTTCACCCCTCCCCTTGCATTTGGAAGATGCGAACACCCCAGCGGTTTTGCAGGGGGCACTGGCCTTGAAGACTTAGCCCGCGCTCCGGGTCGTGGGCACTATGCTGAGCACATTAGGCATGCACTGGGTGAGAGACGTGCTGCATCATTTTACACGTGTGCCGTTCCCATGTGGAGCAAACATACGGAATCGAGATACTTGAATAAAGATTTCCCCATCAGCTTACCACACGAGAGGTTTTTCGAGCTGCTGGAGCAACGTCCTGCAGATTTCAACACTGTTGATATTAATGATTTGCCTGGGACGTATGCTTCGCACCCTGTTGTTTTAGAAAGAGGACACGCAGACACCGTTCCTCTCACGCTATACTCAGACGGAGTTCCGTTCTCGAAAACAGATTCATTTATTTGCTGGTATTGGAGTTCGGCTGTGGATCCCAACAGAAAACGACATTTGATTTGCACTGTTAAAAAATCTGACCTTTGCCAGTGCTCGTGCAAAGGGTGGTGCACGATGCAAGTAATGCAAAAGGTGATCGCCTGGTCATTCTCGGCGCTCGCCGCTGGCACGTTTCCGTCCCTGGACCACAACCAAAAGCCTTTTTTCCCAAGAGCTTCGCGGGCTCCACCGCGGCCTCCCCTTCGGGAAATATGGCGCTCTCGTGGGGTATCGCGCAGACTTGTTAAAATATGTTTCTTGTTTCGGTTTTACAAATTGGACGCACGTTCAGCACCCATGTTTTTGTTGCAACGCATCCCGCGCTGATATGTTTAATTTTGCCCGCACGTTGGCCCTCTGCCCTTGGCGCCCCCGCCAGCGTAGCGATTTTAATGATGACCTCGGGGCGTGCGTGACCAAAAGGTACGTGCAAAGTCGTGCCCAGCTGCGCAGGCTTCTAAGGTGCATGGAGCTTTCGCGCAAATATGGTGGTTTTGCGCTGGTAAGGCCGTTTCCAGAACTTCATTTGCCCGTGGGGTGGATCGTCATTTGCGACGAAAGCCTACTTGATTGGCACGCCCTCGTGGGCACAGGTGGGTCCATTGGCGTGGATATGCCAGGCTGGCTCACGTTTTTCAACGCTGCAAACACTTCCAACATTAAATTCTGGAGCCCGCTGTTCACCATCAGAGGGTTTAGTGTCGATTGTCTTCACCTCGATTGTATGCACGTTTTCGACCTCGGCATCAGCCAATATGTTGCTGGTGAGGTCATGCTGAAACTAATTGACGCACTTTTTGCGCAATCTGCTGAAGAACGGGGGCCCGCACGCATGCCGAGTTCGCAACCTACCTGCTCCTCTCACTTCTGAGATCCTCTGGTCATTGCTCCTCATCCGACGTACTGCCCTCGATCTCCATTCCCAGTATCGTCAAAAGGCGTGCTTGGGGGCCCCCATCACCCACTGTGGAGCGGCGGCGGGTCGATAACATGGTTCATTTGCGCAGGCGCCTCATGGCGCATTATAGAATGCGCCGTATGCCGCGTGGCAAGCATTCAATAATCAACCGTTTAAAGTACAACCAGCTAAATGCTGGCGGCGTGTGCCCCCGCCTGAAGGCGAAAGCTGCACAAACGCGGAGACTGATGCCTTTCATTCGGATTTTAGCGGATGAGAATTGGCGCTTTCTCGGCGCAGGCCATCGGCACCTTCGCCGCGTAGTTTCGGCGCTCGTGGACATGGAAGTCGTCATGAAACGGTCGCCCCGCATAATGCCGCCAGTTGCTCTCTCACAGCTCCAGAACCACATCGTGACAGCTCTGCGCGAGTGGAAGGCGTGGGGCGGCCACGAAACGTATAAGTTTCACGTGGCCTGGGACCTTGCCAAAAGAGCAAGTACCCAGGGCAACCCCCTTTTTTATTGGACATATGCGGACGAGCAGGAGAACCGAGTCATGGGGACAGCTGCGAAAAGCGTGCACGCGGGACCAACATTCTACGTTACACTGTTGCAAAAGATCTTGCCCGAGGCGCGCTGATCGCAGTGCGCCTCTGGTGGGGGAGATCTTGAGCACGTGTACGCGTGTAATGTTTGCGTCGCGCGCGGGCTCTTCAAATCTGTTCCCTTGGCGCGTCACCTCCTGTTCGTGACAAAAGAAAATTACTGTGCACCGCATGTGCTCAACAAGGAAAGGGGTTTGCAACAACAGCGGGGCTACTTGACTGCCAAACGCACTTATCGAATCACGACACACACAAACTAATGACGATATGTGCAATACAGAAGCACATCAAACAAACAACAATGCTTATGTGCAAAACGAAACACAACACCAACACACAAAAAAAACAGTTGAATAAGAGATTGCGCTGCTTGTCAGAAGATTGTTTGTTTTGCCGACTCCTCCTCTACCTCGTCCCCTCCAGCACCCCCATTCGATCCACCTCTCCCACCCACCCCGCCTCCTCTTCCACCCCCGCGACCTGGATGGTCGACGGGTTGGCTGCTGCTGGCCACCCTCGAGGGGCGCGCGTGCCATTTGCGACGTGAGCATTGCCCTGGCATGGTATTTCCTGGCGGTGAGAAGACATTGCGCTGTTGTTCGCATTCCTGGGGGCAGGGGAGGGTAAATGTAGCCCACAATGGATGAGCGGAGATTGCGTTGAGTTGTTGTTCGTCGGGCGCCGGCTGCGGGGCAGCCAGGTGCTTGAGGCCAGCATGAGCGAATTCTGAGCGCTGCAGATTTTCTACGGATGAGAAAAAAGAGGGGAGACGAGATTGCGTTGTTCTTTGTTTTTGCTCTGTCGGTCTGGAGTGCCCGAGCGGCTTCCAGGCGGCCCCTGCGGTGAGGCAGCTGCGCTGCGTGGCCATCGATTTTACTTGTTGCTTCTACGAGTTAGATGAGAAGAGGAGGAGGAGGGAGGAGGAGGGACGCGGGAATGTGGGAGAGGAGGAGGGAAGCGGGGGACAATAGATGAGAAGACATTGCGTTGTTCGCTGCTCTGGCACCGAAGTGGCTGCAACGCAGGCGCGGGCTGCTGCGCAACGGTGAACGGTTGAAGCCCATCGCCCAATCCGAGTTTAGAAGGGGTGAGGGTGTGTAGCGGAGAAAGGAGTGAAGGACTGTGAGGGGAAATTGGATGAGAATACATTGCGTTGTTTGTTGCTCGTACCCACACATCGGGTGTCTCGAAAAAATCGAGACGACAATATTTCATGATTGTCTGATTTTTGTTGGTGTGGGATTTCACGCGCAGGCCCTCGGGACCGTCAAATAACAATTCGAAAGATCGAGACGCCTGATGTGTGGAGGGCACAGGGGGCCTATGGCCTCCTGGCCCAGGCGGCGCCCATCGCGGGCTCACGGACTCCGTGGAGAGCACTTTATGTACCGTTTCACAACGTTTCACTCGCAACTATTGTGTTGCTGCTGCCCTGGCAGAGATTGCTGGGATCGCCACTACGGCGCGCTTGAACGATTTCATCAACAATTTCCATGCGTGGTCGCTGTTTTGGTCCCCTGGGGGAAAGGGACAGGGGCATAGTATTCAGACGGGGTAATGATAAGAGATAGCGTTGTCGGCTGGCCCCGCCGGAACGGGCGCCTGTTTTTTCCAGTCAGGCTGCTGCTTTCTCTAGCCAACTTAACGTTCCGAAGAGGAGCAGAGATTGCGTGAGTGTTGTTTTGCGTCAGGCGCGCATGCAGCCCACGTGGCTGCATCACCACGCACGCGGTGAGCATATTGGAAACCCAGACATCCGACGTCTCAATTTTTTCGAGACGCGGGCCCCCGACCTCCCGACCACTTCCCTGGGATTAGTTTTTCATCCCGAGTGGTCTTTTGACGGTCCCGACGCCCAGCGAGGGCCCCGAGAGGCCAAAAACTATGTAACACCTCTGTTTGTTTTTTTTCGAGACGCTCAATGTCTGGGAATACTTACAGCGTCGCCACCGCGCGTTATGCATTTCCATCCTTCCTGAGGGTGATATTGGGAAAATCAGGGAGGGAAAAGGGAGGAATTCAAGGCAGAAGGAGGACAAGTAGGGGAGGTGATGAATAGAAATTGCGTTGTTTGTTTTGTTGCGTGCACGGCGCCGCATTCGACAATTCCATGTCGAATTTCCCGATGACTACGGAGAAGGATCCGAACATACTTGGCGAATAGAGGTGGGCACAGATTGCGTTATTGTGTGTTTTCGGTGGCGGGGAAGACCACCGCCGCCAACCCTTCTGCTCGACTTCCGCTTTGCAGGTGTTTCCCTGGCAACGATTGCAAGGATAATTGGAAAATGGATAGGGGACCGTGTGATAATAATGTAGCACCGTAAATAACAACGCCAACACATGCATGAACACAAACACACTGCCATACATTTAACATATACGTACGCATACAGTTGTATTCATGTGTATATATACAAATATGATGTGTGTTCCACCACCCTTATGTTTCACCACCGTGGGCTGTTTCACCGCCCTGCTGATTTGGGGTCGCGTTTCTTCTCAGGCCTCGGGCCCCTGGCGGCGCCGGCTGCAGGCCTTTGACATTTCCGAGAACGGTGCCCCTGCACGTTCCCGTCCGAGAGC
>CAUYUJ010019150.1:9045-79045 GCA_963575745.1 Prorocentrum cordatum
TGAAAACCCAAGAATCATCAGCGATGTTGGGGAAAACCGTCCCTCCAAGCTCCTTCTTCATAGGCCCCTACAGCGGTCCATTTCCAATGAGGGAACTGCCTCGTTGCAAGACAACTGGTGTAAGACCCTGTAGCATGCCAAACCAAAATTCTCGGGATTCCAACGCCACGGATCAACCTGACTGTTGCGTCTTGACGATTTTGACTCGTGCCAGAAATGCGTTCCTGAGACTTCAACGCTGAAAACGATTCGCCCTCAATCCTTGAAGCTTTCGCATTTTTGTAAAACGAATATGCGAGGCGCTGAGGCGAGAGCCACATTTTGAATACGATCCGCCCTCCATCTGTGAAGTTATTGCTTTGAGAGCTTCAGAGTCAGACATGGTGAGGAAGTCTCAAGCGAAACGCCCGGCCCGCCCTGAAACTGGCCTCGGGGTGCGACAGGGAGACGTTATCTATCACGAAAACGAATGGAGGAAGAGGAGGAGGAGCAGGAGGAGAAGGATGAGGAGGAGGAGGAGGTGGAGGAGAAGGAGGAAGAGGAAGAGGAGGAGCAGGAAGAGGATGAGGATGATGATGAGGAGGAGGAGGAGGAGGAGGAGGAGGAGGAGGAGGAAGAACGAGGAGGAGCGCGGAGGAGGAGGAGGAGGAGGAGGAGGATGAGGAGGAGGAGGAGGAGGAGGAGGATGATGATGATGATGATGGTGGTGGTGGTGGTGATGAGGATGATGATGAGGATGATGATGAGGAGGAAAATCATATGCGTGATCCATCCGCCGCACTGGCCCGTGCGCGCGCGCTTCGCGCCCAGCTGGCCAACCTCAGCCTCCCAACCGCGGTCGCGGTCAGGGGGCGCCGCCACTGCACGAAGATGATCAACCACCAATTGTTGAATTTTTGTAGGCGGACGCCTCCAATAAATCTAAAACTTACGGTATCTAGCCTTTTTGGCACCTTGGTGGATAATTATCAGCAAGTATGCCGATACCATACACGCATAGAGGGACACGGGCGCGAACAGACGTGGCTCAAAAACGAATTGGGTACAACCTCCGGCATGGGATACAGCCTCGACCCGACGACGTCATTATCATCGCTACGAGTGGCGGAGAGCTTCAAGGTCCACCAGCTGAGCTACCAGAGGCACTAGCTGAGCTGAGAGAGCCACCTGAGGAGCTACCACGGCCACCAACTCAGCTACGAGAGCCACCAGCGGAGCTAAACGGGTCACGGGCTGACCTATGATAACCTCCACCACCGCTATGGTGGCTACTAGCTGAACAGCGATGACCACAAGCTAGGTCGCAAGGGCCACGCGCAGGTGTACGAGGACCGCCGGCTGAGCTGCGAGAGCCACCAGCTCAGCAGCGATGACCTCGAGCAGAGCTGCGCGGAACGCAAGTCGAGCTACGAGAGCCCCGGTCAGAGCTACGAGTGCCACTGGCTGAATTACAATAAGAGTTCCGAGTAGAGCCTCGAGAGCTTCCGACACAACTGCGTGGATTGTTTGATGAGCTACGAGGGCAGCTCAGCTACAGGGCCGCAAGCACAGCCCCGAGAGCCACCAGCTTAGCTACGAGAACTACCAGCAGAGCCACGAGGGTCACAGGCTGAGCTGCTGCTGGCATTCCCGCCATTCGCGCTCCAAAAACGGCACTTACACTTCTGATGGGTTTGGGGAACTGTGCTTTTGAATTTTCGCTTCCAGTATTTCCAGGTCTGTAAAGTGCAGCGGCCGAGTGCCCTTGCCAATGGAGGCCTTTTTAAGACGCCCGGCCGGCTGCTAGGAGGGCCCCTGCCCTGTCGGACCCCCCCCCATCGCCGCCTTCTCAGAAGGCCGCCCTCCTCGTGCCACACCTCTCGGCAGCGCGCCGCCAAAGAGGGACCTTTCAGGAGCCTTCATTCGACCACGCGCAAAAGAGGGGGGGCTTCTTAGAACCACCCCTGCTTCTCACAAGGCGCTAGGGCCCGCGCCTTCTACGAAACAGGGGTGCTTCTAAGAGGCCTTCCCCCTTCCTCAGCCCCCCTTTTGCGAGTGGCCGACTTTTTGTTGCGTGCCACCATCGGATTTCTCAGAAATATTCGCAGAACTGACGAACCACAAACTTAATGAACATGCGCTTTCGGGTTCCACCTCGGATTTCCTGAATCGGCGCTGGACCCCCCCCGACGGCGTTTCCAGCGCCGCCCTTGGCGCGCTCCGCGCTCCAGGAGAGGTGGGTCCACAGCCGATCCAAGAAACCCGCGCGGACCTCCAGAACATTTGTCATTATGCAGAGTTCCATTTCTGGTAGAAGCCATCCCAGCCTCCTAGAAGCCTTCGTGGAAGCTTCCAGGCCCTTCTGAGAACGCCCCCCCCCGCCATCCCGAGAGGCGCCCCGCCTTCTCAGACGCGCCTCCCCCCCCCTGGCGCCACCCCCTTCTGCGCGCCGCCAATCGGGCGATACGATGCAAATCCACCGCTGCTGGCCAGGCCGATCCTGGGCCCAGGATCGGCGCTGACGCCTACCTGGCCAAGTCGGGGGGGCGTGTGCACTGCTCCTGGCCCCAGGAGGGGCCTGGCCAAAGGCAGCGGACACGTACAGATCTCGTCGCCCGACGCCGAGGTACCTCGCCTTCCTCATCATCCCCATGTTCTTCCTGTACGCGCGCCTGGCCCGCAGATACCTGCCCGCCACCCGCGACCTGCGCCGCCTCGACGCCGCGGCCAGGAGCCCCATCATCGGCAACTTCTCCGAGACCTACAGCGGCGTGTCCACCATCCGCGCCATGCGGCAGCAGGACCCGGCGCCGCGCGCGAGGTGGCAGCGCGAGGGGGGTGGCCCACACGGAGGTCCAAGGGCTTCTCCCAGAGGGCCGGGGGCCTTTCCAGCAGGGCTGCACTGGCCCTCTTGGAAGCTGGGAGGGCCTCTGAGAAGGCCCCTGTCTTCCTGGAGGACTCTCCCCCCGTGCCTCCTCGGAGTGCCGCCCCCCCCCTCGCGCCACCCTCTCTGGAACGCCGCCGCAGGACAAGTCGCTCAGGAACTGTGTCCGGCTCCTCGAGACGCAGTGCGAGGCCTACTACCTCAGCAACACCGCCGCCCGCTGGCTGAGCCTCCGGCTGCAGTTCAACGGCACCATCCTTGTCGGGGCGGTCTGCATCCTCGGCATTTTCCTGAGCAAGGACGGTGGCCTCAGCTCCGGCATCGTCGGGCTGGCGATCACGTACGCGCTGAAGCTGACCGACACGCTGAATCAGGTGAACCGCGAGTCCGCGGACCGCGAGACGCAGATGGTTTCCGTGGAGAGGGTGCATCAGTACATGACGGGCACGGCCCAGGAGGCCGCCCTGCGGTCCGAGGCGGGCGTCGTGCCTGCGGGGTGGCCCAGCAGTGGCAGCATGAAGGTGCAGGATGTCTACATGAAGTATCGCGAGGGGCTGCCCACGGTCCTCAACGGCATCTCGCTCGACATCAAGGGTGGCGAGCGGGTCGGCATCGTGGGCAGGACCGGGTGCGGCAAGTCGTCCTTGCTGATGACTCTCATGCGTCTGGTGGAGCCCCAGAGCGGCAGCATTTGGATGGATGGGCTAAACATCAAGGATATCGGCCTCCACGACCTCCGCGAGAAGGCTGCCATCATCCCGCAGGACCCAGCCATCTTGACCGGCACTGTCCGGTTTAATCTGGACCCGTTCAGGGTCAAGACGGACGAGCAGCTATGGAGTGCGCTCACGAAGTCGCAGCTCAGGGAGCGCGTCGAGCTCTCGGGGGGTCTGGACAGCAAGGTCGAGGAAGGCGGCGGGAACTACTCGATGGGCGAGCTGCAGCTCATGTGCCTCGCGCGGGCGCTGTTGAAGAAGCCCGAGAGCGGAGGCCTGTTGCTTCTCGACGAGGCCACGAGCGACCTCGACGCGGAGACCGATAAGACCTTGCAGCGCGTCATCCGCGAGGACTTCAAGTGCACGACCATCACCATCGCGCACCGGATCGAGACGCTGCTGGACTACGACAAGGTGGGCGACGCCCAAACGGGGTCGACTGCGCGGATATTCGCGCGTAGGCTCCCCTGGTAAGGCCGCGCGTCAGCGCCCTCTTCTCCACGCGGTGTGCGCTGGCGGCCCGCGCACGCCGCGGCGTCAGGTCGCTATATCATCGTGTGTGACGCCCCTTCTCCCTCGTCGCTCAGGTGGCGGTCCTCGACAAGGGCACAGTGGTCGAGTACGACAGCCCGCAGGCGCTGCTCGGACGGCCCTCCGAGTTCCAGAGGCTCGCCCAGGAGGCGGGTGCGAAGGGTGGCACCGCGGGCCCGGAGGCGGGCTCCACGGGCCGGTGAGGCCTCCCGCGGAAGAGCGCGCAGCACCCTCGGAAGCCCTCCTGCTCTCCAGACCCCTTGGGGTCATAAAAAATTCGCGACAGAAGGCTTTTCGTTATTTTCAGCCCCTGGGGAGTTTTTGGGCCTCGGGGCCATCAGGAGACGACGCATGATGAGAAGCCAGTCTTAGGGAACGGGTCGAGACCTCTGGGGGTCGACGTGATGAAACATCATGACGTCGGGGGTCTGGGCCTCCAGGTGGGTGACAGAAGAAAAGTGGGTCGGCGGCGCGGAGGTTTGCGCGCAAGCTGCCTGTGTAAGGTCGTACGTGAGCGCCCTCGTTTCCAATGTGGCGTGCCGCGCCTGCGGCCCGCGTAAGCCGCGACCCAAGGTCACTAGATCTTCTCGCGTAAGGCCCGTTTCTTTTTGTCGCCCAGGTGTGCCGTTTTCAAACAACTCTCTCGAGAGAACATGAGAGCGATACAAAACGGCTTTCGGAAACGGAAAACTGCTCCAGCATTGGAACCGGAATCGGAACTGGAAAGCAAAAGCGGCGACGGAACTGGAAAACAATGGCGCCAGATCCAGCACAACAAACATGCATAACGGAACCGGTAATACAAGAAACGGCCCTGCCATGTCCAGGGCCCACGAAGCCTCCGGATGGCTTCGTGTCGGCGGCAAACTCCGATCCCTACCCTCGCCGATCAACGATTCAGGTCACTCGATGGGCGGCGGGGGATGGCGCCACCTATCGTGGAGGGACCCCCCCTCGCCCTGTTCCCCCCCCCCTTGTGCGCGCACTGCTGGCTCCTCCGCAAGACGCTCGGCGTCGGAATCTGCTGCCCGTGGCACGGGTCCCCTTGGACCCAGTACCGGGGCCGGGGCCCGGAGCGGGCCTGTCAGACTGTGTAGTTATCGAAGACGCCTGCGGCGAATCCCTGCCGCCCCCTGCCTTTTGAAAACGCCCATGCGGCCAAACGTTGGGCCGAAGGCTGGCCAAGCTACTGGACTACGTGTTCCCCCAGCCGACGTGGAACCCCTTGGGGAAACACTGGGGAGAGGAAGAGAAAGGATGAGGAGAGGGAGGAGGAGGAGGAGGAGGAGGAGGAGGACGAGGAGGAGGAGGAGGGGAGGAGGAGGAGGAGGAGGAGGACCAGTGTAAACCCAAGAGCCGTCAACGATGTTGGAATAAACCCTCCCTCCAAGCTCCTTCTTCATAGGCCCCTACAACGGTTCATGTCCATTGAGGGAACTGCTGCGTTTGAAGACAACCGTTTGAAGACCTTAAAGCAGACCGTAACATTGTTCTCGGGATTCCAACGCCACGGATCAACCTGACTGTTGCATTTTGACGATCCTGAATCGTGCCAGAACGCCATGTTTTGGGATTTCAACACCGCGAATGAACGTAACTGTTGCGCCCGCGTAATCCTGAATTCTTCCAAAATCCAATTTCATGTATTTAAGACCAAGGCTCCCAGCAGAGAGCGGTGACGCAACAAGTTCCTGACACCAAGGCCCAGCCAAGGCTCAGGAACGGGCGGCAACGCAACAATCTCTGAACACCAAGGCTCCCAAGAGCGAGGGGTGACGTAACAAGCTCTCAACGCCAAGGCTCCCAGTACGAGCGGTGGTCTGAGCAATTTCGGTTTCTGTTGCTGAAGCGCTCTTTCCGTTTCTGTGCTGGGCCAGGTGACGGAAAGAGCGAGGTACGAGTGACGACATTGTGTTTTGGGCGAAGCCCCTAAGGGGGTTCCAGGGGGGGACGTAGGTTTTTGCATGTTTTTCGGGTTTCCCCCCCAAGACGGCCCAAGAGCGCTCCAAGAGAGCCCAAGACTGCCCAAGACGGCCCAAGAGGCGCCCCAGGAGGCGCCCAAGGGGCGTCCTAAGAAGGCCCCAAGAGGCCAAAATCATTGATTTCCCATGAGAAAACTTGCATTTTTAGCATATACGGCCTTTCGGCTTTCACGGCGTTGACGACGGCCCAAGAGGCCCCCAAGACCAGCCCAAGACGGCCCAAGAGGCCCCCAAGAGGCCCCAAGACGGTCCGAGAGGCGCCCAAGACGGCCCAAGAGGGCCCCAAGACGGCCCCCAGAGGGGGACCACGAACCGAAAAGTCTAACCTATCGCCCCAAGACGCTCCCAGGAGGCCCCAAGAGCCCCCCAAGAAGCCCCAAGAGGCCCCCAAGAGGCGTCCCAAGAGGCCACCAGGAGGCCAAACGCATGGATTTCCTATGGGAAAAGGTACATTTTTAGCATACACGGCTTTTCGGCTTCCACGGCGTTGAAGACAGTCCACGAGGCCCTAAAGATCGCCCCAAGACGGCCCAAGAGGCTCCCAAGAGGCCCCCAGAACGGCCCAAGAGGGCGCCAAGACGGCCCAAGAGGCGCCCAAGACGGCCCAAGAGGGCCCCAAGACGGCCCCAAGAGGAGGACCACGAACCGAGAAGTCGAGCCTTTCGCCCCAAGAAGCTCCCAGGAGGCCCCCAGAGCCCCCCAAGAAGCCCCAAGAGGCCCCCTAGAGGCGTCCCAACAGGCCTCCAAAAGGGTCCGAAAAGGGCCCCAAGAGGACTCCCAAGAAGGCCCAGAGACGCCAAATAAAGAGCGATCGGTCACGCTAAAAGCTCTTCACACCAAGGCTCCCAAGAGCGAACGGTGACGTAAACAAGCTGATAAGCTGATAAGACCAAGGCTCCCAGCAGAGAGCGGTGACGTAACAAGTTCCTGACACCAAGGCCCAGCCAAGGCTCAGGAACGGGCGGCAACGCAACAATCTCTGAACACCAAGGCTCCCAAGAGCGAGGGGTGACGTAACAAGCTCTCAACGCCAAGGCTTCCGGTACGAACGCTGGTGTGAGTAATCTCGGTCTCTGTTTCTGAAGCGCTCTTTCCGTTTCTGTGCCGGGCCAAGTAACGGAAAGAGCGAGGTACGAGCGATGACGTTGTGATGGGGCGAAGCCCTTAAGGGAGGGGTTCCAGGGGAGGGGCGAGGCCCGGGTAGATTGGCGTTAATGGCTGTTTTTGGGTTTTTGCATGTTTTTCGGATTCTCCTTCAAGACGGCCCAAGAGCGCTCCAAGAGAGCCCAAGACCGCCCAAGACGGCCCAAGAGGCCCCCAAGAGGCCTCCAAGAGGCGCCCAAGGGGTGTCCAAAGAGGGCCCCAAGAGGCCAAAATCATTGATTTCCTATGGGGAAAAAGTGTACATTTTTAGCATGCACGGCTTTGCGCCTTAGACGGCCCAAGAGGCCCCCAAGACCGCTCCAAGACGGCCCAAGAGGCTCCCAAGAGGCCCCCGAAACGGCCCAAGAGGGCCCCAAGACTGCCCAAGAGGCGCTCAAGACGGCCCAAGAGGGCGCCAAGACGGCCCCAAGAGGGGGACCACGAACTGAAAAGTCTAGCCTATCGCCTCAAGACGCTCCCGGGAGGCCCCCAGAGCCCACCAAGAAGCCCCAAGAGGCCCCCAAGAGGCGTCCCACGAGGCCATCAGGAGGCCAAATCCTAGATTTTCCATGGGAAAACGTGCAGTTTTAGCATGCACGGCTTTTCGGCTTCCACGGCGTTGAAGACGGTCCAAGAGGCCCCCAAGACCGCCCCAAGACGGTCCCAGAGGCTCCCAAGAGGCCCCCAAAATTACCCAAGAGGGCGCCAAGGCGGCCCAAGAGGCGCTCAAGACGGCCCAAGAGGGCCCCATGACGGCCCCAAGAGGGGGACCACGAACCGAAAAGTCTAGCCTATCGCCCCAAGACGCTCCCCGGAGGCCCCCACAGCCCCCAAAGAAGCCCCAAGAGGCCCCCAAGAGGCGTCCGACGAGGCCATCAGGAGGCCAAAATCATTGATTTCCCATAAGAATACCTACATTTTTAGCATGCACGGCTTTTCGGCTTCCACGGCGTTGAAGACGGTCCAAGAGGCCCCCAAGACCGCCCCAAGACGGCCCCAGAGGCTCCCAAGAGGCCCCCAAAATTGCCCAAGAGGGCGCCAAGGCGGCCCAAGAGGCGCCCAAGACGGCCCAAGAGGGCCCCAAGACGGCCCCAGAAGTCTAGCTTTTCGTCCCAAGACGCTCCCAGGAGGCCCCCACAGACCCCCAAGAAGCCCCCAGAGGCCCCCAAGAGGTCCCCCAAGGGGCTCCAAAATGGCCGCAATAGGACCCCCAAGAAGGCTCAGAGAAGCCAAAAAAAGAGCGATCGGTAACGCAAAATGCTCTCCACACCAAGGCTCCCAAGAGCAAACGGTGACGTAAACAAGCTGATAAGACCAAGGCTCCCAGCAGAGAGCGGTGACGTAACAAGTTCCTGACACCAAGGCCCAGCCAAGGCTCAGGAACGGGCGGCAACGCAATAATCTCTGAACACCAAGGCTCCCAAGAGCGCGGGGTGACGTAACAAGCTCTCAACGCCGAGGCTCCCAGTACGAACGGTGGTGTGAGTAATCTCGGTCAAGTTGTTGAAGCGCTCTTTCCGTTTCCGTGCCGGCCCAGGTAACGGAAAGAGCGAGGTACGAGTGATGACGTTCTGGTGTGGGCGAAGCCCTAAAGGGAGGGGTTCCAGGGGAGGGGGGTAGCGGGCGCATTTGGGTGTAAATTGCCGTTTTCGGGTTTTCCCTTGGGCTTTTGCGTGTTTTTCGGGTTCCCCCCCAAGACGGCCCAAGAGCGCTCCAAGAGAGCCCAAGACCGCCCAAGACGGCCCAAGAGGCCCCCAAGCCAAAGAGGCGCCCAAGAGGCGTCCCAAGAGGGCCCCAAGAGGCCGAAATCATCGATTCTCCAAAGGAAAACGTATATGTTTAGCATATGCGCTTTGTCGGCTTTCACGGCGTTGACGACGGCCCAAGAGGCCCCCAAGACCGCCCCAAGACGGCCCAAGAGGCTCCCAAGAGGCCACCAAAACGGCCCAAGAGGGCCCCAAGACGGCCCAAGAGGCGCTCAAGACGGCCCAAGAGGGCGCCAAGACGGCCCCAAGAGGGGGACCACGAACCGAAAAGTCTAGCCTTTCGCCTCAAGACGCTCCCAGGAGGCCCCCAGAGCCCCCCAAGAAGCCCCAAGAGGCCCCCAAGAGGCGTCCCACGAGGCCATCAGGAGGCCCAAATCCTAGATTTTCCATGGGAAAACGTGCAGTTTTAGCATGCACGGCTTTTCGGCTTCCACGGCGTTGACGACGGCCCAGGAGGCCCCCAAGACCGCCCCAAGACGGCCCCAGAGGCTCCCAAGAGGCCCCTAGAACGGCCCAAGAGGGCGCCAAGACGGCCCAAGAGGCGCCCAAGACGGCCCAAGAGGGCGCCAAGACGGCCCCAAGAGGGGGACCACGAACCGAAAAGTCTAGCCTTTCGCCCCAAGACGCTCCCAGGAGGCCCCCAGAGCCCCCCAAGAAGCCCCAAGAGGCCCCCAAGAGGTTCCCAAGAGGCCTCCAAAAGGGCCCGACAAGGGCCCCAATAGGACTCCCAAGAAGGCCCAGAGACGCCAAATAGAGAGCGATCGGTAACGCAAAAAGCTCTTCACACCAAGGCTCCCAAGAGCGAACGGTGACGTAAACAAGCTGATAAGACCAAGGCTCCCAGCAGAGAGCGGTGACGTAACAAGTTCCTGACACCAAGGCCCAGCCAAGGCTCAGGAACGGGCGGCAACGCAACAATCTCTGAACACCAAGGCTCCCAAGAGCGAGGGGTGACGTAACAAGCTCTCAACGCCAAGGCTCCCAGTACGAACAGTGGTGGTGTGAGTAATTTCGGTTTCTGTTTCTGAAGCGCTCTTTCCGTTTCTGTGCTGGGCCAGGTAGCGGAAAGAGCGAGGTACGAGTGATGACGTTCTGGTGTGGGCGAAGCCCTAAAGGGAGGGGTTCCAGGGGATGGGGCGAAGCGTGTGGACCTGCGTGTTAATGACTGTTTTCGGGTTTTCCCTTGGGTTTTTGCATGTTTTTCGGGTTCCCCCCCAAGACGGCCCAAGAGCGCTCCAAGAGAGCCCAAGACCGCCCAAGACGGCCCAAGAGGCCCCCAAGAGGCCCCCAAGAGGCGCCCAAGGGGCGTCCCAAGAGGGCCCCAAGAGGCCGAAATCATCGATTTTCCAGAGGGAAGCGTCTATTTTTAGCATATGCGCTTTGTCGGTTCACGGCGTTGACGACGGCCCAAGAGGCCCCCAAGACCGGCCCAAGACGGCCCAAGAGGCTCCCAACAGGCCCCCAAAACGGCCCAAGAGGGCCCCAAGACTGCCCAAGAGGCGCTCAAGATGGCCCAAGAGGCGCCCAAGACGGCCCAAGAGGGCCCCAAGATGGCCCCAAGAGGGGGACCACGAACCGACAAGTCCAGCCTATCGGCCCAAGACGCTCCGGGGAGGCCCCCAGAGCCCCCCAAGAAGCCCCAAGAGGCCCCCAGGACGCGTCCCACGAGGCCATCAGGAGGCCCAAATCCTAGATTTTCCATGGGAAAACGTGCAGTTTTAGCATGCACGGCTTTTCGGCTTTCACGGCGTTGACGACGGCCCAGGAGGCCCCCAAGACCGCCCCAAGACGGCCCAAGAGGCTCCCAAGAGGCCCCCAGAACGGCCCAAGAGGGCGCCAAGACGGCCCAAGAGGCGCCCCAGACGGCCTAAGAGGGCCCCAAGACGGCCCCAAGAGGGGGACCACGAACCCGAAAGTCTAGCCTTTCGCCCCGAGACGCTCCCAGGAGGCCCCCACAGACCCCCAAGAAGCCCCAAGAGGCCTCCAGGAGGCCCCCGAGAGGCCCCCAGGAGGGCCCGAAAAGGGCCCCAAAAGGACTCCCACGAAGGCTCAGAGACGCCAAGAGCGATCGGTATCGCAAAAAGCTCTTCACACCAAGGCTCCCAAGAGCGAACGGTGACGTAAACAAGCTGATAAGACCAAG
Source organism: Prorocentrum cordatum (assembly GCA_963575745.1). Taxonomy (NCBI): domain Eukaryota; class Dinophyceae; order Prorocentrales; family Prorocentraceae; genus Prorocentrum; species Prorocentrum cordatum. Next base: position 20,190 of record CAUYUJ010019150.1, read on the forward strand.
GCTCCCAGCAGAGAGCGGTGACGTAACAAGTTCCTGACACCAAGGCCCAGCCAAGGCTCAGGAACGGGCGGCAACGCAACCATCTCTGAACACCAAGGCTCCCAAGAGCGAGGGGTGACGTAACAAGCTCTCAACGCCAAGGCTCCAGGTACGAACGGCGCTCTTTCCGTTTCTGTGCCGGGCTAGGTAGCGGAAAGAGCGAGGTACGAGTGATGACGTTCTGGTGTGGGCGAAGCCCCTTAGGGGGAGTGCAGAGGGGGGCGAGGGTTGCACACCTGTGATCTAATGACCGTTTTCGGGTTCTTCCCTTGGGTTTTTGCATGTTTTTCGGGTTCCCCCCCAAGACGGCCCAAGAGCGCTCCAAGAGAGCCCAAGACTGCCCAAGACGGCCCAAGAGGCCCCCAAGAGGCCCCCAAGAGGCGCCCAAGGGGCGTCCCAAGAGGGCCCCAAGAGGCCGAAATCATATATTTTCCAGTGTAAAACGTATATTTTTCCTTACCTAAGCTCTGCCTAGAAGGGTTCTTACCCTGTTAGCTAAAGGGGCCGGGCAATGCTAATCGCCCCGGGCGGTTCCCCCAGTCCCCGCCCCGCGGTTCCCCCAGTCCCCTGGGAGCTTTAGCCTTAGCTTTAGCTTTAGCTTAGCTTTAGCTTTAGCTTTAGCTTTAGCTTAGCTTTAGCTTAGCTTAGCTAGCTTAGCTTTAGCTTAGCTTTAGCTTAGCTTCAGCTTAGTGTTAGCTTAGCTTTAGCTTAGCTTTAGCTTAGCTTTAGCTTAGCTTTTAGCTTAGCTTTAGCTTAGCTTCACTTAGCTTTAGCTTAGTGTTCACTTAGCCTTAGCTTTAGCTTTAGCTTAGCTTTAGCTTAGCTTTAGCTTAGCTTCAGCTTAGTGTTAGCTTAGCTTTAGCTTAGCTTTAGCTTAGCTTTAGCTTATCGGTCAGCTTAGTGTTAGCTTAGCTTTAGCTTAGCTTCAGCTTAGCTTTAGCTTAGCTCTAGCTTAGCTTTAGCTTGGCTTTAGCTCAGCTTTAGCTTAGCTTAGCTTAGCTAGCTTTAGCTTTAGCTTAGCTTAGCTTTAGCTTAGCTTTAGCTTAGCTTTAGCTTAGCTTTAGCTTAGCTTTAGCTTAGCTTCAGCTTAGCTTTAGCTTAGCTTTAGCTTAGCTTAGCCTTAGCTTAGCTTCAGCTTAGCTTAGCTTCAGCTTAGCTTAGCTTTAGCTTAGCTTTTTAGCTTAGCTTTAGCTTAGCTTTAGCTTTAGCTTTTAGCTTTAGCTTAGCTTCAGCTTAGCTTCAGCTTAGCTTAGCTTAGCTTAGCTGCTTAGCTTAGCCTTAGCTTTAGCTTAGCTTAGCTTAGCTTTAGCTTAGCTTCAGCTTAGCTTTAGCTTAGCTTTAGCTTAGCTTTAGCTTAGCTTTAGCTTAGCTTTAGCTTAGCTTTAGCTTAGCTTTAGCTTAGCTTTACTGTTACTACTAATGCTGCTTTCCTAGGGGCTCCAACTCCTAGGTAGGGTCGCACTGGGATAATTAGCATATACGGGTTTTCGTCTTTCACGGCGTTGACGACGGCCCAAGAGGCCCCAAAGACCGCCCCAAGACGGCCCAAGAAGCTCCCAAGAGGCCTCCAGAACTGCCCAAGAGGGCCCCAAGACGGCCCAAGAGGCGCCCAAGACGGCCCAAGAGGGCGCCAAGACGGCCCCAAGAGGGGGACCACGAACCGAAAAGTCTAGCCTTTCGCCCCAAGAAGCTCCCAGGAGGCCCCCAGAGCCCCCCAAGAAGCCCCAAGAGGCCCCCAAGAGGTTCCCAAGAGGCCTCCAAAAGGGCCCGACAAGGGCCCCAATAGGACTCCCAAGAAGGCCCAGAGACGCCAAATAGAGAGCGATCGGTACGCAAAAAGCTCTTCACACCAAGGCTCCCAAGAGCGAACGGTGACGTAAACAAGCTGATAAGACCAAGGCTCCCAGCAGAGAGCGGTGACGTAACAAGTTCCTGACACCAAGGCCCAGCCAAGGCTCAGGATCGGGCGGCAACGCAACAATCTCTGAACACCAAGGCTCCCAAGAGCGAGGGGTGACGTAACAAGCTCTCAACGCCAAGGCTCCCAGTACGAACGGTGGTGTGAGTAATTTCGGTTTCTGTTTCTGAAGCGCTCTTTCCGTTTCCGTGCCGGGCCAGGTAACGGAAAGAGCGAGGTACGAGTGATGACGTTCTGGTGTGGGCGAAGCCCTAAAGGGAGGGGTTCCAGGGGAGGGGGGTATCTTGCGCATTTGGGCTCTCATGGCCGTTTTCGGGTTTTCCCTCGGGTTTTTGAACGTTTTTCGGGTTCCCCCCCAAGACGGCCCAAGAGCGCTCCATGAGAGCCCAAGACCGCCCAAGACGGCCCAAGAGGCCCCCAAGAGGCGCCCAAGAAGCGTCCCAAGAGGACCCCAAGAGGCCGAAATCATCGGTTTTCCAGAGTAAAACGTATATGTTTAGCATATACGGGTTTTCGTCCGTCACGGCGTTGACGAAGGCCCAAGAGGCCCCAAAGACCGCCCCAAGGCGGCCCAAGAGGCGCCCAAGAGGCCCCCAAAACGGCCCAAGAGGGCCCCCAGACGGCCCAAGAGGCGCCCAGACGGCCCAAGAGGGCCCCAAGACGGCCCCAAGAGGGGGACCACGAACCGAAAAGTCGAGCCTATCGCCCCAAGACGCTCCCGGGAGGCCCCCGCAGCCCCCCAAGAAGCCCCAAGAGGCCCCCAAGAGGCGTCCCACGAGGCCATCAGAAGGCCAAATCCTATGGGAAAGCGAGCATTTTTAGCATACACGGGTTTTCGGCTTTCACGGCGTTGACGACGGCCCAAGAGGCCCCCAAGACCGCCCCAAGACGGCCCAAGAGGCCCCCCAGGGGCACCCCAAACGGCCCAAGGGGGCGCCAAGACGGCCCAAGAGGCGCCCAAGACGGCCCACGAGGGCCCCAAGACTGCCCCAAGAGGGGGACCACGAACCCAAAAGTCTAGTCTTTCGCCCCAAGGCGCTCCCAGGAGGCCCCCACAGACCCCCAAGAAGCTCCAAGAGGCCACCAGGAGAGCCCGAAAAGGGCCCCAATAGGACTCCCACGAAGGCCCAGAGACGCCAAGAGCGATCGGTAATGCAAAAAGCTCTCCACACCAAGGCTCCCAAGAGCGAACGGTGACGTAAACAAGCTGATAAGATCAAGGCTCTCAGCAGAGAGCGGTGACGTAACAAGTTCCTGACACCAAGGCCCAGCCACGGCTCAGGAACGGGCGGCAACGCAACAATCTCTGAAACCCAAGGCTCCCAAGAGCGAGGGGTGACGTAACCAGCTCTCAACGCCAAGGCTTCCGGTACGAACGGTGTTGTGAGTAATTTCGGTTTCTGTTGCTGCAGCGCTTTTTCCGTTTCTGTGCCGGGCCAGGTCTCTTGGCCTTCGGTCCGTCCCGCCACCGTGCCTGGGTTGTATGCCAGAGGCCTCTCGGGGCCCTCTTGGCTCTTTTTGGGGCGCGCGTGGCTCCAAAGAAGCCCCGCGGGAAGTAACGGAAAGAGCGAGGTACGATTGATGACGTTCTGGTGTGGGCGAAGCCCCTTAGGGGGAGTGCAGAGGGGGGCGAGGGTTGTGGACCTGCGTGTTAATGGCCGTTTTCGGGTTTTCCTTCGTGTTTTTGCATGTTTTCGGGTTCCCCCCCAAGACGACCCAAGAGCGCTCCAAGAGAGCCCAAGACCGCCCAAGACGGCCCAAGAGGCCCCCAAGAGGCTCCCAAGAGGCCCCCAAAACGGCCCAAGAGGGCGCCAAGACTGCCCAAGAGGCGCCCAAGACGGCCCAAGAGGGCCCCAAGACGGCCCCAAGAGGGGGACCACGAACCGAAAAGTCTAGCCTTTCGCCCCAAGAAGCTCCCAGGAGACCCCCAGAGCCCCCCAAGAAGCCCCAAGAGGCCCCCAAGAGGTTCCCAAGAGGCCTCCAAAAGGGCCCGACAAGGGGTCCAATAGGACTCCCAAGAAGGCCCAGAGACGCCAAATAGAGAGCGATCGGTAACGCAAAAAGCTCTTCACACCAAGGCTCCCAAGAGCGAACGGTGACGTAAACAAGCTGATAAGACCAAGGCTCCCAGCAGAGAGCGGTGACGTAACAAGTTCCCGACACCAAGGCCCAGCCAAGGCTCAGGAACGGGCGGCAACGCAACAATCTCTGAACACCAAGGCTCCCAAGAGCGAGGGGTGACGTAACCAGCTCTCAACGCCAAGGCTCCCAGTAAGAACGGTGGTGTGAGTAATTTCGGTTTCTGTTTCTGAGGCGCTCTTTCCGTTTCTGTGCCGGGCCAGGTCTACTGGCCTTCGGTCCATCCCGCCACCGTGCCTGGGTTGTATGCCAGAGGCCCCTCGGGGCCCTCTTGGCTCTTTTTGGGGCGCGCGTGGCTCCGAAGAAGCCCCGCGGGAAGCGCCTGGGAACCGCGGGATGCACGCCCGGAGCCCCAGACAACTTGGGAACTCGGGGTCCGGGCCCTTTCTGGTCGGGAACTTTTAGATAGCGTGTCGCTCCGCCAGTTTTGGCCCACCACGCTTTGGTGCGAGACGCTGTCCATTTCCCCATCCCCGAGCGTCCATGTCCCGCCCCGCCCCGCGGGGCGGAGCGATCCGCTATCCACTCGCAAGGCATAGCGTATCGCCGAGGCCGCCGCGGCGACACGCCGAGCAAAACTTTCCTACCGTAATACTCGTCCCTGAGGGCTGGGGACTGAGGACTACGGGGGCCCGAGGGCACTCCAGCTCGTGCCTCGCGGTACGGGGGCGGATCAATTCTGATGGCGTGAGAAGCTGTCAGCTTTCCAGCCGGTGGAGCGGGGGCTCCACGATGCTACAGCTCGGCTGCGCGTAAGAGTGGCCCTTCGCTGGCGTGACCTTCGGTGCGGGCGCACTGGGGTCCCCCGATCGCTGAGCACGATGTGGCAGCATGGGCGGCAGCACAGGCGGCATCCTAGGCTTGCTCGCCGGGGCCCCCCTCAAGCCGCGCACCAAAGGTCAGTCTTGCCCAGGGTCACCCTCGCGTGTCGCCGAACGGCCGGCTCACCGCTCCTCTGTCTCTGCGGGCTGCCGGGCCCGTGCCCTCCCGGGGGTGCCGAGGCGCACAGGGCCTAGGCTTTTCGGAGCGCGCGCGCCCGCGTTTTTTTGTGTTGTCGTGGCCATGGTGCACCTTGCGGGTGCTGCGAGAAGTGGTCCTGGCCTGGCCCACGGTGCTGCCAGATTTTCGCACCATCTGGGGGCCCTCTGGGGCCCTCTGGGCCTCGCGAGGGGTGCTCTGGAAGCCACCTGCACCTCCCTGGGAAAGCTGGGGTCACCCTGGGTCAGGGCCACTTGTAACAGCACGAGATTCTTATTCGCCCAAGAGCGCGCCCACCCCACCCCGCTGGATGTCTCGCCCGGGGATTTCCCGCTCTGCCCGTGGCGCAGTTTTCGGGTGTTGCCAGGAGGTTTTCGAGGGGTTCCCTAGACCTGCTGGATCTCTTGCATTTTGCCCGTAGCGTACTTTCGTGATGTCCGTATCCCCCGCGCTTCGGGGGAGGCCCGGATGGCCTCCAGAGCACCCGTCACGATGCCCAGAGGGCCCCCATGGGTTCCCAGACATCCGATGTCTTGGTGTTGTCCATACGGGGTGGCTGGAAGTCCCGATCCTTTCCCGAGGGCCGGCTTTTCATAGTGGGTCCCCAGAGACCGAACACGAGGAAACAAATCCGTCTTATTCCCAGCCATCCTGTGATGTTGGGTTCTCGATTCGAATACGCATCGCCTTAGTCTCCTCCTCCTCCTGCTCCCCCTCCTCCTGCTCCTCCTTTCTCCTTTCTCCTTCCTCCTTTCTCCTTCCTCCTTCCTCCTCCCCCTCCTCCCCCTCCGCAGACCCTTCGCATGTTTCGTGGCCCCATACGAACTCCACCTACGGCTCCGGTCGCTAGGTTCGCATGCTTCTCCACACCAATTCGGCGCACCCCTCATGCGTTTCGTGGCCCCACGGAGCTCCACCTGAGGCCCCAGTGGCTAGATTCGCATGCCTTCTCCACACCATTTCGGCGTACCACTTACACGTTTCGTGGTCCCGTACGGCGCTCCACCTAAGGCCCCAGTGGCTAGTATCGCATGCCTTCTCCACACCATTTCGGCGCACCTCTCACACGTTCTGTGGTCCCTTAGAGAGCTCTACCTGAGGCCCCAGTGGCTAGTCACTATCGCATGCCTTCTCCGCACCATTTCGACGCTCCTCATACGTGCCGTAGCCCCATTGGGAGCTCCACCTGAGGCCCCAGTGGCTAGGTCTGTTTGCTTTCTCCACGCCGTTTCGGTGCACACCTCCACCTCATGTGTTTCGTGGCCCCGTAGAGAGCTCCACCTGAAGCCCCAGTGGCTAGGTTCGCATGCCTTCTCCACACCGTTTTGGCTCATCCCTCACACGTTCCGTGGCCCCACAGGAAGCTCCACCTAAGGCTCCAGTGGCGAGGTTTGCATGCCTTTTCCACACCGGAGCTCCACCTGAGGCTCCAGTCGCTATTATCGAATGCCTTCTTCACACCGTTTCGGCGCACTCCTTAAACGTGTCGTGGCCCCATGGAAAGCTCCACCAGAGGCCTCAGTGCCAGGGTTCGCATGCCTTCTCGACACCATGTCGGCGAACCCCTCACACGTTTCGTGGCTCCATAGTGGCTCCATAGGGGCTCCACCGAAGGCCCACAGTTGCAGGAATCGCATGTGTGATCGCGCCTACTTCTGCGCACCCCTCACACGTTTCGTGGCTCCACAGGGAGCTCCACGGAAGGCCCCAGTGGCAGGACTCGCATGCGTGACCTCGCCCATTTCGGCAGACTTCTCAGACGTCTCGTGGCCCACAGGCAGCTCCACCGAAGGCCCCGCCGCTCGCTGCTCCCCAGGGCCGCGCCAACAGACGCGCAGATCAGTCGTCGAGGGTTACATCCAGATGTAACCCGTCACGGCCGATCTCTGTGACCCCATCAGCAGCGTCGCGCCGTCTTTCTCACGCGCGCCCTACCTCCCTTAATTTCCATATGTCTTGCGGTACTGACAGGTCGGTGCAGGTGGGGTGGTTCGGTTGCGTTCTTGGCCCCGCCCGCGCCAGCAGCTGTCTCGGGGACGGAGGCTGCCCAGACGTTGCCACCATCTTCCGAGCACCGGCGTCGAGGTGCTCTTTCTCCGAGCAGGACCACGCTACCATGCGAGAGCGGAGCAAGACAAAACAGTGAATGCTTCTTCTCGTAAGAGAAGCAAGCGGTGCGCGAATGCATATGTAGAACGTCGTGTCGCCAGTGGGTGGTACCTCCTGATACCATGACCGCGAGGGTGACGCTGTTTTACGATGAGGATATTGGCTGCCCCAGGGAGGCCCAGGCATCTCCAATTTCTGTGCAGCGCCTCAGAACGCCCTCCAAGTGCCTCAAAAGGTAGTTCATGTATAGACATGAAGAACTAAGTCCGCAAGTGCATCCCACATTGGTTTCGTAACAGCGATAAGCGAAAACCTGCTTTCTAAAGTGGTACCCCCGAAGTGTATTCTATATTTGAGTTTATCTGTGTTGTGATTGTCATCTGAGTGGCAGTATATATTGACGTAATTCGGGTGAAGACGTTACCGATCTCCTTGCGCGGGTGGACTGGTATGCAGAGACTTTCGGTCCACTCCGCCACCAAGGGCCATCTTGGAGCCATCTTGGGCCGTCTTGGTGGGCTCCTGGCCCGTCTGACGCCGTCGGAAGCCGTCTTGGGGGCCTCTCTGGGCTGACTTAGGGCCCTCTTGGGGTGCTCCAGGGCAGTCTTGGAGGCCATCTTGGGGCTCCTTGGAGGCCTCTTAGGCCGTCTTGGGGCTCCTTGGGGCCGTCTTGGGGGCCTCTTGGACCGTTCTGGGGCCATCTTGGAGTCCCCTTGGGCGATCTTGGGCGATCTTAGGGTGCTCTTGGGCCGTCTCGAGCTGTCGGAGGGCCGGAAAGACTCAAATGCCAAACTCCTTCAAACACCTATAGGTAAATCAATGATTTTGGCCTCTTCGGGCCTTCCTGGAGGCCCTCTTGGAGGCCTCTTTGGCCGCCTTGGAGGCTTTTTGGTGGCCTCTTGAGCCATCTTGGGCCGTCATCTTGAGGCCATCTTGGGCCGTCTTGGAGGCTTCTTGGGCAAACTTGGAGGCATCTTGGACGCTCTGGGGGCCGTCGTGGAGGCCATCTTGGACCATCTTGGACGTTCTTGAAGGCCATCTTGGCCGTCTTGGAGGCCATCTTGGAGCCATCTGGAGCGGGATAACCGTTTGCAGCAACCTCTGGAAGAGCCTTCCAGGTGGCCGGCGCGCTGGGCCGAAGCCCCAGGGAGAGTTCTTTTGAAAAGAGAACCCAAGCCAAGCCGAGAATATAGAATCTAGCACGCCAGGCACCCCTGTGGCGAGCCAATGAGGGGCGGCGGATCGAAGACGCCTACGGCGAATCACCGCCGCCCCCTGCCTTTTTGGAAGCGCCTATGTGGCCGAACGTTGAGGCCAGACCTGCCAAGCTATCGGACCATGTGCTCCCCGAATCGGTTTGGAAAGCCTTCGGGGAACACGTGGGCATCTTGAAGCTGATCTTGGCCGTGTGGAGGCCATTGTGACCCTTTCGGGCCTTCTTGGATGCCAAGCTATCGGACCATGTGTTCCCCGAATCGGTTTGGAAAGCCTTCGGGGAACACGTGGGCATCTCGAAGGTCATCTTGGCCGTGTGGAGGCCATTGTGACCCTTTCGGGCCTTCTTGGGGGACGTCTTGGAGGGCTCTTGGGCCGTCTTGGAGGCCATCTTGGACGTCTTGGAGGCCTCTTGGGTCGTCTTCGGGGCCTCTTGGGGCCGTCTTGGGCGACTTGGGTGATCTTTGGGGGCACTTGGGCCGTCTCGGGCCGTCGGAAGGCCGAAAACAAATTATCCAGGCGAAGGACCCAACCATATGAAGTTGTGAGTACCGCAATTGTGAATATCTTCTTCGGTGGCGCTCCCTATGGGGCCACGAACCGTATGAACGTGTGCCGAATTGTATGGCGTAGCCTCTGCAGGGAGCTCCCCTGGGAACCCCGACGGCAGCGCCCGCGCGCCGCGACGCCCATGTCGGCACGCCCCACACGAGGATCGCGCCCGCTTCCTCCCCTCCTTTTTCCTTCTCCTTTGCCCGCGCACTCCAAAGTCCAAGGCTGCGGGCGCAGCGCAAGGCGGAGCCCTCGCGACGCGCGCAGGTCGCCCCGAAGGGGCCATAGTGACGCGCACGGTTCGTACGCTGTGTGGAACAGAGATTGCTTGCTGGCTCATTGATAGCGCGCATGGCTCTGGCCGCCGGGCGGAGCGACGACGGGCGAACGAGGCGCTGGACAGAGCGCAGCGCGGAGTTCGCGCGACGCGCGCTGATCGCCCCGAGAGGGCCCCAGCGACGCGCGCAGGGCGTCCGCGGCGCGAGGCCAAACAGTTGGACAGCCGAGTGAAGGCGCGGCTGTGGCGGGCCGCTCCTCAGGTCAGACCTCGCGGATAAACTCGGTGAAACCAAGCTCACTGGCGAGGGCCGTGGCTTCCCTCCTGCACGGCTTCGTGCGCGCCGCAAACTGCTCCAGCTGCTTACGCAAACCCTCCGGCGGCCCGGCCAGAAGAACTCGATGCGCGGCGCCCGCATGAGCAGGAGGTCCTCGTGGCGCGGGGCGCGCGAGAGCAGCGCGTAGAGCTCCAGCCGCCAGTCGTCGTCCTCCTCCTTGCCGTTCCCGACCTCGTGGCGGCTGCAGTCCAGGATCACGCCTGTGCGACGTCGGCCGAGGGAGCAGTGCGCCGGGCAGCCGACGGCCCAGGGCGAGAGTCCACAGGACAGGAGGATGGCTGCGGACTGCTCGCGCCCCGGAGGTCTGGCCGTCCCCGGAGCGCCGAAAATGCAGAGGCACCCCGGTAGCTTTTCCAAACGAGAACGCCTTCGGTGGAGCTCTATGGAGCCACACAACGTGTGATGGGTGTGCCGAAATGTGTGTGCGGGACGCATGCGGGCACACCCACTGGGACCTTCGGTGGAGCTCCGCATGGGGCCACGAAGCGTGTGAGGGGTGTGCCGAAATATGTGTGCGGGGCGCGTGCGGGCACACCCACTGGGATTTTCGGTGGAGCTCCCTATGGGGCCACGAAGCGTGTGAATGGTGTGCCGACATGGGTGTGGGGGGCGCATGCGGGCACACCCATTGGGACCTTCGGTGGAGCTCCGCATGGGGCCACGAAGCGTGTGAGGGGTGTGCCGAAATGGGTGTGCGGGACGCAGGCGGGCGCATCCGATGGGACCTTCGGTGGACCTCCCTATGGGGCCACGAAACGTGCGAGGGGTGTGCCGAATGGGTGTGCGGAACTTTTGCGGGCACACCCACTGGGACCTTCGGTGGAGCTCCCTATGGGGCCACGCAGCGTGTGAAGGGTGTGCCGAAATGGGTGTGCGGGACGCATGCGGGCACACCCACTGGGATTTTCGGTGGAGTTCCCGATGGGGCCACGAAGCGTGTGAATGGTGTGCCGACATGGGTGTGCGGGACGCAAGCGGGCACACCCACTGGGACCTTCGGTGGAGCTCCGCATGGGGCCACGAAGCGTGTGAGGGGTGTTCCGAAATGGGTGTGCGGGACGCATGCTGGCACACCCACTGGGACCTTCGGTGGAGCTCCCTATGGGGCCACGACGCGTGTGAGGGGTGTTCCGAAATGGGTGTGCGGGACGCATGCGGGCACACCCACTGGGACCTTCGGTGGAGCTTCCTATGGGGCCACGAAGCGTGTGAGGGGTGTGCCGACATGGGTGTGCGGGGCGCATGCGGGCACACCCACTTGGACCTTCGGTGGATTTTCTTATGGGGCCACGAAACGTGTGAAGGGTGTGCCGAAGTGGGCGTGCGGGACGCATGCGGGCACACCCAGTGGGACCTTCGGTGGAGCTCCGTATGGGGCCACGAAGCGTGTGAGGGGTGTGCCGAAATGGGTGTGCGGGACGCATGCGGGCACACCCACTGGGACCTTCGGTGGAGCTCCCTGCGGGGCCACGAAACGTGCGAGGGGTGCGCATGCGGTCACACCCACTGGGGTCTTCGGTGGAGCCCCCTATGGAGCCACGAAGCGTGCGAGGAGTGATGGTGATGGTGACAGCGATGATGATGATGATGATGACGATGATGAGGGTGATGATGGTCGTGAGGAGTATGACGATGATGGTGATGACGGTGATGATGACGACGATGATGATGACGATGATGATGGTGGGAGGAGGGAGGAGGGAGGAGGGGGAGGAGGAGGAGAGGAGAGGAGAGGAGAACGCTGGGCGACGTCTCTTCAAAACGAGGACCCAACACCACAGGATGGATGGGAACAAATGCCACAATCCTTTAAAACTCATGGGAAATCAATGATTTTGACCTTTTCGGCCCTTCCTGGATGCCTTCTTGGAAGCCTCTTGGGCCGTCTCGGACCATCTTAGGGCCATCTTCGACTGTTTCGGTGGGCCCCTGGCCCGTCCGACGCTGTCGGAAGCCGTTTGCCTGGCCCCTCTGGGCCGACTTGAGGCCCTCTCGGGATGCTTCAGGGCCGTTTTGGAGACCATCTTGGGCATCTTAATTAAAAGCTTCCTGGGCCGTTTTGAGGGCTTCTTGGGGCCGTCTTGGGGGTCTCTTGGGCCGTTTTGGGGCTAACTTGGAGGCCTCTTGGGCGATCTTTGGGCGATCTTTGGGTGCTCTTGGGCCGTATCGGGCCGTCGGAAGGCCGAACCGAAGCAAATGTCAAAATCCTTCGAACAACTACGGACATTCACAGTTGTTTGCCTTTTTCTGGCCTTCCTGGAGGCCCTCTTGGAGGCCTCTTGGGCCGTCTTGCGCCAGCTTCGAGCCAGCTTCGGCCATCTTGGTGGGCTCCTGGCCCGTCTGACGCCGTCGGAAGCCGTTTGGGGGGCCTTTCTGGGCCGACTTGGGGCCCTGTTGGGGTGCTCCAGGGCCGTCTTAGTGGCCATCTTGGGCGTCTTGGAGGCCTCTTGGGTCGTCTTTGTGCCTGGGGCCGTCTTGGGGGCCTCTTTGGCAGTCCTGAGGCCATCTTGGAGGCCCCTTGGGCGATGTGGGGGCGATCTTGAGGGCCTCTTGGGCCGTCTTGGGTCGTCGGAAAGCCGAGAAGAAGCGAACGCCAAACTCTTTCAAAAACCTAAGGAAAATCACCTATTTTGGCCTCTTCGGGCCCTGCTGGAGGATCTCTCCTCTTGGGCCGTCCTGGAGGCCTCTGGGGGGCCTCTTGGGTCGTCTTGGGCCATCTTGAGGCCATCTTAGGCCGGCTTCGGTGCGTTTTGGGCCATCTTGGAGGCATTTTCAGGCAATCTGAGCTGTCTTGGACACCATCTTGGCAGTCTTGGAGGTCTCTTCGGGTCCTCTTGGGGCCGTCTTGGGGCTGTCTTGGTCCTCATCGGGCCATCTTGGAGGCCTCGTGGACAATCTTGGGGCGATCTTGAGGGCCTCTTGGGCCGTCTTGAGCCGTCGGAATGCCGAGAAAATCAACGATTTTGGCCTCTTCGGGCCCTCCTGGAGGACCTCTTGGGGGCCTCTTGGGCCGTATTGGAGGCTTCTTGGGCGAACTTGGACGTATTTGGGACCCTCTTGGGCCGTGTGGGAGGCCGTCTTGGACCATCTTGAGCGAGCTTGAGGGCAATCTTGGCCGTCTTGGAGGCCATCTTGAGCCGTCTTGGAGAATTTTTTGCGGACGTTGAGGTCGTTTGCGGACCTGGAGCTCCCTTCCGGGACCCCGGCGGGACGCGCCGGAGCCCCAGGGGGAGTTCTTTTGGAGAAGAACCAAAACCAAAACCGAAAACATCTAGCACGCCAGGCACCCCTGTGATGAATCAACAGGCGGCGGCGGATCGAAGACGCCTACGGCGAATCACCGCCGCCCCCTGCCTTCGTGGAAGCGCCTATGTGGCCGAACGTTGAGGCCAGACCTGCCAAGCCATCGGACCATGTGTTCCCCGAATCGGTTTGGAAAGCCTTCGGAGAACACGTGGGCATCTTGAAGGTCATCTTGGCCGTCTTGGAGGCCTCTTGGGCGATCTTTCGCCGTTCTTTGGGGGCTCTTGGGCCGTCTCGGGCCGTCGGAAGGCCGAAAAGAAGGAAATGTCAAAATCCGGCAAAAACCTTAGGAAAATCAATGTTTTTGGCCTCTTCTGGCCTTCCTGGAGGCCCTCTTGGGGGGCCTCTTGGGCCCTTTTGGGCCAGCTTCGAGCCAACTTCGGCCATCTTGGTGGGTTCCTGGCACGTCTGACGCCGTCGGGAGCCGTCTTGGGGGCCTTTCTAGGGCCAACGGGGGACCCTCTTGGGGCGCTTCGGGGCCGTCTTGGAGGCCATCTTGGGTGTCTTGGAGGCCATCTTGGGCGTGTTAGAGGCCTCTTGGGCCGTCTTGGGGCCCTCTTGGGGCCATCTTGGAGGCCACTTGGGCCGTCATGGGGCCCTCTTGGGGGCCTCTTGGGCGATCTTGGGGGCCTCTTGGGCCGTCTTGAGCCGTCGGAATGCCGAGAAGAAGAAAATGCCCAAATCCTTCAAAAACCTAAGGAAAATCAATGATTTTGGCCTCTTCGGGCCCTCCTGGAGAACCTCTCGACGAGCTCTTGGGCTGTCCTTCAGGCCTCTTAGGGGCCTCTTGGGCCGCCTTGGGCCATTTTGAGGCTATCTTAGGCCGTCTTGGGTACATCTTGGGCCGTCTTGGAGGCATCTTCAAGCCATCTTAGCCGTCTTGGAGGCCATCCTGGCCGTCTTGGAGGCATCTTGGAGGCCATCTTGGAGCCGTCTTGACAGAAAAAGTAGGGAATTGAGGTCCGTGGCAATCCTCCCGGGACCCCGGCGGGACGCGCCGGAGCCCCAGGGGGAGTTCTTTTGGAAAAAGAACCAAAACCAAAACCTAGAGCATTCAGCACGCCAGGCACCCCTGTGATGAATCAACAGGGGGCGGCGGATCTAGTGGCCTTCGTCTCATCCCGCCACCGTGCCTGGGCCGTGGACTGGAGGAGGCCTTTTGTAGGGTCTCTAGGAAGGCCTCTTTTGGCTTCTCGGACGCCCCCTGGGAAGCTCGTGGCGGCCGCAGGTGCCTCTTGGGCGCCTCTTGTCGGCCTGGAGGCGGTCTCGGCGGCCATCTTGGGGTGGTGGACCCCTCAGGAGCGCTTCCAGAGAGTCCTCCGAGCGCATTGGCACGGCTACGGCGCCCGATGCTTCCTGCAGTTCAGCCGGCTCTCGGGGTGCCCCTGCTTGTCCAGGCCCGATTCTGCCCTCTGCCAGCAGCAACTCTCCCGTGCCACGCGTGACGGTGGCCTTGCACATTCTGGGGTCGCGTTCTCCTCACCCGCCCCCCAAACATACTTTCACCCACACCCAGCTATCCAGCTGCCTGCGGTAAATCCCGCCACCGTGCCTGTGCAACAGCGCTGCAGGAAGGAGACTGAGTGTAGGAACAGCGCAGTTCCGACAAGTGAATTCGTATGATAAGCACGGGTCGTGAACTCGACCTAGTCTTCGTCCGCGGGGCAGGAAGGAGCTCGAGCACACACAACCCGCGACAGTTCAGCGAGTCGTCTGAACTGAGGAAAGTGGTGATCCCGACATCGTCTTCGTCCCCGCGATAGGGAGCAGGAGGAGGAGGAGGGGGATGATGATGATGATGATGATGATGATGATGATGATGATGATGATGATGATGATGATGATGATGGAGATGATGATGATGATGATGATGATGATGATGATGATGATGATGATGATGATGCCGATGATGATGATGATGCTGATGCTGATGCTGATGCTGATGCTGATGCTGCTGCTGATAATGATGATGATGATGATGATGATGATGATGATGATGATGATGATGATGATGATGATGATGATGATGATGATGATGATGATGATGATGATGATGATGATGATGATTGGAGAATGAGGTCTCTGAGTGTTACTTAATGTGAAGTGAGTGCGATCTCCCCCTTCGTAGTTTTTTCTGGACTCAAGACCCAGGCATCATGTTTTTCTTCTAACGAAGTCTTTGGGGCTTGGGCCCCCCAGCGTAGCACGAACATGGTTCTTTCTCCAGCACCCTCGGAGCCCGAGGGGCCTGTATCGCCGCCAGGAGGCCCAAGCAGGTGGTGGGCGCTCGGCTGGGCAGGAGCGACGGTGCTGACGATCTGCTTCCTCGCCGACGGCGCCCTGAAGGCGGACTCAGGCCGCGCTGCCGTTCAACGCCTAGGGCTGGCCGTCCTCGCGGGCTCCGCGGGGAGCGGCCTCACATTGTGGCGCGCGGGCCTGCTGGGATGGTGCTGCCGTCGCCAGGACGACAGCGACGAGCTGGAGCGCCTGCGGAGCCAGCTGGCCGCGCTGCAGCTCGCCAAGCTCGAGCCGCCTGCCGCCCCGTCAGAAGGTGGCGAGCCGAGCGGCCCCGCAGCTGGCGCGGGCGGGGGCGGGGCTCTCGGCTTGCCGCCCCCGCCGCCTTTCGCCGTCGGGCCACCGCCCGCCGCCGCGCCAGGGCTGTGGGCGGCGCCTCCCTCAGGGGCGCCAGACGGCGGGCTCGCCGCCTTCCACGCCTTCGGCGCCGGAGGATGTCTCGGATGACCGATCTCATGCAGCCAGGGCGGGGCCCCCGCCGGTGCAGGCCCAGCCGCCGCGAGCGGCGCGGCTGCGCCAGGCGGACCCGCAGCTGGCACAGACGGCGGCGCCGACGCAGGAGGTCAGCCGGCGGGCGCGGAGGCGGCCGCGAGCCCGCCCCCATCGGGGGCCAGCGCCTGCGCCGCCATCAGGGCAGAGCTCGAGAGCTACGCGGCCACGAGCTCGACCGACCCGTGGTGGGGCGCGCGCTTCTGGCAGAGGGTCCACCAGCGCGAGCAGGCAGGCTTGCTGGACGCGGGCGTGAAGGCGGAGCTGGTGGCGCGGGGCTACTCGGGAGAGGCGTCGATCGGGGCGCCAGACGTGGACAGCGTGAGGGCGGTGCTGAAGGGCTTCGAGACGGCGCCCGTGCAGTTCTCGGGCGGCTTCGTGGGCGGCGGGCTTGCGGCCTCGACCTCCGTCGAGGGCTGGGCCCGCAGCCTGCCGCCCGACTTCAGACGAGCAGGTGGCGAGATCTATCGGAACATCAGAGCGTCAGGGTCTACGTCGGTGAGGAACTGGCTGACTCAGCAGCACGTGGGCTCCAAGCGAGGCGAGGAGTGGCAGTCCCTGTGGGCGACGGCCACCGCGGTGGACTTCGCGCTGGGCGACTGCAAGGACGACGTGAGCCTCTACGCGAAGCTGAACTCAGACGGTTCGCCCTGCGCCATCTCTCGGCCTACGTGTACGAGAGCCGCACGCGTGACAGCGTGGGCGCGGCGCGTCTCCGCGCCGTGGTGGCGCCTGGCTCGGCGGTGGACATCGCACCGAATTGGCTTATCTCCGAGGCGACGACACACTCGAAGATGGAGCACCAGCGCGAGGAGCGCATCAGCTCGGAGATCAGGCGCCGCCAGCGCGCCAACAAGGGTGACTTCAAGGGCTCGAAGGGCACGCCCAAGGGGGGGGCTCCCCCCAAGGGCAAGTCGAGCCATTGACCCCCGCCGAGGACGGAGGTGCCTTGGCAGCCGGGGGCACCTCCGAGGCGAATCACTTTACGGCTGCGAGGTGGACGAGGAGACGGAGGCGTGTGGGTGCCAGTACATCGGGATGGAGCTGCATGTCAGAGTGGGCCGCGGACGTGCTCACGACCACCGCCCTCTCGCCCGACGATAGCGAGGACCAGCCCCTTTCCCGACCTCGCCGACATTCACCTCCTACTTCAGGAGCGACGTGGCCTCCTCCCGTTGCCCCTGCTGCCCTGGCCGAGTACACGACCAGCGTCGTCGTCGGGCAGGCTACGACAGAGGGGGGCGAAGCGGCGAGAGATACACAAGCTGGCCAACCAGGTGTTGGAGACCTGGAACCGAGTTCACGCTGGAGGCTTGAAGCAGCAGGCGAGCCGCAACGTCGAGCGTCGAGATCTTAGAGCAAGCGACGGAGCGGCAGGACAAGCTCAACTCAGGGCGATCAGGTTGGCCCAGGAGTTTGTCAGCGCTCGCCGGCCAGGAATGGTGACAGGCGTGCGAGCTACCAGCGAGCTGCTCAAACTCTGCGAGGTCACCTACTCGGGGACCTGCAAGCGACAGGTGCACGCTACGTTCATTGCGGACCGCATCGACGAGGTGACCACCGAGCGGACCGTGGACATGCTGGAGGCCCTGCCGATTGCGGAGTCCCAGTTCTACGCTGAGGAGAGCAACGTGGTGGATTGGAGCGGCAAGAGCGAGCAGCTCCTGCGGGAGCTGGAGCAGCACTACGGCTTCTTGGGAGGCTCGCAGGAGGAGTGGGCCAAGTACTTATGCCGCCAGGACCTCCCACCACGTCTATGGACCTACATGCGCCGCGCCGACATTAAGGCCATCAGCGGCGTCAGCGCGGTCCCCAAGAAAGATCCCGAGAAGCTCAGAAAGTTGATCATGGCGGTCCCTGCGAACTACATTTGGTGTGATGTCCGTGCTCGAGAAGACCACGGTCTGGGCGGTGGAGGCGCTCTCTCTCAGATACGCGTGATGGAAGGCTCCCTGCACCTCGCCCGCTGCGACGAGTCGAATGCCTTCTCGTCGGTCGTGACCCCGTCGTGGTGGTGGCCCTGGATGGCTACTCCCGCGCTGCCCGCCGCCTTGGTGCGCAGCCAGCTCCCGCCGGAGCGAAAGGACGTCCCCGACTACGAGATGGTGTACCCGTGCTACCAGCGGCTGCCGATGGGGAGCTCCCACTCTGTGCACATCCTGATGTCGATCAACGCGCGGAGCTTGGGCGAGACGCTGAATTTCAACAGGAAGCTGGCCGAGTCCGAGCTGGCCAACTTCACGAAGCACGCGGACTTGACCGACGAGGTGGAGGTACACGACCAGGAGTGGGTTGACCTGCAGCGCAACCGGCGCAGCGCGGACCGACTCGAGTCGGGCTTCACGGTCGCAGAGTTCTGCGAGAAGGTGCGCTACTTTAAGAGGTCAGCTCAGAGGATCATGGTAGTGGTCCACATCTTTGCAGGGGGCCGCCGCCTGGGTGACATCCAGGACCATGTTGAGACTTTCTGCCGGCTGCACCACATACCCGTCTTCTTCTTCGGCGTCGACCTGGCCTTCGACGCGCGCTGGGACTTCACCGACCCGCGCACCGTCGCGGCGCTCCTCGAGCTGGCGAGCGAGGGCCTGCTGGATGTGGTGCTGGGAGGGCCGCCCTGTGCCACCTGGGGCAGGCTGAGGCACCGGCCAGGCGGCCCCCCGCCGCTGCGACGACGCGACCACTTGCTGGGGCTGCCGTCGCTGAAGGATCATGAGAGGATGCGAGTAGTAGAGGCAAACGCTCTGCTTTTCAACTTCTTAGGTCTGTGCGAGGCTGTGCTGTCACAGGGCGGGGCTTTTTTGTTAGAGCACCCCGCGGACCCTGGCGAGTTCCCCTTCCCTTCTGTTTTCTCCCTCGAAGGGGTGAAAGGTTTAGCTGAACGTGCTCAGGCCCAGGTTGTAACTCTAGATCAGTGCATGTACGGGGGGGCGGCCCAAAAACCTACAGGTCTCCTTTCCAACCTCCTTGGGCTATCCGAAGGTTTGCTTCACTGTGACGGTAACCATACTCACGACAATGTCCGAGGTAAGAATGATCAGGGAGTATTTGCGTCACGACGTCTTCAGAGTTATCCCTCAGGTCTGTGCCGTTTCTTCGGTTGGTGTATGACCCGTACTATTGCACTGATGCGTCTGGAATCAGGTGGACCTGGGGGTTGGAGACGCCCTTCTACAGCACGGCCGCGCAACGGCCAATGGAGTCGAGAAGCAGAGGGTCCGTTAGGAGGGAAGTTTGTCATGCTGAACGAGAAGTGCCCCAAGAAGGGTCAGTGCAGTTTGGGGCCCGAGGACGTGGCGGCCTACGTTCACGTCGACGACGGCTTGGTGTTGACTGTGGGCCCCGCTTCAGAGGAGCCGAAGTGCGACGAGCTGATGCAGCAGGTCGCGGGCGGCTGGGAGCGCGAGGGGTTTCTGGTCACCGAGCGGGTCGCGGCCGAGGACAACTTGAAGGCCGTGGGGTACTGCGTGCAGAGGTCGCCGCCCGCGCTGCGTTTCGACCCGCACAAGGGCTGGCTGCTGCGCGAGAGCTGCCTGTGGCTGCTGGAGGTCGACTGGATCGACGTGGAGCTACTGAGTGCGGTCGTAGGCGCCTGGCTGTGGGGCGCCCTCTTGAAGCGGGAGCTGATGTCCGTCCCGCGCGCGATCTTCAGCATGCTCGAGAAGCACGCCAACCAGGTCATCAGTTGGTGGCCCTCGGCTCGGCGAGAGCTGGAGGCCATGGCACACCTGGTGCTGTCGATGGAATGCGTGCTCAACGCTCCGGTGGCGCCGCTGGTCTTTTCTTCCGACGCCGAGGGCTCGAACGAGGACGACTTCGGCGGCTGCGGGATCGTCGGGACCGCCGCGAGCATCATCGAGCTAGAGGACCTGGTGGCAGCTGGCACGCGGCCGGGCCACGCTGTTGCGCGGCTCGACGGCAGGGTCGGCCACCTCAACAGGGCGGACAAGGAGATAGCGAATCGCATCGCCGTCTCCAAGGTGCCGCGGAGCCTGCTTGAGAAGCCTGAATGCGAATGGACTGAGCTGGGATCAGGGCGATGGCAACGCCCAGACCACATAACGCTGGGCGAAGGCAGGGCAGCGCTCAAGCTGCTCGCAGCGCTCAGCCGCGCCCCAGGGGCGCACGGCTACTTGGTCGCCAACCTGGAGGACAACGAGGGCCTCTCCGCGGCCATGGCCAAGGGCCGCTCGTCAGCTGCTGGACTCAACCTCCTTCTACGTCGACGAGCTGCTCTATGTTTAGCTACAGGTATCATGTTCGTGCTGCCCTGGGTGGACACCAAGCACCAGGCAGCATATTGGCTGTCACGACGCAAATGAGGTGGCGTGGGCCGCGGCGCCTAGACCACCACCAAGCGGCACGAGTCAAGCCGCAGACGATCGAGACGTACAGGCGAGAGGCACGCAGCTTCTCGGAGTGGGCCCTCGCCAACCACCTCAACCCCGTCGGCCCGGACCAGTGGGGCGACGCGCTGGTGGAGTACAAGAATGCATGTGAGTCCTTGCTGACACCGTCCAAGTTTTGCAATCTACTGGCGGCGGTGGAACTGTTTTTCCCTCGAATGAAAGGCGAGCTGAAGTGGGCACATGCGGTGCTACGAGGCTGGGAGAGGTCTCGAGTTATCAAGCACACTGTCCCGCTGGGTAAGGCGCCAGGGAAGCTCCTGTGCATCTACTTGGCGTTCGCAGGCCACGTGAGGCTCGGCCTAGGCCTTGTACTGCAGTGCCATGCTGGACTCAGACCGTCGGATATGCTCGGCCTGCGCCCACTACACGTTTCCTTTCCTCACCATCGTGCTATCGACGGAAAGTGTGATCCAGTGGTCCTGGCCTTGGGGGTCCGTTTCGGTACGAAAGCGCAGCGGCCCCAAGTGGCCATGCTCCCAGGAGTTCATTCCGACATCATCGAGGCCCTTTGGAGTTGTGTGCAGCAGACCCCTCACGATCAGCCTCTTTTCCCTTGCAGCATCACACAATACCGCACGTTGCTCAAGACAGCCGAAGCGGCGCTGGGGCTTACTGTGGGCTGGGGCCCACACAGCCCGCGCGCTGGCTGGGCTACCGACTCCCGCGCCGAGGGCGCCCCGTTCGCCGAGATCCGCGAGGGCGGCCGCTGGGTGAGCGACTCGAGCCTCAGGATCTACCTGGACGTCCAGTCAGCCAACGCGGTGCTGACGGACTTCCTCACCGCGGGGCACGAGAAGCAGTTGCGCTGGGCGGCTGGTGGCTGGAAACACTACGTACGACACGACCTCCTACGGCCTCCCTACCGCTGAGCATGGCGCCGCAAGTAGGCAGCGCGTTTGCGGGCGGTGTGTATGCGCCGCCGGCCTCAGCGAAGAGTTTGACGCCGCCGTCCGCGAAGAGCTCGCGTACGGCTTCACCTGCTCCAGGCGGCCCAAAGTCGCCAGGAGCTAAGTCAGCTTCACCTGCTTCTACGTTGCCAGCAGGTTTGTCACCGCCGTCTTCGTGGTCGCTGGTGGGCACGCCGTTTGGGCAGGTGGCAGTTCCCTCGCCTTGGAGCACGCCGCCCAGCGGGGTCCTTAACCCGTTCGCGGCCAGCTTCGAAGCCGAGGGGCCGCCTGTGGCCGCGCCGCCGCCGCCCCAACCGAGGCGGCCGCGCCCCTCGCCGTGGCGAAAGGGCCTGGCAGGCCTGTTCAGCGTGGGCCGCGCCTGGTGGCTGTCGCCTGGCGCCGTGCTGTTGCTGGCGCTGTGGATCAGCCCGCCGAGCTTCTCGCCCGCGCTGGCCAAGGGAGTGGGCGCCGTCATCAGCCTCTCCGAGGACGTTGCCGACGCGGGAGGTGCCCTGACGAAGGCGGCGTCCAACGTCACGGTGCTGGTGACCGACATGGCCGTGAAGTTTGGCCGCGGTGGCTTGTCAGCCTGGGAGGAGACCTGGGAAGGCGTCGACCTCCTCAACGCCTCCGTGAATGCGACGGGAGGGCGCTACATCATGCTGCTGGGCGCCCGCAACTCAGATCAGATTGCTGCGCTTTCGGAAGCACTTCATCAGTTACCTGAGGATCGGGCCGCTGAGATCTGGAAGGCACTGGATCGGGTCGGCCCGACGCTTCCTTCGCTTGCGAAATCTGAGCAGAAGTTTGTGGCGATTCACAAGTTTGAAGTCTTTGAGTACGAGGTGACTCTTCTCTCTACGTATTTTGTGGGAGTCAGATTCACTTGGTCGGCTCTCGTTCTCAAGCCAGTGTGGGCAAACCCAGTGTGGGAGTGGTTCGGAGCCGACGTGAGCGCGCAGCTGGAACGTATTTCCGACAGAGTTCGATCGTGCACGGAAGCGGCGATCGACCTAGACTGGCTGCGCGTGCCCCTCCACAAGTCCGACATTCCTGCCGGCTCTTTCCCGCCCTTCTGGTTTCGTTATTGGATGCAAGTGAAGTCTGCCTTTCAGTGCGCACGTCTAGCTGGCGGGGATGGGCTGTGATGGTGAACTTCTTGATATGCAGAGAGTACACGAGTGGGGTATGGGACTCAGTGGAGTGTCATGTGTATACCATCACAGCCCGAGGGGATCTCTGCAGGGACCAGAGTACAATACGCGTTGCATACTTTTCAGTTCTGTGTGCGGTGGCGGCCTCTCGCTCGCAGGCCAGTTACTGCAATCAAGATTGGATTCGTGTGGTCACGCATCCTGCTGTTGGAAAGATTCTTTCTCTCGTTTGCTTCCATGTTCACCCCTTTGTCCGACGGCGACGTTATTCTGAGGGCTTCGCCCAACTGCACGTCCTGCCGTCGTGGGTGGGCGGGTGAGGACAGATACCGGATCAGCTAGACACGGGGATCCACATTATTGGAGAATGAGGTCTCTGAATGTTACTTAATGTGAAGTGAGTGCGATCTCCCCCTTCGTAGTTTTTTCTGCCCCCCCCCGTCTGCACTAATGATTTCGTCCAGTGGTAGGATAGTGGAGTGTCCGTTTCGTGCATTCTTCCCTGCCCTGGGTGATGATAAGCCACTCGGGGATCTCTGCAGGGACCAGAGTACAATACGCGTTGCATACTTTTCAGTTCTGTGTGCGGTGGCGGCCTCTCGCTCGCAGGCCAGTTACTGCAATCAAGATTGGATTCGTGTGGTCACGCATCCTGCTGCTGGAAAGATGTTTTCTCTCGTTTGTTGCCATGTTCACCCTCTGTCCGACGGCGACGTTATTCTGAGGGCTTCGCCCAACTGCACGTCCTGCCGTCGTGGGTGGGCGGGTGAGGACAGATACCGGATCAGCTAAACACGGGGATCCACATTATGATGATGATGATGATGATGATGATGATGATGATGATGATGATGATGATGATGATGATGCTGATGATGATGATGATGCTGATGATGCTGCTGCTGATGATGATGATGAGGATGATGATGCTGATGCTGATGATGCTGATGCTGCTGCTGCTGATGATGATGATGAGGAGGAGGAGGAGGAGGAGGAGAGGGGGGAGAGAAGGAGGAGGAGGCGGAGGCGGAGGCGGAGGCGGAGGCGGAGGAGGAGGAGGAAGGGGGAGGGAGAAGGAGGAGGAGGAGGAGGAGGAGGAGGAGGAGGAGGAGGAGGAGGAGGAGAGGCGGAGGCGGAGGCGGAGGCGGAGGCGGAGGCGGAGGAGGAGGAAGAGGGGGAGGAGAAGGAGGAGGAGGAGGAGGAGGAGGAGGAGGAGGAGGAGGAGGAGGAAGAGGGGGAGGAGGATGTGGAGGCGGAGGCTGAGTCGGAGGCGGAGGCGGAGGCGGAGGCGGAGGAGGATGATGAGGAGGAAGTTCAGGAGGAGCAGGAGGAGGAGGAGGAGGAGGACCAGGACGAGGAGGAGGCGAAGAGGAGGAGGATGATGATGATGAGGAGGAGGAGGGAGAGGAAACAGACTAATACAAGTAAGCGTACTACGATTCATGCTGTTATTAATGTGATTAATATCACGAAGCATGCGGATCATCTTAATACTTTTAGCACTCATAATGCTACGAACATCAAGGCGAATAAAACAACTTAGAAATCGAATTCTATTATTCATAATAGTAGTGCACCACATACTATGAACACTAACGCACATACTAATACTACTACCAAGGAGCATACTACTGATACGGACACTAGTACGGACAATACTAATATCACTGAGACAGGTGTGACTATTAAGAATAATAAGACGGCAACTTAGCACTACGGGTACGACTACTATGCATACCACTACGAAGGCGAATGCTAACCTTACTATGATTCAAAATATACATACGAAGAGGACGATAATGATGCTGAGGAGGAGGATGGATGGGGAATAGGGGGAAGGGGGAGGAGGGATGGGGGGATGGCAGACGGGCGGAGGCAGGAGGGAGGAGGCGGGAGGAGGGAGGATAGAGGAGGGAGGAGGGCGACGGGAGGAGGGAGGAGGGAGAGGGAGGGGTGAGGAGGGAGGAGGGAGGAGGGATGAGGGCGACGGGAGGAGGGGGGAGGGGAGAGGGAGGAGGGATGATGAGGGAGGAGTGAGGATGGAGGAGGGAGAGGAAGGAGGGGAGGGGGAGGGAGGATGGAGGAGGGAGGGCGCGGAGGGAGGAGGGAGGGAGGGAGGGAGGGAGGGAGGGAGGGAGGAGGGAGGGAGGGAGGGAGGGAGGGAGGGAGGGAGGGAGGAGGAGGGAGGAGGAGGAGGAGGAGGAGGAGAGGAGGGAGGAGGAGGAGGAGGAGAAGCTGGAGGAGGGAGGAGGAGGATGAGGAGGAACCATAACCCAAATCGAGTCGCCAACGAAATACCGCAGACGGGCGAAACAATTGAACAGCGCTGTGCCATGCACCGAAACTGAATCGGGGCGGCCGAGCGAGAAAGCCAGTAGGCATGGCCCCAATGGGCTGCCTGTGTGGCGCTACGTTGCGCAGAGCGCACGGCTTCCCAGGCACCGCTCGCGGGGTGGAGGGGGGAGACGAGCGACACGCCCGTTTTGGGGTGACCCCCCGAAAGGGCCTTGGCCAGATCAGCCAGTTGCTTCCTCCTGCGGCGCTCCTCCCTCGAGAAACCCTGTCATCCCTGCCGAAGCTTGCGCTTGGGGCCCACGCGCAATCGGGACGATACGGGAATGCCGCATCGACAGACGAGCGCATGCCCGATCTGCACGACTTGGTTGCCTCGCTCGGAGAAACAACTCATGTCGATGGGGGGGATCGGCACGACCACGCGCACAGGCGGTTCCCTGGACTCAGCAGCCTCCTCCCCGTCGACGTGAAGGGCGGACGCGGCCACGAGCGCAAGCCCTACCGTGGCGTCCGCTCCCTCGTGAAAGAAGCGCCCCCTCCTTTTGGCATCCTCCAGGTTGGCTCACACCGTCCCTGCGAACGATTCCGAAGAGAGCGAAGCGTGAGCTCAGTGCACGCCGAACGATTGCACTCCTTGCAGCGCACCTCGCCCGTGTCCTGAAAGCGTGCGAACTGGTGCTGCGACGAACTTGGGAGTGCCGCGCGCGGGCCGTTGGTGGGCCGTTCGCCCCGCTCCTGGCTCCAGGGCCCAAGCTCCGCAGTTCTGGCCACAGCCCGTCCCAGGCAACGAGCATGCGACTGCGCGGCCCCGACTTCTCTGGCAGCGCGTGGGGGAGGGCTCCGAGGCGGGCGAAATAATCTGCCCACGCATTCCCTTGCACGTCTAACACCGGCGCTCCTTTTTCCAGTGCGCCGTCGGTCGTGAGGTGCGACGGGACCCAAGCAAAGTCGGGCCGACCTTTCCATTCCGCAGCACGAAATGGCGAGCGCCACACGCCTGGGTGGGTGCCTCTGGAGGAGGCGAGGCCAGGGTTCCACCCTCGACCTTCCTGCACAAAGCTGTACACATCACTGACAATCAGCCGCGTGCCTGGACAGAGTTGCACAGCTCGGAGGCCCGCCACTCTCTCAGCTCTGCCGACGGACTTCAAGACTGCGGGAAGGCCGCCATATACTCTGAGTGGCGCGCCGTGGATATCCACCTGCACGCAGCTCCAGCCGCAGCGAGTGCACTTGGGAGTTCGGTTCCCGAACCCCGAGCCGTCCGTGTAGACTATGCCACCCCATCCCGCCCGATCCGACGACCAATCACCCCCGAACGCAATTGGCATGGCAGATCATAATATCAAACCTGTCCCAGCACGCACCGAACCCCGCAAAACCCGTCTCTCTCCAGAACTCGCGCACGATGGTGATGATGATGATGAGGAGGAGGAGGAGGAGGAGGGGGAGGAGGAGGAGGAGGAGGAGGAGGAGGAGGAGGAGGAGGAGGAGGAGGAGGAGGAGGAGGAGGAGGAGGAGGAGGATCGGGGGTGGACAGAAACCCCACCTTGACACGTCGATTCGTGAATTGTCCGTTGTCGGTTCTCGAGATGGCGCCGCGGCCGTCATTTTCCAGGCTTGCGCCCGCTAGGTTTGGGCCCGAGGTCGTTTTCACTACACCACGTTTTACTAAAGGGGATTCTGTGCATCCCCGAGGAGGAGGAGGGGGAGGAGGAGGAGGAATACTAATAACAATCACAATACTAATGATAATATTAACAAGCCAGGAAAAAACTCATAATGGTAATATCATTCATATTATTAGTACTAAGAATGAGACGTATTAATCATCTTAGTAATACGGAGAAGAAGAGTAAAACGACCTACTAGTGATCAGAACAACAACACACACCATAATAACAATTAATGCGACTCATATCAACAATGCAAGATAACTAATATTACGAATAAGAAGAAGACACATAATAACACTAATACTAGTCATGGTAAAAATACGAGGATGAGGAAGAGGGAAGAACGAGGAAGAACGAGGATGATGATGATGATGAGGAGGAGGAGGAGGAGAAAGAGGAGGAGGAGGAGGAGGAGGAGGAGGAGGAGGGGGAGGAGGAGGAGGAGGAGGACGACGAGGACGAGGACGACGACGACGACGAGGACGAGGACGACGACGACGATGACGACGACGACGACCACCACGGTTCACCGATCCTGCCTTCGTCCGGCCCTCGTCTCGGCTCGAGGGAGCGCCCTGGCCGCCGTCAGCAGGTCGGACTCAGAGATGCTTATTTTCCTGTGTGCGTCGCTTCCGCAGGGGCGCGGGGCGACGCGCACACGGAAACATCTCTTGTAGGGTAACCGCACCAAGCAATTCAGACCCCCCCCCGTCTCCGGCGAAGGTATGACGCACCCGGCAGCCCAGAAGCGTTACCCCGGGGGGGGGGGTTCTTTAATGGCTTGATGAGGTTACGGTCAGGAACTTTGGCTTAGCGTGTCGCTCCGCTGGTTCTGGCCCACCACGTGCCGGCGCGACACTCTATCCGCTTCCCGACCCCCGGGCGTCCACGTCCCGAGCCTTCCCCAGCCTCCCGCCCCGCGGAGCGGAGCGGCACGCTGTCCGCTCGCAAGGGGAAGCGTGTCGCCAGGGCCACGACACGCTAACCGAGAGTTCCTGACCGCAGAGACCGTGGCCGGCGTTTTCTGGGACAACCGCTCGTGTAACGACATGCTACACGATGTTGGTGCTGTATGTTCGGGTCGAACGGGCGCCTCCAACAGACACACAGGCACAGTACGAGTATGTCCTTCCCGGCCACGGGGTAGGGGGGAATGCTTCTTGGAGGTACCCCTGCTTCTTGGAAGGCGCGGGCCTTGTCTGTAGATGCAAGGCCCACGCCTTCTAAGAAGCAGCCTCCTTCTAAGAGGCCTTCCCCCCTTCCCCTACCCCCCTCGGCGCGCCCCCAACCTTCTGCGCCCAAGGCGAGACGCGTACATCGGCGGCGAGCTGACCCTCTTCTTCTATCCCTGGGGGGCTTGCGTCGTTCTCCGTCTTTTCCCCCCTGGGCGGGGGCGCGCTGGTCAGATCCTGGCCTCAGGGCCGCCAGCAGGTGCCGCCTCACATGCCTGACGATTTTTTGTTGTTGTTCTTTTTTTTCAGTCCGAGCGTTTCTCTTCGATCTGGGCCTCCAGGCCCTCTTAGTGGGCCCCGGGACCATCAAACATGGATCCAGGGCGAAAGACTGGCCCCAGGGAAGCCCTCGGGACATTTGGGGCGCGCCTTGAAAAAATCAGATGGGCGGATGTCTAGGGCTCGAGGTTCGAGTTTCTCAGGCTGTTCTTGCAGATTCCTGGAGGGTTTCCAGTTTCCAGCCTCGTGATGGTTTCCAGCAGCTCCGCCTCGCCGCCGGCGTTCCTGGGGTGCCCTTGTGTGGTGCTTCATGGGAGCCTCAGAAGGTTCCAGAATTCCTTGCGGTTTTGGGGATTTCGTCTGGATCTCGCTTGGATTTGGTCGACATCTGGACGAAATCTGGAGGAGGAGGAGGAGGAGGAGGAGGAGGAGGAGGAGGGGGGCGGAGGAGGGAGGAGCGACCCGCATAAGGTCGTCCGTATGCGCACTCGTTGCCAATGTAGTGTGCCGCGCCAGCGAACGAGGGGGGGGGGAGTGAGAAGGGGAAGGCCTTCTCAGGTGGCGGCGGGATTTCTCAGAAGACCTCGCGCCTTGTGATAAGATAATCCGTAAGGGCTTCGCCCCATGCCGCTGGCCCCCTGTCTCGGATAAAATGGGAGATGCAAAAGCTAAATCATGACGTCTGGGCGCCGCTGTGAAGCAGTGTCGGAACCTGTTTGTTTTTCGACCCTGACCCTACGGATCTGCATGAGGGGTGCCACCGAATTTCAGAAATGTGGCAAATCCAGTGTGTTTTTGGACCCTGACCCTACGGATCTGCGTGAGGGTTGCTGCCGAATTGCAGAAATGTTGAGAATCCCCTGTGTTTTTGGACCCTGACTCTGTCGATCCGCCTGAGGGGTGCCATCGAATTTCAGAAATGTTGAGAATCCCCTTGGTTTTTGGACCCTGACTCCGCCGATCTGCGTGAGGGGTGCCATCGAATTTCAGAAATGTGGCAACTCTCACATGTTTTTGCACCCTGACCCCGCCGATCTGCATGAGGGGTGCCAGCATATTTCAGAAACGTGGCAAATCCCATGTGTTTTTGGACCCTGACCCCGCCGATCTGCGTGAGGGGTGCCAGCAAATTTCAGAAATGTGGCAAATCCCATATGTTTTTGGACCCTGACCCCGCCGATCTGCGTGAGGGGTGCCAGCACATTTTTAGAAATGTGGCAAATCCCATGTGTTTTTGGACCCTGACCCCGTCGATCTGTGTGAGCGGTGCTAGCAAATTTTAGAAATGTGGCGACTCCCATGTGTTTTTGCACCCTGACCCCGCCGATCTGCGTGAGGGGTGCAAATTTTTACCCACCCCAGCATTTCAGAGCACACGCTCAGGGCGTGCTAAACCTGCCCGTTTGGGCCTCCCCCCCTCGCGCGGTCCATCAACAAAGGAACAGTAAGCAGCAAGAAGCAGAACTGTAACAGTGGAAACTAGAAGCTGCAACTGGTACAGAAAACTGCGAACCTTCGCCCTACAGCCTGGTGGCCCCACAGGGGGGCCGGCGGATTTCCGTGTCTTCGGGGAAGGCTTAGAACATTTCTCAGAAGGCCAGGGGGTTTCTGAGCCTTCTGAGAAGAACCGCTCTTCTCTCTTCCCCTCTGGGCTCGTCGCCGAATGTAGCGTGCCGCGCCGGCGGCCCGCGTAAGCCATCGCGTGAGTTCGTCATGCCATCTCGCGTGAGACCCCTTTCTTTTCGTCTCTCACCCTGGCTTTTTCCACACGCTGGACGTCTGGGCGACGAGCGAGAGCGCCTCGAGCGACGACGGCCACGACCGCGCGAGGCCGAGGCCACGACCACGAGCCCCGCCGCCGCGGGCGGGGCCCGGCGGGCTTCCCGGGCGTGCTCGGCGCTCTCCTGGCAGGCCGGCCCCCCCTCCTCCCTCCCTCGGCAGCGTCTCACCGGTCCTCCCCCCCACTGGGCCATGGCATTTCAGTCCCACCTGCCCAATCCTCCCAGGTGGGGGCAGGTCCCGCGAAACGCGACAGAAGGGGCATATTATCATATATGATCCATTGCTCTGGGCCCCCCCCATCATGCTGATGCGTTCGGGCCCGCCGCCCCTCCCCCCCGCGCGATGAGTCTCCCACCCCATGGGCGTGGAGTGGTGGGGGGTGCCTCCTCCCCCCACTGCCCCTGGGTGTGGGGTGGTGCTGCGGCGTCGTCGTCGTCGTCGTCGTCGTCGTCGTCGTCGTCGTCGTCGTCGTCGTCGTCGTCGTCGTCGTCCCCCCCGTCCCCCCAGGGTGGGGGGGCCCGTGAATCCTCGAAACGGGACCACATAATTATCCCCTCCTCGCGGCCTCACTCGGTCAGTGGGGCCAGCACCCTGCCAGTGGGGGTAGGGATCGCTTACCCCCCACCTCCGCCGCCCCGCCCTCTGCCGGCGGTCGCCGTCGCTCGTGCGGTGCCAAGTCGGCATCACCCCAACATGCTCACACTATGTATGCGTCGGCGCCCCACGGGCGCCGCGCGCGGCCAGAGATCTTTCAGGACATCCTCGTCGGCGGGCGCTTCCTGGCCACACCGCCCAGGCGACTACTATCGTATGTTTGTGCTATTTGTTCGGTTCGGACGTGCGCCAGGAGGCGCGTAGTACTACTATGTCCTTCTGCGTCCCACCAAAGGGGTCAACACTTGAGGGGGTCACCACCTCGAGATCCTCCTGGAGGATCGGCGACTGGCGAGGCTTTTGGGTTCTTTTTGGCATCTCGGGGGGTTCCTGCGGGAGTTCAGGGGGGGGCCCGTTTCCACGAGGAGGTGGCGACACGCGCGCGCGGCCGACGGGCGCGAGTAGCCCGCTTGGTCGCACTTGATGATTTTCGTGGGAAAACTTATGATTGTTTGGAGGATTCGCAGGGGCGAGCATTTTTTGTTTAATCTGAAAACCATGTTGCAACACCGTTTATATCATATAACGGGAAGCCTGGCCCCTGGCCCCGGGGGCGGCACCCTTTTTCAAAATTCCCCACCCCCAGTCTCCTTTTTAGTCCCGGGGGACCGATCCTTTCGGGGCGCTTCGGTGCCAGGCCCACTGGTTGGGTGCTGCAAATCGGCCCCCAGAGCGATCAGACAGCCCTCCCGGCGGTCCAAGACGGCCCCGAGCCACCCCGAAGACGGTCTCCAGGGGTCTCAGACGGCCCAGGAAGCTGTCCAAACGGACCAAGAGGCCCCGCCCCCAAGGCGGCCTCAGAATACTCCAAGAGGACCCCGACAAGTGCCCCAAGGGACCGAACTTTCTAGATTTTCCGTAGGTTTTGGAAGGATTTTGGCGTTCTTACCGCTTCGGGCTTCCTATGCTCCTAGACGCCTCAAGAGGTGCCCAAGGTCGCCCCGAAACGGCCCAAGAGGGGACCAAGAAAGCCCCAAGCCGGCGTCAGAGACCTCTCTGGAGCCCCAAGATGACTCGAGAGGGCCCCAGGACGGCCCAAGAAGCCCTTCAAGACGGCCCAAGAAGGGCCCCAGAGCGGCCCAAGAGGGCCCCAAGAGGGGGAACACGAACCCACAATTCCAGCCTTCGGCTCCCCCAGGCCTCCAGGAGGCCCAAGGAGGCCCTGACAAGGCGCCTCGAGGTTCCCAAGAGGCCCTCAAGAGGCTCCCAGGAGGCCCGAAAGAGGCCCCAAGATGCCCCAAACGGCCCCCAAGAGGCTCCACAGTCTCCCTCGACGAGGTTGCCGAGAGGCTGCCCACGAGGTACCAACGAACACCCAAGAGGCCTCTGACACGCAGCCCAGGCACCGTGGCGGGATGGTCCGAAGGCCAACATATGTATGTATGCATATACGTATGTATGCATGCATGCATGCATGTATGTATGTGTGTGTGCATGTACGTATGTTTGTTTGTTGCATGCATGCATGTATGTATGCATGTATGTCTGTCTGTCTGTCTGTCTGTCTGTCTGTCTGTCTGTCTGTCTGTATGCATGCATGTCTTCATGCATGCATTCATGTATGCATGTGTGTATGCCCATAGGTATTTGTCTACACGCATGTATGTCTGTATGCATGTATGCATGTATACATGTATTTGTGCATGCATGTCTATGTGTAGGTAACACGGCTTCTATGTTTCTGTGTAAATTTATACATATATGTAGGTAAGCGTTGGTATCTAGATATGTATGCATGCATGTATGGATGCATGCATGCATGTATGCGTGTATGAATACATGCATGCATGTGCGAGTGTATGCATGTTGCAGGTATGCATCTATGCACATTACTTGTAGTTATATGTATGTGTGTATGCATACATGCATGCACGTATGCTTGTATATATGTGTGTATGTAGGTATGCATGCATGTATGTATGTGTATGTGTATGTGTATGTGTAGGTGTATGTGTATGTGTTTGTGTTTGTGTATGTGTATGTGTATGTGTATGTGTATGTGTGTATGTGGGTATATGTGTATGTATGTACGCATGTATGTGTGTGCATGCATGCATGTATGTATGCATGTATGTATTTATGTACGTATGTACGTATGAATGTATGCATGTATGTATGTCCACGTATATGTATACATAGACACTTGCCTACAATGATACACATCCAGATCACCATGCATACGTCATACTATACATGTTCACTTTACACATGTGTATGATACCAGAGAAAAAAGCCCAATCAGAGCTATAGGGCTAGGGGGCTATATGGCTATAGGGCTATTGAGCTATAGGGCTACAGAGCTATAGGGCTATAGAGTTGTAGGGCTATAGGGCTATTGGGCTATAGGGCTATAGGGCTATAGGGCTATAGGGCTTAGGGCTATAGGGCTATAGGGCACCCCTGGGCACCCCTCGGCACGCCCGGGCACCAGGGCACCCGGACCCCTCGGGCACCCGGGCCCCAGGCACCCCCGGGCACCCGGGCACCCGGGCGTGCAGCGAAAATCGGCGACAAACCTAAGCTAACCATGTGAATCCGCTAGGACCCCTAGAGAGGCAAGCTCTGATTCGGGAAAATATAGTCGTACACGGAAGATCCTGGCCCTGGGGCACCAGGCATTGTGGAGCCAGATTCGGGCACCCCAGTTCTCCTTTGATGTCTTTCAGCCCCAGACGACGCGTCGTAGAAGCCGCCACAGACCCCATCACACGACCTTTGGGTTACCATATCAAATCGTGGCAGGTCTCACGACCAACCTTAAGGGAACTCCCGAGTGAACCTGGCAGTGCCCAACGGCACTTTGCGATGATAGATCTTCGAGCGCGACTAGAACTTACGCGCGAGCGAAGCGCGCGCGTGGTTCTAGTTTACATCTGTTCCCGGGGAACTCAATCTTGCAGCCAATCTTGAATGCACGAAGCGTAAGGTTTTGAAAGATTTCGGCATGCGCCGCGACGACACGCGCGTGTGTGCACTTTGTATATTTCTGTTGCCAGGTTTTTTTGACAACTGATGGTTCTTGATGGCGAGGAGGAGGGGGGGAGGTCAAACCTGGCCTGGCTGGGAGGGTATGACCTCATGTGTAAAATGAGCGATGGGGCAGGTTCACAATTACATCGCATATCCCAGGGGGTCTCGATAAGTCCGGGGGGGGGGACGGTGGTAGATCCTAATTTGTTCCTGGTACGGAGAATACATATGCAGTGCAATCTACGTGGTGCAGTCTATGTGGTTCGACAGGTCCTCCTCGCGCCGCGGGCCGAGAGGCGTTCTCTCCGGCGTTCTCGACCGGCGCCTCCTCTTCGCCGCCCTGGCGCTGCTGACGAGCATGACGTGCCTGATCACGACGCAGGTGGCGGGGGGAACGAAGTGTAAGTGCGGGAGTAGGAGCGGAGGCGGCGAACGATTCCCTGACTCTCCACCTTCACACTTTCCGACCAGCAGGTGGCCGATTTAGTGATCTTCTCAGGGGCAACACATGACATAGACATAACCTTCCACAGCTCCGCGCGGATTTCTCGGATCTGTGCTGGGCCCCCTTCCCTGGCGACTCTAGCGCCGCCCCTGGCGCGCTCTGCCCGCCCTGAGCTCAAAAGTTTGATCCTCGAGAAGATCATTAAATCAGCCACCTGCTGGTCGGAAGGAGTGGAAGGTACACAGTCAGGGCTGGCTCGGGGGAACATGCCCAGGCCTCCAACCCTGACAGCTTCGCGTCGCGGAAAAGTCAGGACGGATTTCTTTGTCTCCTCAAGACACAGTTCAGGATGACAAGCTGGTCCCAGGGAAGGTGTCCAGACCTCTGGGGAGCAATGTCGGGACAAATCACCACGTCGGATGTTTAGGAACGTCTTGAATAATCAAAACGATGTTACTCCTCAGTCTTCGGGCGCCAGGGGCCTTCGCCGGGCCCCAGGCCGTCAAAAACCGCTCGGGATGATAAGCCGGCCTCCCGGGACCCTGCAGTGAAACAATCTGCCCTCTGGGTCGTTCCATAGATCCTTTTGTTTGTTTGTTGCTGCTGTTTGTCCCCCCTCCTCCCGACTGGTGCCTGGACGCCCCACGTGGTCAGCGAGCGTGCGGCTTCGCCACCGGGAACCCGATCGCTGATCCGTTGGCGTGCTGCATCGTCGATCCTGGGCCGAGGGTTCCCTCCCCAGGGTCAGTTCCCCCCTTCGCCTCAGTTTTTTGGTTGTGCTTGTCTGTTATGGTCTTTGTCGTTGGTTGCGCCGTTTGGTGGGAGTCCAGTCCCCGTGGGCGCTCGTTCGTTTATCAGTTGGGGTCCAGGGTGCCCAGGGTGTGCTGCAGTCAAGACAGGTTGAGGCTGGATTTTGGCACGGCGACCGTCGGCAACGCCGGGATGCCATGGGCACCCCAGAAAAGTCTAGTCCAGAGGGGGTCCGTCAGGTGGAGGGTGGCCTGCCTTCCGCCCCTCCTGGGAGCCCAGGGAAGCCACGGAGTCTGGGAAGTCGTGGGAGTCCAGGGAACATGGGGTTCAGGGAGTCTCGATGGTTTTGATTTTCACCAGCCCTCGCACCTGACGGTGTTGGGTTTCGGGTGGGTGCAGGGAGTCTGGGGAGTCGGGGGGGTCTGGGTGTCCAGGGAATCCAGGGGGTCCAGGGAGCCTAGGTGGTCTAGGAGTTTTTGATTCTATAGGCTTACGCCACATCCGCCGACCCCTCATCTTGGCGGTCTTGCCGGCTCGCTTGAATCGGGCTGGGGAGTCGTGTAGGGGTCCATAATGACCTCTCTTGGGGCCATGTGGAATCCGCTTGGGGTCATCTCGAGGCCCAGGGGGGCCCATCGGAAAAGAAAGGACGCTAATGCAATCTTGGCATCGTTCTGGAGATGCCCAAAGGGTGGAAGCGTTGGAGTGGGGCCCGTACATTTTTTCCTGGGTTTGACTTCTTTGGTGAGGCGGGGTTGTTTTTTGGGGCATCCCTGAGCCCGCACGGGGAACCTCGGGGCTGTGGAAGGGACGAGTCTCACACGCTTGGGGACCGAGAAGGTGTTCGCGGTTTGTTTCGCATTGCTAGGTCCAGGCACCTTACGAGCCCGAGGCCATCGCCACCATTATCATCAGTACCGTCACCATCATCATCATCATCATCATCATCATCATCCTCATCATTATCATCACCACCATCATCATCATGCTAAGCATCATCATCATCATCATCATCATCATCATCATCATCATCATCGGTATCATCCTCGTCATAATCATTGTCGTCGTTGTCGCCATCACTGTCTCAAGGGATTCTATTTTTTACCTGACTGCGGGCCTCCGCGGTGGCATGTACATGCCACCATGGCAGCGCCATGGTGGCATGTACTGCGCGAAGTGCAGCGTTATCAAAGCCAAACAGAACTCGCGGAAAGACAGCGCGAAGTGGAACCAGAGCGTCGGAGCAGTGCGATGTACGAACGGTAAGTGCCTGTCGCTATATGACGAAAAAGCGGATATGTCGGAAGCTCGGAAGAAGCGCAATGCTGCGGGGGAAAGGCTCTGTCGGAAATGCGCGGAAGAACGAGAGAAAGAGGTGCGACCGGGGAATGCGGAGGCAGCGAATCGCAAGCGGAAGGCCGAGGCAGACGCGAAGCCACTGACGTGTGCGGCGTGCGGAGAAGCGTTCTCGGACACGAAACATTTGAAGCGTAAGCAAGTGGAAGATCATCGAGCGGCGAAAGGAGCGAAAGTGGTGTGCGGAGGCTGCAAGAACCTCGGGTTCACAGCCCGCAGTTGCCAGGCGTATCAGTGCGGCGGCGCGTGCAAGAGAAGACTACCGAAGTCGGCGTTCTCCGGGGGCCCCCCCAACGTCGCACGCGATGCAAAAAAGGGCACCCTGATATGCAAGACTGCACATGATGCCCAATCGGGGGCGCGCGTGCGGGGGAGGACAGGGGGGAGGGGGAGAGAGGGATGGGGGGTGAGGCGGAGGATGAGGGGAGAAGAATCGGGGAGGAAGAGGATGAGGCGGGGGAGGAAGAGGAGGAGTGGGCGAGGAGGAGGTGGAAGAGGAGGAGGAGAGGGGGAGGAGGACGGGGACACAGAGACGAAACTCTAGGATATGTGCTATGTGTTAGAGGCCTTTTGTATGTGTATAGGGATCTCGCGGCACGCTTCTCGGGGACTTCCGGAAAGCAGTTTTGAACCCACCTGGCGGCCGAGGTGGAGGAGGAGGAGGAGGAGGAGGAGGAAAAGGAGGAAGGGGACACAGAAACAAGGCTCAGGGTTATGGGTTTTGGGTCAGAGGCGTCTTGCACCAGCTTGGGACCAATTTGGAGGCAGGTTTTGCCGTCTTGGGATCGTCTTAGGCCGAATTGGGAGGCGTCCAGGGCCGTGTTAGGATTCTCTGGGGCTGTCTTGAGGCCCTCTTGGGGCGCCGTGGGGTGATCTTGGAGGCTCTTGGGGCTACGTGAGCCGACGGAAGCCGGGAAAGGCAACAAGTGCAAACATGTTCAACGACGCAATGGAGATGTAATGAAATGCGTAGTGTGCGCCTCTTTCAGATGTCTTGGGGGTCTTCTTGGAGACTTCGTGGGCGGTAGTGAAAGCCTTTTAGGCCATCTTGAGGCCATCTTGGGCCGTCTTCGAACTGTCTTGGGCCGTCTTGGAGCCATCTTGGGCCGTTTTGGAGCCATCCTGGGCCGTTTGGGAGCAATTTTGGCCTCGAGAGCGCGAGTCCTTTTGTGTGCGCAAACGCAACCCCGCCACCGTGCCTGGGTTGTTGATATGAGGCGGTGATCGTTGGGATCTCTTGGGGAGCTTCTCGCGGGACTCTTGGAGGCAGTTTCGAAGCCTCTTGGGGGCCGTTGTGAGGCCGTTTTGGAGCCTCTTGGGGGCCTCTTGGGGCCTCTTGTGGGCGTCTTGGGGGCCTCTTGGGGCCTCTTGGGGCCTTCTGGGGCCGTCTTGGGGCGGAAGGCTCGGATTGTCGGTTCGGGCTCCCCCTCTTGGGCACCTCTTGGGGCCGTCTTGGGGCCCTCTTGGGCTGTCTTGGGGGCCTCTTGGGCCGTCTTGGCGCCCTCTTGGGCCGACTTGGGCGCCTCTTGGGGGCCTCTCGGGGCGGTCTTGGGGTGCTCTGGGACCGTCGTCAACGCCGTGAAGGCCGACAAGTAGTATGATCAAAATGTACGTTTTCCCATAGGAATTTGACGATTTTCGGCGCTTCGGCCCTTCTGAGGACTGCTCTTGGAGGCCTCTTGGGCCGTCTTGGAGGCCTCTAGGCTCGTCTTGGGGGAATCTTGGGCGTCTGGGAACGCTCGTTTGGCGCCTCGGAGCCCTCGTGAGCCGTCTTGGACGAGTCTTGGGGCCTTCTTGGCCCGTCTTGATTCCCTTTTGGGCCCAAAAGAGCCCCGTGACGCGCTCGTCGTGGGCCCGGGGGGGGGGGTCGAATCTCCGGTTTGGGGTCCCAGGGGGGGGGTTAGGGGGGGGGAACTATCTCACACGCCTAGAGACCCACAAGGGGTCGGCGGATTTTCATTGTGCGCTCGCGCCGGACAGGGGTCTGGAGGGACCAACGGGTCCCATGATTCCAGGGAGACCAGGGGGTCCAAGGAGTTTAGGGGGTCAAGAGGGTCCAGGGGACCCAGGGTAGGGAGTCCAGGAAGTCCCGGGAGTCCAGGGGGTGTAGGGACTAGGGCGTCTACGGAGTCCATGGGGGTGCAGGGAGTCTAGGGACTGTAGGCCGGTGGGGAGCTTCAAGGGAGTCTAGAGAGTTTATTGGCTCAGAGAGTCTAGGGGCCTAGGGGGTCCAGGGCTTCTAGGGAGTCTAGGGAGTCTAGGGAGTCTAGGAAGTTCAGGGAGTGTATGGAGGGAGTCTGGGGGTCGTTAATTTTGGGCAGGCCCCCGTATCTGACGGTGTGGGGCCTCTGGGGGGTCCTGGGAAGCCAAGGAGTCCATGCGGCCGAGGGAGTCCATGGCTTCCAGGGGGTCCAGGGAGTCCACTGGGAGGCAGGTCCACCCCCAGGGGCGCGAAGATATTCGAGCTTCGCGCGTCGCGGCCTCGGTCAGGAAGCTGCCTTTTTCCAAAGTGGCCTCGCCAGGGCGCGAAAATAGCCGCGCGTCGCGCATCGCAGGGCGCGATGCGCGAACTTTGGTAACTTAATGGAGAAATCGCGTCCAGAGCCCTAGTCCCCAGCTTCGTGCTGCACGTTTCGATCCAGGTTGGTCTGCGAGCATCGCGAAACTGGGCGCAAAGATCCCAGCGATTTTCGAAACGGGTCTCGATCAGCTTGGTGCGAAGAAACAATTACAACACCCAGATCTCAGGGCCCCCCTCGCCCGCTCCCCGGCCCGCTCAAGGTGTCGACGTTCAATGGCCTCGCGTGGGCGCGGGCGTTCTCAGGCCGCCGCCGGCCCGGCCGCCGCGATTGGCCGCCCGTCCGCCGCCGCGCGCAGGCCTGTGCGTGTGTGCGCTCAGCGTGGCTGGCGGACGATCGGCCTGCATTTGCTTCTCTGCGGTGATTTGGATCGCCCGTGTGGCTCGTCGCCCTGGCCGCGTGCACTCGAACGCGTGTGTGTGTGTGTGTGTGTGTGTGTGTGTGTGTGTGTGTGTGTGTGTCTGTCTGTGTCTTTCCGCTGGGCTTTGGCTTTGCAGCGCCTCATCTTTTCAACACTCTCACCAGTCTGCGTTGTCGTGGCTGGATTCTTTCATCAGGGCGCGTTCGACTAAGTTCGTTCGCAATTGGCACTTCCATCTGCCGACCGCGCCTGAGGTTCTTCTGCGCCGCCGACTTAAGAGTGTGTGCGTGTCCTTGACTTGTCCAGTGCTTGCCCGGTTTGTGCCCACCTTTCTTTTTTGCTCCGAGGCCCTTGCCCAGCCGTCCGCGCATCGGATCTGAGCATCCTTGCGTGTTTGCACTCGCTGGCCCCCCCCGCCCGCCCACTAAATTCCTTGTTTTTTCCTGCGCGCCCCTTCGCCTAGCGCAGCCGACCGCTCGCAACGCCTTTTGGTACTTACCATAGCTTGTGCCCCGTGCTATCACGCCACGTGGCCGGCGGAAGAGAACGTGTGTGTGTGTGTGTGTGCGTGTGCCGTCACCCGCCTATGCCTGTTTGGTTTGTAAGTCGGCGCGCCCTTGCAGTTGAGTTTCGCAATGCCGACCACACCGTGTGCTGGTTCGCGAGTGGTTTCCAGCCGCGCATCTCTACCCTCTAATTCTGTCCACTCGATCTGGAACGTTTGCCTTTTGCAGTGCATGAGGGCTGCGGCCTTTTCCGCGTGCAGCCGCGTCAATGCTTTTCAGCAAGCGGCTGCCGGCATCCGAGCTTTTTTCTGCAGGTTTACCTTCTTTGCCATGTGGCAATTCGCCTAGCTGGGGAAACAAATGTGCGCGCGCGTGCGTGCGTGCGTGCGTGCGTGCGTGCGTGTGTGTGTGTGTGTGTGTGTGTGTTTGTGTGTGTGTGTGCGCGTGTGTGTGTGTGTGTGTGTGTGTCTGTGTGTGTGTGTTTGCCCTCTCCGCCAGCGCAGTCACTCTGCCTAGCCGCCGACGCCGACGTACAAACAAATGTGTTTGCGTGTGTGTGTGTGCGCGCGTGTGTGTGTTGTTTGTGTGTGTGTGTTGTGTGTGTGTGTGTGTGTGTGTGTGTGTGTGTGTGTGTGTGTGTGTGTGCGTGCGTGCGTGCGTGCGTGCGTGCGTGCGTGCGTGCGTGCGTGTGTGTGTGTGTACCATGTCTATGCAAGCGCACCTGCGGGCCCAAGTTGGTACCAAAAGCAGCGGGGGGGAACTTCTGGGCTTGCCGCAGACTGCGAATGTACGAAATGTTGAGAAACATGTTTGTGGGAATGAAACAGCAGAGGTTCGAGCAACGCTGGAGAACAACATTGGATATTACAATAACGATTACTTGTGCCCTTACATAGGTAGGCATTGGTAGGCGAACTCATCGGATTTCTGTTTGGTGTTTGGAGACTTTCCCATACATTGTTGAAGAGCTACACAGGAAACCATTTGACAAACACGGGTTCCTTACACGTGCGCGACATTCTTGAACATTTGACATCTTGAA
This sequence comes from Prorocentrum cordatum, assembly GCA_963575745.1. Classification (NCBI taxonomy): domain Eukaryota; class Dinophyceae; order Prorocentrales; family Prorocentraceae; genus Prorocentrum; species Prorocentrum cordatum. Next base: position 60,155 of record CAUYUJ010019150.1, read on the forward strand.
TTTCGATGGTGTTTTTTTCGCTTCTGACGTCGCGTTCGTGATGCTGCGTCCGGCTCACAGAAGAATGAGTACGTCCCGACCGGAATGGCCAGACAAAACGCGGACAGGACATCTCCACCAATAGTCGCCTCTGACCTCCACCTCTTCGGAAATGTGCGTATGATATCCTCATTAGTTTTTTGTTTTTTTTTTGTTTGTTGTTTTCCCTCCCTCACTCTGTCTCGTGTTCTCTCTCTCTCTCGTGCTCTCCCTCTCCTTTTCTTTGTCGCTCTCGCACTCTCGCGCTCTTTCGCTCTTGCGTTCTCGCTCACTACATATCTACGTGTTTGGTCTCTCTCTCTTTCTCTCTTTCTCGTTTTTTTGTGTTTTTTGTTTAATCTCTTTTTTTCCCCCCCTCTCTCTCTCTCTCCCTTTTTGTGTCTCTCTCTCTCTCCCGTTGTCTGTCTCCCTCCCAATCTCTCCCTCCGCCACTCCGGCTTACCTCGGCGGAGCAACTGGTCCGAGGCCGCGGAGCAACTGAAACCAAGCGGCGGAGCAACTGGCACCAAACGGAGGAGCGGCGGAGCAACTGAGCCAGTTGTTGGCCCAGTTGCTCCGCCCGCCCATCTCAGTTGCTCCGCCCGCCCCCCGTCCCCCCTGCGCCTCTGGGGCAGTCTCAGTTGCACCTGGGGTGGTTGCAGTTGCCGCAACAGAACCCAAGCGGCGAAGGGCGTGGAGGAGGGGGAGGAAGCGGAGGAGCGGAACGGGAGAGGAGGAGGATGAGGAGGAGTAGGAGGAGGAGGAGGTGGAGGAGGGCTATCGGAAGCGAGCGGGCGAGAACGCAAATAACATTGATTTTCTATGGGTGTTTGAAAGTTTTTGGCTTCTTGAGCCTCCTTGGGAAGCTTTTTCGACTCCTGGAGCCGTCTCGGGGCGGTCTTGGGCCCTGTTGGAGCGTCTTCGGAGCCATCTTGAGGAATCTTGCGCCATCTTGGGCGAAACAGTACCCTCTGGCACCTCGCGGAGCGCCTCTTGGGCCCGTCTTGGGGTGCCTCTGGGCCCCTCCGAGGGCCCTGGGAAGGGTGCAAGAGGGCCCCTAGAGGGCTCCCAGAGGCCCCCAAGGGGGCTCCAAGAGGCCCCGAAGAGGGCCCAGGAGCACATTATAAAACAAGCTGTTTTTTATAAGCTGGCCTGGTGCCCTCTTGGGCCTGTCTTGGGGCGCCTTTGAGCCCCCCCGAACGCCCTGGGAAGAGTCCAAGAGGGCCCCTACAGGGCTCCCAGAGGCCCCCAAGAGGGCTCCAAGAGGCACCCGAAAGGGTCCAGGAGTACGTTATAAAACAGACTGTTTTTTTTATAAGCTGTCCTGGGGCCCTCTTGGGCCCGTCTTGGGGCGCCTTTGGGCCCCTCCGAACGCCCTGGGAAGGGTCCAAGAGGGCCCCTGCAGGGCTGCAGGAGGCCCCCAAGAAGGCTCCAAGAAGCCCCCAAGAAGGCCCCGGAGTACCTTACAAAACAAACTGTTTGTATAAGCTGTCCTGGGGCCCTCTTAGGCCCGTCTTGGGGCGCCTCAGGGCCTCTCGGAAGGATATGGGAAGGGTCCAAGAGGTCCCCTAACGGGCGGGTCGGGTCGGGCCGGGCGGGACATTAAAGTATGATGCATCATCGAGTTGGCACGCGAGTACCCTAACGGGCGGGTCGGGTCGGGTCGGGCGGGCGGACCCTAACGGGCGGGTCGGGTCGGGTCGGGCGGGACATTAAAGTATGGTGCGTCACCGAGTTGGCACGCGAGTGCCCTAACGGGCGGGTCGGGTCGGGTCGGGCGGGCGGACCCTAACGGGCGGGTCGGGTCGGGCCGGGCGGGACATTAAAGTATGGTGCATCATCGAGTTGGCACGCGAGTACCCTGACGGGCGGGTCGGGTCGGGTCGGGCGGGACATTAAAGTATGGTGCATCACCGAGTTGGCACGCGAGTGCCCTAACGGGCGGGGCGGGTCGGGTCGGGCGGGCGGACCCTAACGGGCGGGGCGGGTCGGGTCGGGCGGGACATTAAATTATGTTGCATCACAGAGTTGGCACGCGAGTACCCTAACGAACGGGACGGGTCGGGTCGGGCGGGCGGACCCTAACGGGCGGGCCGGGTCCGACCCTAACGGGCGGGTCGGGTCGGGTCGGGTCGGGCGGGACATTAAAGTATGATGCATCATCGAGTTGGCACGCGAGTACCCTAACGGGCGGGACGGGTCGGGTCGGGCGGGCGGACCCTAACGGGCGGGTCGGGTCGGGCGGGACATTAAAGTATGGTGCATCATCGAGTTGGCACGCGAGTACCCTAACAGGCGGGACGGATCGGGTCGGGCGGGCAGACCCTAACGGGCGGGACGGGTCGGGCGGGCGGGCGGACCCTAACGGGCGGGACGGGTCGGGTCGGGCGGGCGGTCCCTAACGGGCGGGTCGGGTCGGGTCGGGCAGGACATTAAAGTATGATGCGACATCGAGTTGGCACGCGAGTACCCTAACGGGCGGGACGGGTCGGGTCGGGCGGGCGGACCCTAACGGGCGGGTCGGGTCGGGTCGGGCGGGCGGGACATTAAAGTATGGTGCATCGCCGAGTTGGCACGCGAGTACCCTAACGGGCGGGTCGGGTCGGGTCGGGCGGGCGGACCCTCACGGGCGGGTCGGGTCGGGCGGGACATTAAAGTATGTTGCATCAGAGAGTTGGCACGCGAGTACCCTAACGGGCGGGACGGGTCGGGTCGGGCGGGCGGACCCTAACGGGCGGGTCGGGTCCGACCCTAGCGGGCGGGTCGGGTCGGGTCGGGTCGGGCGGGACATTGAAGTATGATGCATCATCGAGTTGGCCCGCGAGTACCCTAACGGGCGGGACGGGTCGGGTCGGGCGGGCGGACCCTAACGGGCGGGTCGGGTCGGGTCAGGCGGGCGGACCCTAACGGGCGTGTCGGGTCGGGTCGGGCGGGACATTAAAGTATGGTGCATCATCGAATTAGCACGCGAGTACCCTAACAGGCGGGACGGATCGGGTCGGGCGGGCAGACCCTAACGAGCGGGTCGGGTCGGGTCGGGCGGGCGGACCCTAACGGGCGGGTCGGGCCGGGTCGGGCGGGACATTAAAGTATGCCCTGACTCCTGATCCGCCCTACTTTGGGCGATTTCGAAAGTAGGGCGGAAATTTCCGCCCTACTTTTGAGGCCCCTTTGAGCGTCGATTTCCGCCCTTGAGGCTCCTTTGGCGTCGATTTCCGACACAATTTTAGGTCGGACAATCATCCAAAGTACGGCGGATCAGGAGCCAGGGTGATGCATCATCGAGTTGGCACGCGAGTACCCTAACGGGCGGGTCGGGTCTGGTCGGGTGGGGGGCACAGATGGCACAGATGAGCCCATTAGCCAGAGGCACCTATCAAGGGGGTAGAGATATTTTGGGGTATATGCGCTCCTCCTCCTCCTCCTCCTCCTCCCTCTCCTCCACCTTCCTCCCAGTAGTCAGAGGCATCTATGAAGAGGATGTATATATTATGTGAGTTAATGTTCGATTGAGGGGGGGGGGGTCATGAACGTCGAGGCTCGAACCTCGAACCCCGAGGATCGAGGTTCGAGGTTTTCTGGCCTTCATGGGGCCCTCCTCGTCGCCACGGCTGGACGCAGCGCGAAAAACTGGTCAGCTTTGGCCCCGGGGGGGGGGGGGTCCAGGAACCCGGTTTGAGGCGACACGAGGCCTAGAACCCAGAGAAAAAATTGGGCGCTGGCAGAAATGCCGACCCACCCCCCCCTCTCCCCCCACGTCGCAATCGTTCCACGTCGCAATCGTTTCGCGACGTGGGCCCCCAGAGGTCTGGACCCTTTCCTTGTATGGTCCTTCTTCTGTCCTGAGCCGTTTTGTGTGCCAGGCCGGCCTCCAAGCCTCAGAGGTCCGGCCGCAGACAGGGGGGGGCGACGACGACGACGACGACGACGACGACGACGGCGGCGGCGACGACGGCGGCGGCGCCGCCGACGCCGCCGCATGCCGAACGACCGGAAAATGCAGTCGCCGCCGCCGCCGCCGTCGTCGTCGTCGTCGTCGTCGTCGCCGTCGTCGTCGTCGTCGGCGGCGGCGGCGGTGATTGCCTCGACTTCTCCCCGACTTCGTTTTTTTTCCGGGGGGTTCACGACGAGGTTCGAACCCCCAACCTCGAGGATCTAGGTTCGAGGCCCTTTATCCTTCGGAGGCTCTCCTCGTCGCCGCGGCTGGACGCGGCTCGGACAACTGGTGCGTTTGGACCCCGGGAAGGATCTGGGACCCGTCTTTGGGCCCCTCCGAGGTCTCTGGGAAGGGTCCAAGAGGGCCCCTAGAGGGCTCCCAGACGCCCCCAAGGGGGCTCCAAGAGGCCCCCAAGAGGGCCCAGGAGTACGTTATAAAACAAGCTGTTTTTATAAGCTGTCCTGGGGCCCTCTTGGGCCCGTCTTGGGGCGCCTCTGGGCCCCTCCGAGGGCCCTGGGAAGGGTCCAAGGGGGCCCCTAGAGGGCTCTCAGAGGCCCCCAAGGGGGCTCCAAGAGGCCCCGAAGAGGGCCCAGGAGTACGTTATAAAACAAGGTGTTTTTATAAGCTGTCCTGGGGCTCTTTTGGGCCCGTCTTGGGGCGCCTCTGGGCCCGTCCGAGGGTTCTGGGAAGAGTCCAAGAGGGCCCCTAGATGGCTCCCAGAGGCCCCCAATGGGGGCTCCCAGAGGCCCCGAATGGGGGCTCCAAGAGGCCCCCAAGAGGGCTCAGGAGTACGTTATAAAACAAGCTGTTTTTATAAGCTGTCCTGGGGCCCTCTTGGGCCCGTCTTGGGGCGCCTCTGGGCCCCTCCGAGGGCCCTGGGAAAGGGTCCAAGAGGGCCCCTAGAGGGCTCCCAGAGGCCCCCAGAAGGGGGCTCCAAGAGGACCCGAAGAGGGCCCAGGAGTACGTTATAAAACAAACTGTTTTTATAAGCTGTCCTGGGGCTCTTTTGGGCCCGTCTTGGGGCGCTTGTGGGCCCCTCCGAGGGCCCTGGGAAGGGTCCAATAGGGCCCCTAGAAGGCTCCCAGAGGCCCCCAGGGGGGCTCCAAGAGGCCCCGAAGAGGGCCCAGGAGTACGTTATAAAACAAGGTGTTTTTATAAGCTGGCCTGGTGCCCTGTTGGGTCGTGTTGGGGCGCCTTTGAGCCCCCCCCGAACCCTCTGGGAAGGGTCCAAGAGGGCCCCTAGAGGGCTCCCAGAGGCCCCCAAGGAGACTCCGAGAGGCCCCCAAGAGGGCCCAGGAATACGTTATAAAACAATCTGTTTTTATAAGCTGCCCTGGTGCCCTCTTGGGCCTGTCTTGGGGCGCCTTTGGGCCCCTCCGAACGCCCTGGGCAGGCTCCGAACGTCTTGGGCCTGTTTTGGGGCCGCCTTTGGGCCCGTCGGAAGGCTCTGGCCGCCCCCCGCCCTCCGTCGAGGCCCCCCGCGGCACGCGCGGCCCCGGGTGCAGCTGGGACCGGAGCGTTGCTCCCTGCAAGGGTCCAGGAGGGCCTCTCTCGGGCCCTTCGCGGAAGCCCTCTTGGCGCATGGGGCAGCCTGGGGCAGTCTGGGTCAGTCTGGGTCAGTTGGGTCAGTTGGGTCAGTTGCTGGCCCAGTTGCTCCGCCCACCCGTCTCAGTTGCTCCGCCCGCCCCCCGGCCCCCTTGGCAGTCTGGGGCAGTCTGGGGCAGTCTGGGGCAGTCTGGGGCCTGTCTGGGGCAGTCTGGGGCAGTCTGGGGCAGTCTGAGGCAGTCTGGGGCAGTCTGGGGCCTGTCTGGGGCCTGTCTGGGGCAGTCTGGGGCAGCCTGGGGCAGTCTGGGGCAGTGTGGGGCAGTCTGGGGCAGTCTGGGTCAGTTGGGTCAGTTGGGTCAGTTGGGTTGGGTCAGTTGCTGGCCCAGTTGCTCCGCCCACCCGTCTCGGTTGCTCCGCCCGCCCCCCGGCCCCCTTGGCAGTCTGGGGCAGTCTGGGGCAGTCTGGGGCCTGTCTGGGGCCTGTCTGGGGCCTGCCTGGGCCAATCTGGGGCAGTCTGAAGCAGTCTGGGGCAGTCTGGGGCAGTCTGGGCCAGTTGGGGCCCTCTGGGGCAGCCTGGGGCAGTCTGGGGCAGCGTGGGGCAGTCTGAGGCAGTCTGGGGCAGTCTGGGTCAGTTGGGTCAGTTGGGTCAGTTGGGTCAGTTGCTGGCCCGGTTGCTCCGCCCACCCGTCTCCGTTGCTCCGCCCGCCCCCCGGCCCCCTTGGCAGTCTGGGGCAGTCTGGGGCAGTCTGGGGCAGTCTGGAGCCTGTCTGGAGCCTGTCTGGGGCAGTCTGGGGCAGTGTGGGGCAGTCTGAGGCAGTCTGGGGCAGTCTGGTGCAGTCTGGGCTAGTTGGGGCACTCTGGGGCAGCCTGGGGCAGTCTGGGGCAGTCTGGGGCAGTCTGGGGCAGTCTGGGTCAGTTGGGTCAGTTGGGTCAGTTGGGTCAGTTGCTGGCCCAGTTGCTCCGCCCACCCGTCTCAGTTGCTCCGCCCGCCCCCGGCCCCCTTGGCAGTCTGGGGCAGTTTGGGACAGTCTGGGGCAGTCTGGGACAGTCTGGGGCAGTCTGGGGCAGTCTGGGGCAGTCTGGGACAGTCTGGGGCAGTCTGGGACAGTCTGGGGCAGTCTGGGGCAGTCTGGGGCAGTCTGGGGCAGTCTGAGGCAGTCTGGGGCAGTTGGGGCAGTGTGTGGCAGTTGGGGCACTCTGGGGCAGTCTGGGGCAGTCTGGGGCAGTCTGGGGCAGTCTGGAGCAGCCTGGGGCAGTCTGGGGCGGTCTGGGGCAGTGTGGAGCAGTCTGGGTCAGTTGGGTCAGTTGGGTCAGTTGCTGGCCCAGTTGCTTCGCCCACCCGTGTCAGTTGCTCCGCCCGCCCCCGGCCCCCTCGGCAGTCTGGGACAGTCCTGGGGCAGTCTGGGACAGTCTGGCGCACGCTCGGGCAGTCTGGGGCAGTCTGGGGCAGTCTGAGGCAGTCTGGGGCAGTTGGGGCAGTGTGGGGCAGTTGGGGCACTCTGAGGCAGTCTGGGGCAGCCTGGGGCAGTCTGGGGCAGTCTGGGACAGTGGGGCAGTTGGGGCGGTCTGGGGCAGTGTGGGGCAGTCTGGGTCAGTTGGGTCAGTTGGGTCAGTTGCTGGCCCAGTTGCTCCGCCCACCCGTCTCAGTTGCTCCGCCCGCCCCCCGGCCCCCTAGGCGCCGCCGGGGGCGGTCTCAGTTGCAACTGGGGTGGTTTCAGTTGCTCCGCCAATTGCTTCCCCGCCACTCCCTCTCCCTCTCCCTCGCTCTCCCCCCCCTCTCCCTCGCTCTCCCCCCACCTCGCTCTCCCTCTCCCTCTCCCTTTCCCTCTCGCCACGGCGCCGCATGTGGTCTTCTCCCGCGCGTGCCCACTGGCTACAGGGATACAGGACGTTCTCTTCTCGAGCACTCTGCTTTTTGACAAGCTGCGTGGTCGACTCGTCGTGCGGCCTTGTGCTCCACGTGGCGCGCTCCAGTGAGGGCCTCGCTTTCGGCGCACCCTCGCCTTCGGCGGAAGGCGGCGGAAGTAGGCGGAAGAAGCTTCGAACCTCGCCCTACGCCGTCAAAGCTCTGGCATCATCCCCACTGCCCAGGCCGGGAAGCTGCACGCTGGCCCCCGCGCCCTGCGGCCGAACAAGTCCGCGACGGCCAGCGGGCGCTTCGCCGCCGTGCCCTCCTTTGGGCGGGGCGCGCTGGAGCCGTGGCCGCGCCCGCTCAAGTCGGGCTGCTGCCGCCTGAACGGGGGCGGCAGCCCGCGACCCTTGAAGCTGTCCTCGTCCGTCGGCGCGATCTGGTGGAACACCGGCAGCTCCGACTCCACGAGGCGCATCACCTGCAAACGCGAGGCGTCGAGGGCCTCAGGCGAGTCGGCCGACTCGCAAGCCCGCAGCACCTCTGGCGGCGCCTCAACTGGGGCCGGCGACGGCCCGATCGCCCTCTGCGTGGGGAAGGGCCGCGGGGCCTTTAGCCTGCGCTCCAGCGGCGCCGCGCCATGCGCGCGCAGCTGAAGCCGCGCCGCCGAGTGCGGGCGGACGGGTCCAGGGTCCACGCTGCATCCCTGGAGCCTGGGGAGGAGGTCGTTCGATACCACGAAGAAGTCCAATTCCGACTCGACGTCCAAACCCTTCCTCGTCGTCGGCCGCCCGCCGTGGTTGCTGACCACCGCGCCGCCGATGCCCTGCAGCCAGGCCGAGCCCTCCTCGCAGAGCTGCTTGGGCCCAACGTTCCGATCGCCGGCCAAGATGAAAAGGCCTTCCCGCGGCGCGGGTTGCCGACCCTAGCCAGCACGGCCCAAGAGCGCTCCCCCAGGCTGTCGTTGGCCAATTACACGCTGGCCATGAGCACTCCGCCGCGCTGCATGCCGCTGAGGAGGACGGCCGTGCACCGGCCCTCCGCGTCGACGTGCCTGGAGCCTGCGCCGTCGGGCTCCGCCATACCCCTGTTGGAGCGCACCACCACGCCTGTGCCTGACGAGGCGGCTCGGCGCTGCTCCACGTCTTGCGAGGAGGCACGCGCCACTCCCGCCGTCAGCGCGGCTGCCACGCCGTGCTGCCTGCACCACTGCTCCTGGGCTGCCAACCTCTTGGGGAAGAGCTGCGTCTCCTGGACGCACCAGCAGTCCGCCCTGTGGCTGCGCATGGTGCTCTCGTCGCTCCAGAGCGCCGTCAGGGGCCCCCAGCCCGAGCCATTGGCGGAGATCACCACGAATTCGGAGCTGCGCCAGCTTCTCTTCTGCGCTGCCGCGCTGCTACCGCTACGGCTCGCTGTGGGCTGCGCCAGAGGGGGCAGCGCCGTCCGCGACGCCAGCGGCTGTCCGGCGCCGCTTGCACCAGCCCGCCTCGGCAAGCTGGGCCAGCTTCTGTATGCGAGCGGCTCGAAGCTCGGCGGGTTCCTCTCGCGCCCCGGCGTCGAGCCCGAACAAGTCCCAGGAAGCCTCATCACCATCAGGATCCAGATCAAGGTCCACAGCGGGTCCAGCCGGCTCGTGCTCGCCGCCCGTGCCGCCCAGCTTCGCATCTGCGGCGGCCGCGGCGGCCACGGCAGCACGCTCCGCTGCGGCCTCCTCCTCAGCTGCCTGCTTCTGCTGCCGCTGCTGCTCCTCCTCCTCCTCCTCCTCCTCCTTGGCCTTGGCGTCCTTGGCAAGGGCCGCCAGGCCAGCCTGCATCTTAGCGGGCACACCGAGGCCAGCCTTGCCGCACGCCTGGCCGAGCAGCTCGGCGAGATGCCCTACGTCGTCGCTGACGACGGCCTCGGCTCGCGGTAGGCGAGGATTGGCCTCCTTGGCGGCGAGCTCCGACGCCTTGCGCGCGAGCGCTTGGATCGACGCCTCGTGCTTGTCGACCAGCGCCTGCTCCGCGTCCATTTCCGTCAGATACTTCGCGAGCTCCGCGTCCACCTCCGCCTGGTATTTGGCACGCGCCTCCTTCTTGGTGGCCAGGCGGGCCAGGGCGCGCTCCTTCTTCTGCACGGCGGCGTCGCGCCGCTGGAGCACGTTCGCCAGCTTGGGCTCAGGCGGCGGCTCCGTGGCCTTCTTGGCTGCCAAGTGGTCCTGGCTGATCTGCACCAGCTGCGCCCGATCGGTCAACCCGCGGTACGAGGGGGCCCTGCTCTGGACCGCCAGATCGACGAGCCCGTACTTGACCTTGGCCGCCTCGAGGATCTCCACCTCCACGGCGAGCTGCTCCGCCGTGAGGGGGACGGGGCCCGGGGAGGCCTGCACACCTGCTGGGGCCGCCTCGCTGTCCCCGTCGCCCTCATCCACCTCCATGTCGGCCCAGGTGGCGCGGCGGCCTTGGTCCGCCCACGGAGCACGGCGTGGCGGCGCGGCGGGGGGCTTCGGCTCCTGCTGCGGCGGCCGAGGCTCCCTGGGCCTCTGCCACCGCCCGCTGCCGCCGCCGCCGTAGAAGAGCACCAGGGTGGGTTTGGCCTTGCCACCCTTGGCCCGCTTCGCACCGCAGTGGCGGCAGGATGTGCGGTTGGCCCAGTTGCTGCACAACGGGCCCTCGACGCCCCGCTTGACACAGGCCTTGCACGTCCACTCCGGATGCTTTCCCGCATCACCGCCTGCCATGTGACGGCTCGCGCCGACGCTGTTGTTCTCAAGCGTGCCGACGCAAGACCCGAGCGAGAAGATGTCAAAACTCAAGCTCGAGTCAAGAGCAAATATGATGATGGTGATGATGATGGTGGTGATGATGATGATGATGATGTGGAGGATGAGGAGCCGGAAACGGAGGAGGATGACGATGATGATAATGATGATGCTGATGATGATGATGATGATGATGATGATGATGTGGCGGCTGATGATGATGATGATTCTGATGCGGATGATGCTGATGACGACGATAATGATGATGACGATGATGCAGACGATGATGACCATGAGGATGATGAAGATGATGATGATGATGATGATGATGATGAATTTGATGATGATGATGCGAATGATGTTGATGACGATGATGATGATTATGTTGTTGATGATGATGTGATGCTAATGGTGATGCTGCTGCTGATGATGAGGATGACGATAACGATTCTGATGATGACCATGTCGATGACGATGACGATGACGATGATGATGATGATGATGATGATGATGATGATGATGTTGGTGTTGCGGCTGATGATGATGTTGATGATGCTGATGCGGATGATGACGATGATGTGATGATGAGGATGACGATGCTGATGATGTTGACGATGACGATGACGACGATGATGCTGATTGTGATGATGATGGTGATGATGATGATGCTGCGGCTGACGATGCTGATGCTGATGATGATGATGTTGAGGATGAGGATGGTGATGATGATGATGATGATGATGATGATGATGATGATGATGATGATGATAATGATGATGATGATGATGATGATGATGATGATGATGATGATGAAATTGATGAAATTGATGATGCTGATGCTGATGATGTTGATGATTATGGTATTTATGATGATGTTGATGCTGCTGATGATGATGCTGATGCTGATGCTGCTGATGATGATGGTGATGATGGTGACGCTGATGCTGCTTATGATGATGCTGATGCTGAGGCTGATGATGATGCTGCTGATGATGATGACGATGCTGATGCTAATGAGGACTATGATGACTATGATGATGCTGGTGATGAGGATGATGGTGATGATGATGATGATGATGATGATGATGATGATGATGATGATGATGATGATGATGATGATGATGATGATGATGATGATGATGATGATGATGGTGGTGATGATGATGATGATGATGATGATGATGATGATGATCAGGAGGAGGGGAGGAGGAGGAGGAGGAGGAGGAGAGGAGGAGGAGGAGGAGGAGGAGGAGGAGGGAGGAGGGAGGAGGAGGAGGAGGAAGGCGAGGAGGAAGAGGAGGAAGAGGATGAGGAGGAGGAGGAGGAGGAGGAGGAGGAGGAAGAGGATGAGGAGGAGGAGGAGGAGGAGGAGGAGGATGAGGAGGAGGAGGAGGAGGAGGAGGAGGAGGAGGAGGAGGAGGAGGAGGGGAAGGAGGAGGAGCAGGAAGCAGCAGAAGCAGCAGAAGCAGCAGAAGGTGCTGATGATTCACGTCAGCACGAAGTGCCAGAAGACTTTGCTGCAAGACCTCGACGACCCGGGTCGCGCCGATTTGCGGTCTGCGGGCGACAAGGGCGGTGCTTTCTTGCTGCCGCCTAACGACGGTCGCCGCGGGGGCAGAGCAGATTTGCTTCTGATTTTTTGGTTTTTCGGTTTTCACATTGCAAATTGGGCGCGCGCCTGGTGTCCAGAAGGATCGCTGGGGGCGACCAGAACAACGCCCGGAAGAGCGCCTGGGAGCGCGCTGGCGCGGAGCGCCCGGGCGAGCCCAGAAGAGTGCCGAGAACAGCGCCCAGGAAAGCGCCATCAAGAGTGCCCAGAATGTGGCCCGGGCGCGAATCTGTAAGAGCGCCCGAAAGAGCGCCCGGAAGTGCGCCCAGAAACGATCGATTTTGCGACCGATTTCGCGCCCGATTTCGCGTCCGATTTTTTGCGTGTCGGTTCAATACTTAAATAAACCAGACGCAAATCGGATTTTAAATCGGGCAAAGCTCGGGCGCAAATCGGACGCAAAATCGGACGCAAATCGGACGCAAAATCGGACGCAAAATCGGGGGCAAAATCGGGCGCTGATGGCGTCGACCATTTCTGGGCGGATGAGGCAGCGTATCGCGGTGCATCATGGCGAGGTCTGGTAGGGTGTGCATTGCGGACCCACGCGCGCAATTCAGCGTTGGAGTTTTAGCGATGTGGCGAACGACAAACTGCGATATCGCGTTGTGTCCAGGTCGGGCCAAATCGACAGGAAAATCAGATCGCCGCTTCTGCGGCTGTTTTTCAGGTGCCACCTGGTGCTGGATGAGCACTTCCTCGTGGTCTTGCGCCTGCGGCTGCAGATGTTGCGCCCCGGAGCTCAGCGCACCCGCCCGCCCGCCAGCACTTGCGGGCACAGGTCGTCGCAGCTAGGGCAAAGGTGTGTTTGCGGCATGGGCGACCGAGGGCATCATGCTCTGACGTGTGAAGTCGGCGGCGGAGTTGCGCGGAGGCATGGTTGCGTGGATCGCTGCCGTCTCGGGGGGCCCAGTGCTCACCGAGCAGTTCGTTCTGAAGTGGGACCGACGAGTGGAGGTGGACGGGGAGGAGCAGACTGAACGCGCGCGTTTGGACGTTGTTTTTAATGACCAGAACGCCCAGCGCGCATACATCGACGTCTGCGTCCCCGCTGCGTTTTCCACTTGTCCTGAACTGCTCCGGGCGCGGGCGGCTCGGGGTGGCGCGGCGGCAGCGCGGGCCGAGGATGGCAAGCGCCTGCGGTGCCCAGGGCCGGACCTAGTTCCTTTTGCCGTGGAAGCCCTTGTCCGACCAGGCGCCGACGCCGTTGACCTCCTCCGCGCGCGCGCGCCAGAGGGCCCTTCTGAGCGGTCGCAAGTTCTGGGCTCCGCTTGGCAGTCGTTGTCCGCGTTGCTGCAGACCCAGAACGCAGAGCTTTTGATGGCCGCCGAATCGGCTTGATGCGTCGCCGTTTGTTGCTCAAGCTGTCCTTCCCCTCCCCTTTCCCTTCTCCTCCTCCGCCGCGTCCTTCTCCTCCTTCGCCTCGCTCCTCCGTGGTCGTTTTGGCTGTTCTTTCCTCCGTAGTCGTTTTGGCTGCCAATGTCGCCCCTGTGCCTTTCAACTCGCTTCTCTCCCTCCCTCCCCTTTCCTCTCCTTCTCTTTGCCTTCGGCGGAGGTGCGCGGCGCCTAACGGTGTGGTTCGGTGGCGCACTCCACGCGGCCGCGGCCCCGTCTCGTCCGTCTCCCGGTCCTTCCTGGCCCCCTCTCAGCCTACCCTCTGCCTCGCCGCCGCTGCTTTTTAAGGGTATGCCCTGTCGCCGGCGCCCGGGTGGAGTGGCGCCCCCCACCGCGGGTGCTGAGAAACATTCCAGATGGGCGCACCCCTTCCTTGTTCGAGCGTTTGCTTCTGCTTCCTCGTGCCCGCGTGTCTCGCTCGGGACCCTTCCTGTCCTTCGCGGGTGCTGCTTCAGGCTTGTTCCCAAAATCTGGCGGGGCCCCGGATAAGAGTTGCGTCGGCTGCGCGCGGCGTCGTTTCTTTTGGGCCGGCTTCGACGCGGGGCCGGCCCGCGGTGGCTTGAAGGACGTGGACTGGGTCGCTGCGGGCAGCCTCTGCAGAGCCGCCGGGTCCGCCATAGCCGCGGGCGGCGAGAGGGAGGAGGAGCAGGAGGTAGGGAGGAAAAAGGAGGAGGAAGAAAAGGAGGAACAGCAGGAGGATGAGGAGGCGTCACATGCGATATCTTTCTTCTTCACTTTTGGGCGATCCCTCATGGACCTCATTTTGGCTGTCTGGGGGCTGTCTCCAGTCCCTGTGGGCCAGTCTTGTTTTGGGAGTCCCTTGGGGCCCTCTTTGGCCTTTTCGGGGCCGTCATGGGGCTCTCTTGGGGCCCTCGCGGCCGCCTGGGGGGTTTCTTGGGGCCGTCGTGAAGCCGTATTGCGCCGTCCAGGGGTCGCCTTAGGCCGTTTCGGCTCCCTCCGGAGGCCTTTTGGGCCAGTTTCACACCGTATTGGGTCCCTCCAGGGCCGTGTTGAGGATGTCGTGCAGGTTTCTTGGGCCATTTTGGAAGCCCCCTTGGCCGTCGTGGGGCCATCTTGGAGGCGTCCTGGGCCATGTTGAGCCGACGGGGGCCCGAAAAAACGATAATGCCAACGACCGTCAAAACTGAAGGCTGGCAGATCAAATCGCGTGTGTTATCATTACCATTGCCACTGGTTCTGTTTCGCTGCTACTCTGACTCCGACTCCTTCTCCTCCTGTTTCTCTTCCGCCTGCTACTACTATTGTTATTATTCGCATTCGTATTACGACTGCCACATGTTGAGCTACTACCACTACTACTACTACTACTATTCGTATTATTCTTACTATCCGTATTCGTATCATTCTTAGATCGATTGCCATTACTATTACTACTACTTGTACTATTACTACTACTATTACTATTACTACTACTACTACTACTACTACAACTACTACTACTACTACTACTACTACTACTACTACTACTACTGCTGCTGCTGCTACTACTACTACTACTACTGGTGCTTCTTCTTCTACCATTCGTATTATGACGCGACGACGGCTACTACTTCTATTACTTCTTCCACTACTGCCACCACTCCTGCTACTACTACTACTACTACTACTACTACTACTACTACTACCACTACTACTCCCACTGCGAAAATTACTACCACTCCTACTACTACTACTACTACTACTATTACTACTACTATACTGTTACTACTACTACTACTAATAATATTACCACGACTACTACACTTTTGATTACTAAATTTAAGACGAGTCCTTCTACTACTACCACGAGTACTACTATTAGTATTATGCAACTACTACTACTACTTCGACAACAGCAACTACTACTACTACTACTACTACTACTACTACTACTACTACTACTACTACTACGAGTCTCACGATTCTTGCCACTTTTAGTTTTCGTATTTGTACGATAACGAGTACTAGTGCTACTACTTATGCTACCACTACTACCACCATGGTTACTACTGCTACTACTACTACTACTACTACCATCTGCTAGTGGTATTGATAGTGGTACTATTGGGTCTACGTCTGTTGCTACAGGTACTGCTGCGACAGTAACGATTACGACTACGGTCGCGACGGGTAGCATTACCACAACCACCATTACTATTGCAACTATAGCTATCACTACTACTGCTACTACTCCTGGTGCTACTAGTAGTACTGTTACGACGCGTTTTTTTCGGACTACTCGTACCACTGGGACTACTGATGCGTTTTTTTCTTCAAAAAAACAAAACAAACAAAACAAGAGGAACCCGACCTAGTATGACGCACTACGCCCTATTAGTACCTAGTACGACTTACGACTACGACTACGGCAACCACCACCAACATTACAATTATGAGGTGTCACGACTACTACTACTACTACTACTACTACTACCACTACTACTACTACTACTACTACTACTACTACTACTACTACTACTACTACTACTACTACTACTACTACTACTACTACTACTACTACTACTACTACTACCTACTACTACTACTACTACTACTACTACTACTACTGCTGCTACTACTACTGCTACTACTACTACTACGACTGCTACTACTACTCATACTATTACCACCACGACTACTGCTGCTACGACCACTACTACTACTCCTAGTCCTAGTCCTTCTACTACTAGTACTACTACTACTACTACTACTACTACGACTACTACTACTACGACTACTACTACTACTACTACTACTACTGCTGCTGCTGCTGCTGCTACTACTACTACTACTACTACCACGGCGACGACGACGTCAGCGACGAATCTTCTCATCTCTATTACAGCTATTATTATTACTACTACTACTACGACTACTACTACTACGATTGCTACGACTACGACTACGACTACTACGGTTACGACTACTACGGCTACGACGACGACTATTACTACCACTATTACTACTGCTACTACTGCTGCTCCTACTACTACTACTACTACTACTATTTCTACTACTACTACTACTACTACTACTACTACTACTCTTGCTACTACTATTACTACTACTACTAGTTCGACCACCACTACTACTACTACTACTACTATTACTACGACTACTACTTCTACTACTACGACTACTAGTACTACTACCAGTACTACTACCACTGCTACTACTACTACCAATGCTACTACTGCTGCTACTACTACTACTGCTACTATTATTCCGCTCCGTACTACTACCACCACTGCTGCTACCACTGCTACTACTCCTACTACTACTACCACTACTACGAGTAGTACTACTACTGCTACTACTCCTACTACTACTACTACTACTACTGCTGCTACTACTACTACTACTACTACTACTACTGCTATTGCGACTACTACTCCTACTACTACTACTACTACTACTACTTGCTACTACTACGGCTACGCTACTACTGCTACTTCTACTGCTGCTGCTACTACTACTACTACACCACCACCACGACTACTACTACTACTACGGCTACTACTACTACTACTACTACTACTACTACTGCTACTGCTACTGCTACTGCTACTACTACTACTACTACTACTACTACTACTACTACTACTACTACTACTACTACGACTACTACGACTACTACGACTACCGCTACTACTGCGACTACTACGACTAGATTTGATATGACTTTTTATTCCCAGCCATCCTGTGGTTGGGGTACTCGTTATGAAAAGAGCAGTTGGTCGCCCCGTCCTTCTCCTCCTCCCCCCCCCTCACCTCCTCCTCTCCTGTTTCCTGTGCTCCCCTCTCCTCTTCTCTCGTGCATTCTTCATCTCCTCTTCTTCGTGGGCTCCTGGGAGGCCCAGCGGAGGTGGGTCCCACGCGGATCACCTCGAGACCTCGCGGTTCCCTGGGGGCTGCGATCTGCGCAATTGTCGCCACTTTCGTGGGCCCCCAGGGGGCCCAGCGGGGGTGGTCCCACGCGGATCACTTCGAGACCTCGCGGTGCCTTGGGGGCTTGCGATCTGCGCAATTGTCGCCCCTTTCGTGGGCACCCAGGGGGGCCAGCGGGGGTGGGTCCCACGCGGGTCACCTCGAGACCTCGCGGTGCCTCGGGGCTGCGATCTGCGCAAGTGTCGCCGCTTTCGTGGGCTCCTGGGGGGCCCAGCGTAGGTGGGTCCCACGCGGATCACCTCGAGACCTCGCGGTGCCCTGGGGGCTGCGATCTGTGAACTGTCGCCCCTTTCGTGGGCTCCTGGGGGGTCCAGCGGGGGTGGGTCTCACGGGGATCACCTCGAGACCTCGCGGTGGACTGGGGGCTGCGATCTGCGCAACTGTCGTTACTTTCGTGGGCTCCTGGGAGGCCCAGTTGAGGTGGGTCCCACGCGGATCACCTCGAGACCTCGCGGTGCCCTGGGGGCTGCGATCTGCGCAACTGTCGCCGCTTGCGTGGGCCCCTGGGAGGCCCAGCGGGGATGGGTCCCCCGCGGGTCACCTCGAGACCTCGCGGTGCCCTGCGGGCTGCGAGCTGCGCAATTGTCGCTCTTTTCGTGGGCTCCTGGGAGGCCCAGCGGAGGTACGTTCCACGCGGATCACCTCGAGACCTCGCAGTGCCCTGGGGGCTGCGATCTGCGCAATTATCGCCGCTTTCGTGGGCTCCTGGGAGGCCCAGCGGAGGTGGGCCCCACGCGGATCACCTCGAGACCTCACGGTGCCCTGGGGGCTGCGATCTGCGCAATTGTCGCCAGTTTTGTGGGTTCTTGGGAGGCCCAGCGGAGGTGGGTCCCACGCGGATCACTTCGAGACCTCGCGGCGCCCAGGGGACTGCGATCTGCGCAATTGTCGCACCTTTCTTCGTGGACTCCTGGGAGGCCCAGCGGGGGTGGGTCCCACGCTGATCACTTCGAGACCTCGCGGTGCCTCGGGGCTGCGATCTGCGCAAGTGTCGCCGCTTTCGTGGGCTCCTGGGGGGCCCAGCGGAGGTGGGTCCCACGCGGATCACCTCGAGACCTCGCGGTGCCCTGGGGGCTGCGCCCCACGCGGGTCACCTCGAGACCTCGCGGTGCCTTGGTGACTGCGATCTGCGCAATTGTCGCCATTTTCGTGGGCTCCTGGGAGGCCCAGCTGAGGTGGGTCCCACGCGGGTCACCTCGAGACCTCGCGGCCCCCTGGGGGGCTTGCGATCTGCGCAGCTGTCGCCACTTTCGTGGGCTCCTGGGAGGCCCAGCGGAGGTGGGTCCCACGCGGATCACCTCGGCACTTTGCCGCCCCCTGGGAGGCTTGCGGTCTGTGCAATTGTTGCCATTGTCGTGGGCTCCTGGGAGGCCCATCGGAGGTGTGTCCAACGCGGATCACTTCGGGACCTCGCCGCCCCCTGGGGGGCTTGCGATCTGCGCAATTGTCGCCACTTTGGTGGGCTCCTGGGAGGCCCAGCGGAGGTGGGTCCCACGCGAATCAACTCGGGACCGCCCCTGGGGGGCTTGCGATCTGCGCAATTGTCGCCACTTTCGTGGGCTCCTGGGAGGCCCAGCGGAGGTGGGTCCCACGCGGATCACCTCGGGACCTCGCCGCCCCTGGGGGGCTTGCGATTTTCGCAACTGTTGCCGCTTTCGTGGGCTCCTGGGAGGCCCAGCGGAGGTGAGTCCCACGCGGATCACCTCGGGACCTCGCGGCCCCCTGGGGGGCTTGCGATCTGCGCAATTGTCGCCACTTTCGTGGGCTCTTGGGAGGCCGAGCGGAGGTACGGCCCATGTGGATCATTCGGAGGTGCGTCATACGCGTTTCTTTCAACGCCCTTGTGTTTC
>CAUYUJ010019150.1:84045-124045 GCA_963575745.1 Prorocentrum cordatum
TACCACTACTACAACAACAACTACTACTGCTACTGCTACTGCTACTACTGCTACTCCTAATGCTTTTGCTGCTGCTGCTGTTACTGCTACTACTACTACTGCTATTACTACTACTACTACTAGTACTACTACTACTACTACTACTACTACTACTACTACTACTGCTGCTGCTGCTGCTGCTGCTGCTACTACTATACTACTACTACTACTACTACTACTACTACTACTATTACTACTACTACTACTACTACTACTACTAACTAGTACTACTACTACTACTACTACTACTACTACTACTACTACTACTACTACTACTACTACTACTACTACTACTACTACTACTACTACTACTACTACTACTACTACTGCTGCTGCTGCTACTACTACTACTACTACTACTACTACTGCTGCTACTGCTACTCCTACTCCTATTATTTTTATTATTATTACTACTACTGCTGCTACTACTACTACTACTACTACTGCTACTACTTGTACTACTACTACTACTACTACGACTACTACGACGACTACTACTACGACGACTACTACTACTACTGCTACTGCTACTGCTACTACTACTGCTACTACTGCTACTACTACTGCTACTCCTATCCTTATTCCTTATTAGAATATACTCCTACTCCCCCCTCAGGCCGGCCGTTAGGGGCCGCATCCGGGTGGTCCCATCCTAACCTGTAAAAAACAATACAAAATCAACATTTTTCTTATTTTTTCCTCTCGACATGGACGTCCTGTCGTCCACGGCGATAATCCATTGCAAAAAATACCACAAAGAGCACACGCGCGCGTTCATGTCAGAATCCTACCGAACACCGTGTGTTTGCAAGCATTTCAACATAAAAACATCAAAAACCCAATGCTTTTTTCACAAAAATTGTGCAAATTTCCCGCCCGGGCTCTCTTGCTGAAATCATAGGAAAACCATAGGAATCTTAAGAATTCGGTCAATCCAGCGATTTCACGTCATCGCGCGGTGCACTCGCGATGCTCTGTCATGCACCCAGGCCGCGAATCCTGTGCAAAAAATACCACAAAGAGCACACTCGCGCGTTCATGTCAGAATCCTACCGAACACCGTGTGTTTGCAAGCATTTCAACATAAAAACATCAAAAACCCAATGCTTTTTCACAAAAATGCTTTGGGGTGTCCTGTCAGACCGTCGGGCTTCCTCCGGCCACCTCTGGCTTCCTGCGGTGTACCGGGCCATTCTCGACTCGTCTGGCAATGCGTGCGCGGCATTCAACACGCGCTCGCCAGTTCCCGTCGGCAACCGCCATCGCGGCCGCATCAGCTGTACCAAACCGGCTGGCCGGTGTGACTTCGGCCCCCAGTTGTGCCAGCTTTGCTTCTTTTGTTGTGGGAGGGCGGGTGGGACTGGGCATGCCATGCTTGACTCGCTCGAGCTGGCTAGCTTGACCCCCACTCCTACTCCTACTCCTACTCCTACTACTACTACTACTACTACTACTACTACTACTACTGTTACTACTATTACTACTATTAGTACTACTATTACTACTACTACTACTACTACTACTACTACTACTACTACTACTACTACTACTACTACTACTACTACTACTACTACTACTACTACTACTACTACTACTACTACTACTACTACTACTACTACTACTACTACTACTACTACTACTACTACTACTACTACTACTACTACTACTACTACTACTACTACTACTACTACTACTACTGCTGCTGCTACTGCTACTGCTACTGCTACTGCTACTGCTACTGCTACTGCTACTGCTACTGCTACTACACGCATCAAGATGGGAGTTTGTGTGGCCACTTCTTCTGGGCGGGCTTGCAACCCTTTAAGCGTTTTCCAGAGGAAACTTTTTCACATTACTTTTCGTTGACTGTCCAGCGCGGGCTACAGTAACACGCGTCGGGCCGCGCGCCGGGCCGCAAAAACCCGCAACGGGCCACGAACACACAACGGGCTATGCAAACACGCGACCGCGGAGGAGGACGAGGAGGAAGAGCAGGAGAAGGAGGATATTGATCGCCGCGTCGGTACGACACCACGGCCGAAAGAAGAGAGAGAGAGAGAGAGAGAGAGAGGGACAGGAGGAGGAGGAGTCTGGCGGAGGAGGAGGAGGAAGAGGAGGAGGAGGAGGAGGAGGAGGAGGAGGAAGAGGAGGAGGAGGAGGAGGAGGAGGAGGAGGAGGAGAGATGCGCGAGTGCCTTGCGTAGGGGGTTTGGACGCCTCATCTCCCCCAGGGCCGTGCACCCGTCTTTTCCGCCTTCGGCTCTCCTCCTGATCCCTCCCGCCTTATTTCTTTTCCCCCCGCTTGGCCAGAATAGGAGCCCCCCTCCGCGGCGGCTGAGTCGTTCGGCCACTGGGCGACGGCCCAACTCCAAGGGCTCAGGGTCCCCCCGAGGCGTGTGGGGTGGGGAGCCACTCGTCTGCCCTGGGCCCAGGATGAGGACGAAGAGGAGGGAACGCATCGACACACGAAAACGATGTTTGGCACAGTACCGCCGTCCGTCATTTGTCATCGTCGTACGACTCCCGCCACCAGCAATCACTGCCATCACCGATGACCATCCACCACTGTCGCCAGCACGTAATGAGAGTCTACATCGCGTCAACGTCATTGTCATCGCCATGCTCATCGCCGCTGGCTCAATTTTCGAGGTTTCCTTATGGGTGTGATTATTGTATTTAACCTACCAGAACTCACTTGCAAACATGATTCGTATGATGAGTGGCTTGTTTCTGTTGACGATGCGTGCGCCATTCCACCGACCCTCGAAACGGTAGACGGGGTGAGTGTAAGCTTGGCTCCACAGGTTGTCCGAGTAGGGTGAAGTGCAGGAGGGCGACGAAGAGCGATGTGATGCCCAGGAGAGGCAGGGATGCAAGGGGGGGAGAGCGGGCAGGATGTTGGGATATGTCGTGCCAACTTTCTCTGTGTTGTGCTCTCTCTCTCTCTCTTGGTGTATCTGGGGGGCCTCTTTTGTTCAACCCTCTTCTGTCGTTGGGTCTTGTACAGCGCACGCCGTTCACCGTTCTGTCACCCCAGAGATCACCAGACCGTGCTAATCCTTTCAGGCGATCGATGTCTCGCTGGCTGGCTGATGCGCTTTGCAAGATGTGCTGCTGGGTCCTCGCTTTTGGTCTGTCACGCCGCGTGTGTCCCTCCTTCCAGCCTCCCGCCGCCTCCCCCCCTCCTCGTTCAGCCTTTTCCTCTTCTGACCGCTGCTGCCGCCGCTGCGTCGGCACACTACTATCAGACACACGTTTTTCCTCCGACGCGCCAGTGGATCAATCCAGTAAGTAAAGTTCTGGAGATGCCAGCAGTGAAACTCGCTTCCTTGTGCAGCGCGTGGCAATGTGACGCTCGCAGATTCGCGCAGTGCCGATCCGGGGTCGAGAATCCAGGTGGTGCAGGCCAGAGCGAGGTTGTCTCTCTCTCACTCTCTATCCCTTTCCCTCTTTTTCATGTTTTTGTTTCGTTCTCTCTCTCTCTCTCTCTCTCTCTCTCTCTCTCTCTCTCACACCCACACCGCGCCCATCTCGGCCGCTACCCCTCACGCGGATCGCCGCCCCATGGCGGGAGCTCCGCCTGCGGATCCACTTGGGTCCCTCTTGCCCCAAGGCTTCTGGGCCTCGGCTGCCGCTTGGGCAGACGCGATGCCTTGCCGCCCCGGGCACAAGTTCCATCGCCTCGGTGGTCTGACCTTCCGACGCTGTGTACGTAGACCAGACCAGTCTCTTGGGCGGACTGGCCCGCGCGATCCACCGCTTCTCGGTAGTCTCAACTGCCCCCCCGGACTTCTTCGACTCCTGTTCCAGTTTCTGCCACGACGGCGCCGCGCCCTCCCGCCTCGCCAGCCAGACTTCTGAGCTCGCTTGGCCCCGTCCGAGCTCACCCGCTCCACGTCGTCAGCGTGCAGGTCGTCGTTGACTGCTTGCGCCAACTCGTCGTCCGAGTCTCTGGACTTGAGCTCCAGCGCTCCAGCTTGCACACTGTAAACTCGCTTCGCCGCTGTGCGCCTCCTGTGCCGCTGGACCGCTATGACCACGCGCCGCCGCCTCTGTCCGCTGGCATCATGCACTGTGGTGAACCTTCACTCCGCCGTTCTCTGCAGTCCTCCATCCCTCCCCTCGGGTCGCAGACAGAATCTGGCGAGCTGCCCCTCGTTCTCTCGCCAGCGGTGGCTCAACGACGGGGCCGCTCTGCCTTCGGCTCGTCTGGCGCGTCGCGTCGAGGCAGGCCTGCGCCATGGAGTCGTCGAGCTCTGCGGTCCTGCGGAGCTTCTCGTACCTGGTGAAGTTTCGTGTGTCTCCGACGCAGCTTGTCGCCAGCTCCTATGTTACTGCTCCGACGATTGCTGCCCCCATGCCCTCCTCGGCGCCGTTGTGGCACCTTTGTCTCTCCAGGGTTTCTTGTAGGCTTTTGACAATCTCACCCGTCCTCGACTCGGATTGATTCCAGTAGCGTTGACCTGCGACGATGGTGCTGTAGCCGTCTTCACCATTGATACAGATGCCGTCCTTGCTCTTGCTATCGCACGAGTCGCGGATAGTCGGTTGGCTCATCGCGTCCGTGGTTTCCTCACTCCAGCTCCTGAATGTGACCTGCTCGAGGAAAAACGCTCGGTTTCGTCCACGGCTCGCGCGGCTTTGCCAGCTCTGCGATATTATCCATCATGTCATCGACCGCGTGAGCGGCGCCCTCGGCATTCGGACAGGATCCTTGCCTCGTGTCCTTCTCGAACTGCCGTCCGGGTTGCGTTGCCGTGCGCGGCTGCCGTGAGGGTCCATCCTTTCCCAGCATCGTGGAACTCCTCCGCGTAGCTTTCGGGATACTGCGCCCACTCGGTAGATGTTGAAGGCTGACGCGTTTGTGCACTGCTGTCGTCCTCAGTCATGACGTGTGCGGACTCAGTCGTAGCGTTACGATCCATTCACCTTTTCCTTTGGATCCTCGTGGATTTCCTTTAGGTCCGCGTGGATTTCTTCGGGATCCATGCGGACCTCCTCTGTGCCGATCGCGCCCCCGTCAATCCTGAACTCTTCCAGCACAGCGTCGCGGGATGACCACTGTATGTCTTCCGTGCCCATCATGGGGATCTTCTGCATTGATGCCAAGATCGTCGTAGCAGGACTTCTCGCTTCCCAGGAGCGAGCTGCAACCAAGGCGTCCCGAAGGTCCTTCGTTGCAGTAAGTGTGGGCACCTGTCCTTCGATAGATGCCACTTCCACTTCCGAGTGCGTGCGGCTTGTGCGGCGTGTGCCTGCTGGTCTGCTCCGGGTAGCAGCGTTTTTTGTTTCATTGTGTCATCTTGACCCTGGCGGCTATCATCTCCAATTCCATTTCAGCCAGTCGGATCCATGCCGCTCGTCTCCAGGCCGTCGCCGTCACCGAGTCCGCGCATGCTGCCCAGCGCCCTTCACTGCCGTCAGATCCTCGGGGTCGACCCTTGTGGGGTAGCTGCCTTTTTGGATCTTCATCGTCCAGCAGATTGCGGTCCTGTCATCTTCTAGCTCGAGGTTGAGATTGCGCGTCGCGCCGTAATTCAATCCGCATGCCACCAACGTAATTGAAGCGCCGCCGACTGAACTGCACGTAGCCTGTTCTCCTGCGATCATCCGTCCCGCTGCCAGTGCCGTCGCCAAACATGCTGCCATCTGTCTCGACATCGGCTTGTCTCGGCCCGTTGCCCTTGCAGGGTCTGCCTTTCTCTTCTGGCCATGCCATCGTGTTCCGGTCTCGTCGGCGATCCGCTTGCGCTGTGTTGTTTTTGGTTGGGCACCGCGGGTCTTCAGCGGCAAGCTGCAAGCTGCATGTCCGAAGCGCTTGCAGTCCTGGCGCCCTGGTGGTGATGTGCCCGATCCTTGCGATCCGCCTCGCGACGGCCCTCTGCTCCTTGCCGCGGCTTTTGGGTTTCCCAGCCTCGGCCCTCGGCAGGGCCCGCGGGATGTGGCCTTCCTGGCTTGGAGCAGCGCAAGAAAGTCTGACACACGTGCCGCAGCCGGCCTGGGCGAGAGCTGGGCGGCCAGAGTTTTTTCCAGCGTTCGGTCCTTCTATGACCGTGTAGGCCGGGCTTCCGCATGTGTACTTTGCTTTGGCTACAGCTTTCATCATTCCAAGACCGCAATGATTGCGATGTTGCAGATACGGCGGAATAGGTTGAGCAGTATCCGATATGCGTGAAGGCGTGTTCCGTGCGATGACTTACACGGGTGGCCGCGGCGTAGTTTGGGTCCCTGTTTTAAGTTGCAAAGTTTAAAGCGGAAGAAGGGACCAGAACTACTTCGCCTAACGCCGCCAGCCGTACGTCATGTCAGAAATCTTGAGAGGACTGGGAGATTCACCGATCATGGCTGATGAGGCTTTTGTCACGGCGGGCTCCCGATCTTGCCCGCACATGGGGTTTCTTAGAGCCTCTTGACTCCTTCTCGAGGCCTCGTTGGGCGGGCTGGAGCCATTCTTGAACCGTCTTGTAGGGCATCTAGTGCATCCTGGAGGTATATCGGAGGCTAGATCCGGAGGCTCTGAGGGCCCGCGAGGTGCGTTGAGAACTTCGTGCCTCCCCCCGAAACGGGTCTTTGGACTCCCAGGGGGGGGGGAGGCAAGGGGAGGGAGACGGCCAAGAATCCCACATGCATTCTCGCCCTGGGTCAGCGGGGGTCGGCAGATACTTAGGCGTTGAAGTCCATGGTCTCCATCTGGTTCGGCCGTCTATCGCAAATGCTGTAGGCGGTGAAGGCACGATGCCCAGTTGTCGGGAGTACGCCATGAATATACTTGCTGCAGATTGGGAGTACAATGAGCACGAGCTTGCAGAATTACTCCCAGAGCAGGGCAAATGGGCGAAAGAGTCTGCAACCTCTTTCGCGAGAAAGCAGGTCGACGATTGGGATTCGCAAGGTCTTGACTACTGTCCCTTTTCCAGCGTTACAGACAGAAGAGTGGGCGCGGAGGCGATGAAGTCTCGCATTTCGCAAGGACACTGGACGTTTGTGCCCGAGCGTGAACTTGATGAGTGGTTTAGTGACTCAGAAATCAAAGCTTTACACGGTGAGGTTACTGGCGGGTGCCTTCCAGACGGGACCGGCCGCAGATGGCCAAGGAGCGTCGGCAGGGAGTCGATGCACTTGGCTTGGTCGTCTTGCTCGAAGCAGTCTGGTGGCTGCAAAACCATGCGTGATGTGGTTCATTGGATGACGACGCGTGGCCTGACTCGGCTGCTTCTCGTTGGAGATTCAATGATGGAGCAGTTTTGGGGCGCGGCGCAGTGCTCATTAGAGAAGGAAGACTGTACGGCTGTTGAAGCCCCCCCTGGCCACAAGAGAGTGTCTTGTCCCTCCAGGTCTGGCACAGGCCGAGCATTTGAGGAAATTGATTTCATCATGCTTCCAATGCACCGCGTTGAACAAGTATTCAATGAGCTTGCGCAACATCCGCTGGCCCACTGATTTCGATCGACCGTGAAATGCGTCGTGTAGGTTGGACATGGCGTTTCAAGGTTGGGTGTCGTCAGCCTAAGCCGCATTGGCGAAGGCGTAGGAGCGCCTTTCTCGGGAAACTGTTGGAAACTCGTTCGGGGTCTCGGAGGCCAGTGGGATTCTTCGGGTGTGGTCGGGCTATTTTAGGAGGCTGTTGAACGGTTGGGCAGGTGTGGTGGACTTGAGTCGTCAGTGGCCGTTTCCTAGGCTGTCTTGAGTTTCGTAGGTTGCTGTTGGAAGGGACAAGGGAGGAGGGAACCGGGAAGAGGGAGGAGCGATGAGCAAACATGAATGAGACGGGATGATGATGCTGCTGCTGATGATGATGACGACGATGCTGATGATGATGACGACGATGCTGATGATGAATGATGATGCTGATGATGATGCTGATGATGCTGATGATGCTGATGCTGATGATGCTGACGACGATGATGAAGATGAGGATGAGGACGAGGATGAGTATGAGGATGAGGAGGATGATGAGGATGAGGATGATGATGCTGATGCTGATGATGCTGCTGATGATGCTATGCTGCTGCTGATGATGCTGATGATGAGTCTGAGGATTATGATGATGATGCTGATACTGATGCTGCCAATGCTGATTCTGATGATGCTGATGATGCTGCTGCTGCTGATGATGATGATGTTGATTTTGTCGAATATTATGCTGATAATTCTGATGATGATGCTGATGATGCTGTTTATATGTATGCGTGTTCTAGTTATGCACATGTGCGTACAGACTGCATGCATGCATGCATGCACACATACATGTATACATTTACACATATATTACATAGAGGGGGATCTATACCTACAGAGAGAGAGATACATACTGAGAGAGAGAGGGAGAGGGAGAGAGGGGCAGATATATATATATATATATAGATTGATCCATATCTATATATATATATAAATATATGTTTGTATACATATGTATAGATATATACACATACATCTATGTAGAGGAGAGCGGAGAGACATATATATAGGGAGGGAGAGAGAGAGAGAGAGACATAGAGAAATAGCGAGAGAGAAAGAGATAGAGAGAGAGAGATAAATAAAGAGAAAGAGAGAGAGAGAGAGAGAGAGAGAGATAACGAGAGAGGGAGAGAGGGAGGAATGGAGGGAGACAGAAAGAGAGAGAGAGAGAGAGAGAGAGAGAGAGAGAGAGGGAGAGAGAGAAAACGAGACGAGAGAGAGGGAGGGAGGGAGGGAGGGAGGGAGAGAGACAGAAAGAGAGAGAGAGAGAGAGAAAACACATGAAAAGGCCTAGGGGGGAAGGGAATGTGCTGCCAGGATTCTTGGGGCCCTCTTGGGGCCCTTTCGTCTGTCTGGTGGATCTCTTGGGCCACCCTGGGCCGTCTTCGGGGCCTCTCTGGGCCCTCGTGGGCCGTCTTGGGTCGTTGTGAGACGTCTGAGCGCCATCTGAGAGCCTTCACGGGCTGATTTTGCGCCCTCCGAGGGCCGTCTTGAGCTGTTTCGGGCCGTCTGGGAGCGTTTTGAGTATCCTCAGGTTTCTCGTGGGCCGTCGGAGGTTACAGTCGGACCACATGATAAGAACCACTCTATGTTTTCCAGGGTGCCCTAGGTTTCTTTGGCTGGAGTTCGGTGTAGGAGGTCGTGGCAATATCGAAACATTGCACATTGTAGGGCACCCTGGGATCCTTGGGTGTCGGTGCGTTTCGGAGCGCGCGCCCGAACCTCCAACAAACTGCCGGGCATTCGGGGTACTTTGGGTTTCTTCGCCCGTCACTCCGGTTGTTCGTCCTGCGTTGCCCAATGTAATGTGTTGTTGCTGCCCAGGGTGCTGTCTGAGTATTCTTCGGGTACTTACTGTGGGTGTTGCCTGTATGTGTCTGGGATGCAGTCTGTGCGCTGTCTCGGTGCTGCCTGCTTTATTATCTCAGTACTGTTTGGGATGCCTGGCTGTTTTCTGAGGTTGTGTCTCAGTGCTGTTTGGGATGTACGCGGGAACGCGCGGGCGCGTACGCGCGCGCGCACTCTCGCGTGCGCAATACAAACATCAAAAGGTAATGAAAAGCCTAACGTCAACAGCTGATTGGTGAAAGCTCATTGCTTGACTTGCAGTCTGGGACCCACCATGGTATGGCATCTTGTAGCGACGCATTCTTCTTATAACGCGCGCGTGCGCGGCGTACGCTCGCGCGCTCTCGCGCGCGCAGTGCGAACATCATTTTGTACTGGCCAACTTGATTTCATGAACGGTGCAAACCATTCCTTTCATCCGTATTCTTGGATCCAACATGGGACACTATGTTGTAAGACAACGCGTTCTTCTTATTGCGCGCGCGCGCTCTCGCGTGCGCGGTGCACAAGCTAACAGCGAACTGCCAAATTAATTCCGAATTGCCAAGCGTCCCACTCGTGTTCTCAAGACCTCAACATGATCTGATGCGCTGTATCACGATCTAATTTCTTATTACGCGCGCGTGCGCGCGTACGCGCGCACGCACTGGCAATGAGAAACATGCATTGTGTCACAACAAAGAGTATGCATTTCAGTCTTAGAATGCAAGTGGCACAATTTGTTTTCACCGTAGACTTTTCGAACTTAATTTTGCCATTGTCTATTAATGTTTGTATTGCGCACGCGAGCGCGCGCGTGCACTCGCGCGCACTGAGAAACAGGCGTTTCTCTGCAATATGTTTATCGTTTTGGTTTCCAGAATGCAAGCGGAGCAGGTTTTTTTTTCACCAGTGAGTTTTCGAAGGGGAATGGGACATTGCCAATTGATTTTTGCATTGCGCAAGAGTGCGCGCGTATGCGCGCGTACGCGCGCACGTGCGCGCAAAAAGAAAACAGCGTTGTGTCATAATGCTTCATATCATGTTGACCCTCAGAGTACGTGAGAAACAATTGGCTGCCACCAGTCAGTGTTTGAGATAAAATACATAGATTATTTGGTTCTTGTGTAGTTGAAACCTCGGGTTGTTGTCTGGTTGTCTGGTTATTGCCTGAGGTGTTGGCGGTTTGGGTATACCTCGATGCCTGCTTGCTTGATGAATTGAAGGGGTTCGTGTTTGAGATCCGTTTTGCTTGCTTTTTCCTGACCCTGTTGGGGCCCGATGGTTCGATTTGATTTGCTTGCTGTTTTTCTCAAGCATCTTCCTCTGTCTTGTCGCCTCCCTGATGTTGCCCATCTATTCGCGGGCGCTCGCCAGTCTGGCAAGGCACCGGCACATTTCGGGGCGCATGCCTGGAAGCCGACTATGCAAGCGATCAAGAAACCGCTCGGGTCATGGTGCCCCGGGTTTCTTCGTTGCTTGCGGCCAGAATGCAAGAAACCCAGCCCTGTACCAAGAAACCTCGTCGGATTTCAGGGTTGGGTTTCTTGCGGTGGGTTTCTTGTGGATCAATTTGCCTTGTATCCTTTGGGCGGTGGCCCAGCCTTCCTGGGTGTCTCCGAAGCACTGCTGAGGCCCTCTTTGTTTAAAGTTGTGGGGAGTGAAGCATGCCGAACACCTTTCAGAGAGAGCGCGACTTCCTCCCCGGGCTCGTGTCCGCTCTGCGGTCGCTGCAGACGATACCAGCAGAGGGAGCTCGCAGGGGGAGTCAGCAGGGGGGAGCCAGCACGGGGAGCTGGCGGGAAGAGTTCGCAAGGGCGTCGGCGTCTCGTCGTCGTCCCTCCTATTTCGTCGCCGTCGTCGTCGTCGTCGTCGTCGTCGTCGTCGTCGTCGTCGTCGTCGTTGTCGTCGTCGTCGTCGTCGTCGTCGTCTTTTTGCCCGTCCCACCGGGCACGCGCGGGCACGCTCGCGGGCCCCCCTCCCTCGTCCTATCCGCTGCTGGAGAGGTCGGCGCACAGCGCCGTGGGCTGGCTCGCTCGAGCTCGAGTCTTGGCAGTCGTTTGTCCTCTACTTTCCTTTGCGCACGCATCGGCTGCAAGGCCACCGTTCACCACCACCACCGCTGCTGGAGGGCTCCGCGCATGCGGCCTTGCAGTGATCCTGGCTGCCTGGGTCTCCTTTGGGGCCGCTCGTGCGCTTCTTGGGGCAGGCCTGTCGCTGCGGTCCGCAGGCCCTCCCCGGGGCTCCTGGGCCGTCCAGGCCGGCCGTGCGGTGCCCGGGGCTCGCATCGGAGATTTTGGGGCACAGTGGGCGATCAGAAATTCCATGCCTCCTCTCGTTGTCATAAAAAGGAAGGCGGCCAGCTTTTGCCCACCCGCGGTCTCTTGGTCCCCCTTACAGCCGGTCAGGATCACAAGGACGAGTAGCTTCCAAAGGGCACCCTTTCATTCTTGCATCTTTGGCCCATCCGTAGCCACTATCGCTGGCCGGCTTCCACTTGGGCGCCAAAGGTCCTTGCATCCTTACCGCGCATTCCCATGACCCCGTCGTGCGCACCGGGCCGGATGACCGTCAAAAGACGACTCGTGATGAGAAGCCAGTCTCAGGGAAAAGGTCCATACCTCCAGGGGTTTACGTTGTGATCGCACAACTGCGCGAGCTGCTGGGCTGATCCGCGAGGGCAACCAGACATGGAGCCTGAGTCTTAGGCAGTCTTGGGGCTCTCTTGGCGCCTTCTTGGGGCCCTCTTGGCAGGTCCTGGGGCGATGTGGGGGGTCTCTTGGGCTATCTTGGGCGTTCGCCCGAAAATTCGCAGGCTGATCTAAGCACAGTTTTCTTTTGGGGTGGGTGCTTGTCTGGGGTGCTCTTAGGGGCCTCTCGAGGCATTATGGGGCCCTGTTTCCTGTTGGGCCGTCTTCGGGCCACCTTAGGCCGCCTTGAGGCCCTCTCGGGCCGCAGAAGGGCCGTCTTGAGGTTTGAGTATGGCCGCACGGGGCCTTCTTGGCGTCTTGGAGGCCGACCTGGGCCGTCTCGGCGGAACCCTGGGGGACATCTGGGAGATCCGGTCTGGACTTGGAGCCCGGCGGGGAGGCCAGGACACGCAGCGAAACCGCCTGGGGTCAGGCGCTTGGCGGCCATCTTCCCTGCCCGAGGTGGGTGGGGGGACGAAAATGGGAGAGGCAGCTCACCCGCCTGCTGATCCCAGGGGTCCGGTGGACTCGACAATGTAACTGCAGAGCTCGATCGTGCAGACATTGCCATCGTCAACCAGGGGCATCATGGGCCAGACCACATGGACGCCGTCATGAAGCTGATGGTTGAGAAGGCAAAGAAGAATGTGGGGACGCAGCGGAAGGTTTTCTGGTCACAATCAACGCAGCCCCATTTCCCTGGTGAGGACGGCAGCTTCAAAGAGAGAGTCGCTCCAAACGACGTTGACTTCAACCAAGTTGACCCTTCGCTTATGTTGTGTGGCCCCTTCAAGAACGACAGCAGGCAGTTCAGCGCAAACGCAGATGCAGAAGCACTGTTGAAACAAATCGATGATAAGAGCAATGTGCGCGTGCTACCATTTCATCAGTTTAGCGCTGGCCGGTGGGACATGCACGGCAACTGGGGCGGAAGGCGCGACGAGGCAGGGACCAAAGTGGACGTGGATGCCCGTCGCTTGCACTGGCAAAATGACTGTCTACACTTCGTCTACTCGCCAACCTTCTACGCGCCCTACTTTGGATTGCTCAACGAGGCCCTCGAACGGTGAGTCGCGGCAGAGGGCGCATGAGCTTGAGCGTGGCCAGGGAAGAGGCGGGCAGTTTGTAATTAAAAAGGCGGTAATTCTGCCTCCTGTACTCTTTCCGCATGCGTGCGGGCTAGGAGGAGGGGGAGGAGGAGGAGGAGGAGGAGGAGGAGGAGGAGGAGGAGGAGGAGGAGGAGGAGGAGGAGGAGGGAGGGAGGAGGAGGAGGAGGAGAGGAGGAGGAGGAGGAGGAGGAGGAGGAGAGAGGAGGAAGGGAGGAGGAGGAGGAGGAGGAGGAGTAGGAGGAGGAGGAGGAGGAGGAGGAGGAGGAGGAGGAGGAGTAGGAGGGGGAGAGAGGCAGTATGATGAAGAACGAGTACCGAGGAGGAGGAGGAGGAGGAGGAGGAGGAGGAGGAGGAGGAGGAGGAGGAGGAAGGAGGAGGAGGAGGAGGAGGAGGAAAGGGGGTGGAAGAGGAAACGCCCTAGACCACTTACGCTCAGAGGGCTGGTGGGATTCCGGGGAGGCCCAGATGGCCTCCAGAGCACTCCTTCACGAGGCACAGACGGCCCGAGGGGCTCCAACAAGGCGCGAAAAGCTGGGGACACTTCGGGCACTGCCAGGGACACCTTCCCACCACTCCGACGTTACTTTTTTCCTCCCAACGTAGACTCACGGAGGTCAGGACCTTTTTCCCTGCGGGGCCGTTTTTTCATCCCAACTGATGTTTTGACTGTCTTGGGGCTTGGTAAGGCCCCTTCCAGCAGCCCAATATACCAAATATTTACTGTCGTGATTTTTCCTCGACGCGAGGACCCAGGCATCCGACGACCTGATGTTTCCAGCCCGCGCCCCACAGGTCCCGACTCCCTCCGCGGGGGTAGACTTGCGCCCCAGACCCGTGCCTCATGGTCCCAGGGCCCGATCACGGGCTGGGGAGGTCTACTGTCAGGAGGTTTTGCTCAGCGTGTCGCGCACGATTCGGCGCGGCACGCTCACCTTCCCAAGCGTCAACGTCCCGAGCCTTTCCCAGCACAGTCTCTGCGACGGCATGCTTGTAACGGGATGGCGGCAATGAGCTTACCCAAGGCTCAATGTTTTTTGCAGCGGAATGGTGGCATTTGATTCACTGAAGGCAGTTTCATTCCCGACCATCCTGTGGTGTTGGGTCCTCGTTCTTCAGAGACAGTGCCCTGCGTCTTCTCCTCCTCCTCCTCCTCCTCTTCCTCCCTCCTCCCCCTCACCTTCCCTCTGCCCTCCGCACGTCCATTTCGGCACCCCCCTCACACGTTCCGTGGGCCCATAGGGAGCTCCAACGAGGGCACAAATGGCAGAGTTCACATGGCGGCCCCGCACCCCTTTCGGCACACTCCTCACACGTTTCGTGGCCCCACAGGAAGCTTCACCGAAGGCTCCAGTGGCAGCGTTCGCATGGCGGCCCTGCGCCCTTTTCGGCACACCCCTCCTCTCACGATTCGTTGCTCCTATGAGACCTCCACTGAAGGTCTCAATGGCAGCATTCGCCTGGCGGCCCCGCGCCCATTCCGGCACTCCTTACACGATTCGTGGCCCCATAGGGGGCTCAGCTTCCTTCGTCCCACCTTCCTTGCGGTAACCACGCCTGCATTTGGGTGGGTCTTTTGCCCGGGTAATCCGCACCAAGGGCACACATTCTTCTGAAGGTATTATTCCCAACCGTCCTGCGGTGTTGGGTCCTCCTTTTTTCAGTGCCTTGTGCTTTCTCCTTCCTTCTCCTCCTCCCTCCTCCTCCCTCCTCCCTTCTCCCATCCGTACCTCTGCCCTCCGGATATCAAGTTCGACTCACTCTCACACGCTTCGTGGCCCTAAGAGGAGCTTCACCGAACGCACCAGTGGCAGCGTTCGCATGGCGGCACCACGCCCACTTCGGCACACCCCTTACCCGTTTCGTGGCCCCATAGGGAGTTCCGCTGAAGGCCTCAGTGGCAGCGTTCGCATGGCGGCCCTGCGCCAATTTCGGGACCCCCCTCAAACGTTTCGTGGTCCCATGCGTAGGCCTCATAAGTTTCGTGGCCCCATAGGGAGCTGCATGAAAGGCCCCAGTGGCAGCGTTCGCATGGCGGCCCCGCGCCCCTTTCGGCACACTTCTTACACATTTCGGGGCCCCATGTGGAGCTGCACCGAAGGCATCAATGGCAGCGTTCGCCTGGCGGCCCTCACACATTTCTGCACACCCTCACACGT
This sequence comes from Prorocentrum cordatum, assembly GCA_963575745.1. Lineage (NCBI taxonomy): Eukaryota > Dinophyceae > Prorocentrales > Prorocentraceae > Prorocentrum > Prorocentrum cordatum. Next base: position 99,324 of record CAUYUJ010019150.1, read on the forward strand.
TTTGTGGTCCCATAGGGAGCTCCATTGACTGCTCCAGTGGCAGCGTTCGCCTGGCGGCCCCGCACCCACTTCGGCACACCCCTTACCCGTTTCGTGGCCCCATAGAGAGTTCCGCTGAAGGCCTCAGTGGCAGCGTTCGCATGGCGGCCTTGCACCAATTTCGGGACCCCCCTCAAACATTTCGTGGCCCCATATGGAGCTGCACCGAAGGCCCCAGTGGCAGCGTTCACATTGCGGCCCCGCACCCATGTCGGCACACGCCTCGCACGTTTCGTGGCCCAAAGGGGAGCTGCACCGAAGGCCCCAGTGGCAGCGTTCGCCTAGCGGCCCCGCGCCCATTTCGGGACACCCCTCACACGTTTCGTTACCCCTAAGGGACCTCCAGCGAAGACAGTACTCACAACTGCGTTACTCACAACTGCGTACTGTTGGGCCCCTCGCCAGCATCGATGCTTCTTGCAACGGGATGGCGGCAATGCGCTCACTGAAGGCAAGCATTGTTGCCTTCAGTGAGCTCGCTGCCAGGGCTCCCTCAGCACAGCGCAGCGGCACGCCATCCGCTCGCTGGGCACAGCGCGTCGCTGGGGCCGCCGCCACGATGCGCCGAGCAGAACTTCCGGTCGGGAACTTTTGTGGACAGCGTGTCGCTCCGCCGGTTCCAGCCCACCACGCCTCGGCGCGACACGCTATCCACGCTGCGCTCCCGAGGCGTCCACGCCCCGAGCCTCTCCCCGCCTCCCGCCCCGCGGAGCGCAGGGCGACGCGCCGCCCGCTCGCAGGGCACAGCGTGTCGCCGGGGCCGCCGCGGCGACACGCCGAGCCAAAGCTCCCGCCCGCATCCGCTCGCAGGCCACAGCGCGTCGCCGGGGCCGCCGCAGCGGCACGCCGAGCAGAAGCTGCCGGCCGCGCAGGGGCGCGGCGCCCCCCCGGCGTCCAGGCGGGGAGACGGTGCGCGCGGCCCGCGCCCAGGGCTCGGCATCGGCGGCTCGCTGCCCGTGGTCTACTCGCTCGTAGGCCGCCTGGCGGGGCCTCCCTTCGGCAGCGCCGCCGCGCTCGTGCGCGCCGCCGCGGTCGTCCGCGCCGCTCTCGAAGCAGTCCTCGCAGACGCCGTCCAGAGCCGACGTCGTCGTCGCCGTCGGGCGCCACCGTCCTCGTCGACGTCGTCCTCGTCGAAGTCGTGCTGGCTGCCGTCGTCCTGGCCGACGACGTCCTGTCGGCGGCGAGCCCGGGGGAGGCAGTGAGGGGGCTCAAGTTTCGAGGTTCTCGAACGTTTTCGTCGACTGGCCTGGCGCATTTTCCAGCCCCAGGATGCGTTCCAGCACCTGCGCCTCGCCGAAAGCGTTCTAGGGACACCTGGATCGTCCCGAACGGCCGCTGGAGGCCCGGGTGATGGCCCAAAAGCGACCAGCAGAGGGGGTGGGCCTTCTCAGAAGGCTCGGAAGGCTTCGGGCCTGCTGAGAAGTTTTTGAGCCTGCCTCGAAGAATGAATGAATGAAGCCGCGTGTCCGTAGGCACATGAGCAATGGCACGAGCGTGCGCTAGACAGTATACTTGCGCACTGCCGCTTTTCAGGCTTCTGCTGTCAAAATGCCAAAATAACTTATATGACAACCGACATCACGACAGGTATGCCGCGCATGCTTATACAACTCTGACGCCCACGCCTGCCAGGGCCTGCCCCTCTTTCGGCGGCCAGGCTGCTGTGCCAAGTCGGAGGAGGAAGGTTGGAAAACGATCTGCTGATAGGATGGTCGTTGCACTTGCGCGCAAGATCACCGAACAAAATCAATTGCCGCTGCAGCAAAAGGTCGATCAGCTTGGCCCGCCGGGATCGCCGAAGAACCGCGGCGTTGGGGACGCGACTGGCATATGAATGCGCTATGCCAAGAATTTTACGCAGGCAGCGCGCCTGAAATGCATTCAACCTCGCTTCGCGCTTGCGTAACCAAGACGTATGCGGATTATACAAGAGCGTCGACTCAACGCATGCCGCGTATGTAATGAGCTTCTTCCTGGTCGACAAGGAAGAATGAGACCATATGCGCTGTAAGGAATCGAAAACTGATCGGACGAGGCCGATCCGCCGGCTCAGTTCCGCTCCGACGGACCCGTCGGATGGCAGGACGCTCCCCAGGTAGACTATGCTCTTCTTTGCTGGGATGGGGCAGCCGTCAGGCTTGAGCATGGCAGTGCACCATGTGGCCATGAGCTCCAGTTTCTCCCAGTTATACTGCAGGCCGTAGTTGGCGCCAGCATCCGAGATGGCCTTCATGTACAGCTCCGCCTCCACAGCGCCCGGGGCGACAATCAGCGCGTCGTCCGTGTACACCAGGTCGCTGACGTCGCCAGCAGCGTCGCCGAGCGAGGCCTTCGCGTATCGGAGGAGGACAGCCATCAGGATGGCAAATGAGAGCGGCGATGAGGCACAACCCTGGCAAATGCCAGCCTGTTGCTCCCGCTGCCCCGAGGTTTTGTCTGCCTCGCGAACTGCGAAATGCCTGTTGGTGTAGATCGCCTGGACAATCTCTAACATCTTGTCTGGCAGCCCGAAGGGGCAGAGGGCTGTGACGAGAGCATCGGGCATGACGCTATCAAAAGCCGTTGCCCAGTCTAGCGCAAGAAGTACCAGCGGCTTGTCCTGCCGCGAAAACGCCTCCTCCAATTTGCACCTCGCAATGAAGATGGCATCGTTGGTGCCGTGTCTGGACTTAAACCAGAACTGCGTCTGCCAAATTTTGTCTTCGGCCCCAGCTCGCTTCAGGCGGTGCAGGAGAAGGGCCGCGAAGAGCTTATACCCAGCCTGCAGCAAGCAGATTGGCCTGTAGTTCTGGCACGCGGCTGGGTCGCCCTTCTTGAAGATGGAGATCACCAAGGGCTCGTGCCAGCTGTGCGGGATCTCGCCGTCTTCCCAGCATCTCTGACACAACGAAACGGCCCAAGCTCGCGCTGGTGAGTCTCGGCGACAGATAACCTTCCAGAAATCTCCAGGGATAGCGTCTGAACCACAAGCCTTCTCCCACTTCATCGCTTTAACGCTTTGACGACCTCCCATTCCTGTACAGGTCCGACTTCCACCGGAAGAGCGGGGCCCAGAATAGCTGCCTGCTGCATGGGCGTGGTCTTCCGCGCGGCCCCTTGCACGCTGCTGAGATAGTCTGCCATTGCCTCCTGGCGGGAGTCGGAGTCGACTGGCCCGCCCTGCAAATCTCTCAGCCGGCCCCGCTTTGGTGCAAACCCTTTTCTCAATTTACGAATTTGGCCCCAATCGCCGGTAGCGAGCAGGTGCGCCTGCCCCGAAGGCGCAGACAAATTCTCAGGAGGCCGGGGGGCCTCCGAGAAGCCCCGCCGCATGCTGAGAAGGTCTGCCCCCTCTCACTTCCTCCCTGGGCGCGCGCCACCGATGCTTTCGAAGAACAAAGATTGAACGTGCTTTCTTGGAGGTCCGCGCGGATTTTGGGGTCGGCGTCCAGGCCCCCCTGGGAATGGGGCCTCCAGAGTGGATCGCAGAACTCCGCGCGGACCTCCGAGCAGCTATGTTTATGCCGTGTTGTTGTTCCTCAGTCCCTGCGGTCAGGTCAGGGCACCCTGAACGGGGACTTTTCTAAATCAGCGAATTTTCAGGTCTCCGACGATCTGACTTTTGCAATCCTGGTGTTTTCCTAGGGTTTGGCCTCTGGGGCTTGTTATCGGTCCCCAGGGGCATCAAAAATGGATCCAGGTCAGAAAAGTACTTTTGGGGCAAAGGTCGGGAGTTTTAGGGCCGCGGATTGAACCAAGTGAGATTGGCGGATGTCAGGGTTGGCGCGCCTATTGAAAATGCAGCCGTGTGTCGAACCATTCTCGATTGTTCGTTCTCTCCATGTGGGATCTTCAAGCTCCTGGTCGGCAATGTCCTGGTTTGGGGGCCCTGATTCCTGATCAGGCAGCGACTGCGTGGTGCCGCCGCCGCCGCCCCCGCCGCCTCCCGCGCCGCCCGCCCGCTGCCGCCGTCGTCGTCGTCGTCGTCGTCGTCGTCGTCGTCGTCGTCGTCGTCGTCCCCGTCCCCGTCCCCGTCGTCGTCGTCGTCGTCGTCGTCGTCGTCGTCGTCGTCGTCGTCTTCGTTGTCGTCGTCGTCGTCGTCGTCGTCGTCTTCGTCGTGGTCGTCGTCGTCTTCGTCGTCGTCGTCGTCGTCGTCGCCTTCGTCGTCGTCGTCGCTGCCGCCGTCGTCGTCGTCGTCGTCGTCGTCGTCGTCGTCGTCGTCGTCGTCCCCGTCGTCGTCGTCGTCCCCGTCGTCGTCGTCGTCGTCGTCGTCGTCGTCGTCGTCGTCGTCGCCTTTGTCGTCGTCGTCGTCGTCGTCGTCGTCGTTGTCTTCGCCGTCGTCGTCGCCGTCGGTCAGAACCCAGGGCCGTCAGAGAAGGATTCGGAGCGAGAAACTGTCCCTGTTGGAGGGGGGTCGAGACCTCTCCCTGCGCGGATTGCAGAACTTCGGGTCGGGACTTCTTGTGGACAGCGTGTCGCTCCGCCGGTTCCGGCCCACCACGCCTCGGCGCGACACGCTATCCACGCCGCGCTCCCGAGGGGTCCACGCCCCGAGCCTCTCCCCGCCTCCCGCCCCGCGGAGCGCAGGGCGACGCGCCGTTCGCTCGCAACAGCGAGTCGCCGGGGCCGCCGCGGCGATACGCTGAGCAAGAGTTCCCGCCCGTACCCGCCCAGTTGTCTAGGTCCCCTCGTCTCGGGGGTAACCAAAGAGGGGGATAGGCATAGGGGAGGATGCATCGACCCCCAATCTCGCCCATTCATCGCCGATACGGGCCCGAAAGCCCCAACCTGCCGGGGAAGGTGCGGATCTACTATCGGGGACCTATCGCCGATCTATCGGCGACGTATCGCCGATTCCAGGTCTATGTTCCCCCCCTTATGCCTATCCCCTCATCGTTGCCCCTCATCGTCGTGGACAGACCGCGCCCCCGTCTCAGGCGACTGGTACCCGGCCAGCCGGCGCGCCAGCGCCACGGCCTACGTCACCGCTGCCAGCGGCGCGGGGGTGTTCGCCGGCCAGGCGGGGCCGCGCTGGGGGAGGGCGGGCCTGCTGCGGGTGAGCACAGATTCGGCTACAAGTAGTAGTAGGTGATCGTTTCCTTATTCGTTGTTTTGCCGATCGTCGCGGGCCCTCGCACCCAGCCCCCAAGGAGTAAGTCTTGGCCGCTCTTGGCGCCTGTTTCAAGCAGGTGTAGTAAGCACGGCGGCCCCGCCTCCCCATAGGATTCCCCGTGGGAGCACTGTTCCAAACAGTCGCACTATGCAGAGGTCCGGAGCCAGACCCCCCCCTCCCCCCTCCTTCGCTCAACGTCGAAACGCCGAACAAGAGAACGTTCACTAAGAATAACCCTTTGCCGGAGTGACCTTGAGTGCGCGGCTTTCGGGGGGCGTGGGAGGCCCAAACCCAAGGCGCATGCCGCTATTGTCGCACCGAGTGCGTCGATCGGTGCGCCGCGCATCAAGGGTCACTCTTGCCTAGGGTCACTCTTCCGCGTAGCCGACAGATCTCAGACGACCTGATGTTGCAATCCCGGCGGTCCGCGGATTGAATAAACACATAGTCAGATGTCAGTGCCCAGGCGCTGCATTTTTTTGCGCACCAGGCGCAGTCAATGCCACAATCTACAAAAAACAAGGGCCCATTGGATCAGTGCGACAGCTACCGCCCTATCAGTTTGCTGTGCGTTATGTGCAAATTGTTTGCGATTTTACTGCCCAATAGATTGCAGCAAGCAGAGGCCGAGGACGGATTGAGTGGACCACAGTATGGATTTAGACGGCGCAAAGGCACAACCGACGTCGTCCACGCCGCCCGCAGACATATAGAACTAGCACATGCCGCTCGCGATGGTGCCGTGGCCCTACTGGCGCTCGAATCGGAAAAGGCTTTTGACTCTACCACTGTGCACGCTCTTCTCGATGCACTTGCCGCATTTGGTGGGCCGAACTTTCATTCACTGTCCCTGGGTGCGTGGCTGGAATGGGATTCTGCGATGCGGATTTTGTTGTTGTTGTTGTTGTTGTTGTTGCTGTGGTTGAACATTATTAATTCTAAAGAATAATTATTGTTGGGCCCCCTGGTGCGCGCCCCCCCTGCGCCGCCTAGGCCGCAGCTACATTTTCATCATTTTCGTGAGGAAGCCTCAGGTAATTCGAGGTGATCAAGATCCGGTTGTTTTGTTGTAATCCGCTTTCCCTTGCAAAAAACACTATAAAATGACATTTCTTGTTCTAATATAATCAAATTTCAAGAATCCCTTGCAAAAAATAAGGTAAAGTGGACATTCGCGCGCGCAAGACGAAATCCTTCCAAAAGCTTAGTGTTCGGAGCGATTTTAACATAAAAACATCAAAAAACCAATGGTTTTTCAACAAAAAAATGTCAAAATCTCATCCCGCGCGCTCTTGCGGATTCGTAGGAAACCCAACACTTTTTAAACATTTCTGTCAAACGGGCTTTTGCGAGCAACTTTTTCGAACTTCTGCGACAACGGTTGCGCACCTGCCAGGGCCATCATCCCTGTCAAATAATACCATGCGGGACACATTCGTTTTTTCTTCGCGCGCGCACGCCGAAATCTCCAAAAACCATTGGGTTCTGTGGGTGTGTACCCCACGCCAGTGTAGTAGCCACGGTCGTCCGCACGCCACGAAGTGAAGTGTCCCAACGTCATAGGGCGGGAAGCTGGGTTTGGGTGGTCGCGAAGAGTCGTTTGGATATTTGGTAGAGCTTGTAATGCCCCCCCACGAAGTGGGGGTATTGCCTGGTGTCGTATGAAAACCCTGGCACTGGGGAGAACACCACGCGTTCGGGTAAAATGATTGTTGTTGTTGTTGTTGCTGTTGTTGTTGTTGTTGCTGCTGCTGTTGTTATTGTTGTTCTTGTTGTTGTTGTTGATGATGTTTTTGTTATTGTTGTTGTTATTGTTGTTGTTGTTGCTGTTGCTGCTGCTGCTGTTGCTGCTGCTGCTGCTGTTGTTGTTGTTGTTGTTGTTGCTGCTGTTGCTGCTGCTGCTGTTGTTGCTGTTGTTGTTGTAGTGGTTGTTGTTGTTGTTGCGGTTGTTGTTGTTGTTGTTGTTGTTGTTGTTGTTGTTGTTGTTGTTGTTGGTGTTGTTTTTGTTGTTGTTGTTGAGGAGGACGTGATTCTGGTACCCCGGGATGGGTTGCGGGGGGTAGGGGGGTCGCAACAGCAACCGCGCACCGCTCGAGCGGGAGCGCTTGGGGGGGGGGCGCAACAGGGCGGAGGGAAGCTCAACCAACGGCGCAATTGGGCGGGGGAGGGAGTGCGCAACAGGGGGAGGGGAAAGCGCATGCCATTCTATCCTTGGGGGCGCACTGGGCACGTCCCTGCAAGCGTTCTGGGGGCGCTCCCTGTGCGCCCTAGGCACGCTCCCTGGAGCGCATTTGGATCGCGCTGGGGAAGGCGCTGGGGGCGTACCGGGTGCGCTCCCTGGGGTGCATTGTGATCGCGCTGGGGGAGGCGCTGTGGTCACACTGGGGGCGCTCCTTGTGGTGCATTGGGAGCGCCCTTCAGGGTACCATATGCCATAGGGGCGCCCTGGGAGCGCATTCTGAGCGCCCTGGGAGAGCTCCCTGTGGCCGCAATGGAAGTGCTGGAGCGCACTGGGAACGCTCCCTGGGAACTCCGTGGAAGCGCCCTGGCAGCGCTCTGGGCACGTGTCCTGGGAGCTCATTGGCAGCGCCCTGAGAGCGCTCCCTGTCCCTGGGAGCGTTCTGTGAGCGCCCTGAGAGCGCTCCCTCTTGTGCGCCATGCTGGAGCGCACTGGGCGCTCACTTGGATCGCGCTGGGTGCGCTCCGTGGAGAGGGGGCGCTCCTGGGCACGCTTCCTGGGGATTCGCTGGGGGCGCCTTGCGAACGCTCCTTGCGAGCGCTCCCCGTGCGCCCTGGGGGCGCCCTGCGAACGCTCCTTGCGAGCGCTCCCTGGGGCGCTCTGGGGCCCCACTTCGGGCGCCCTCGGAGCGCGCTGAAGGGCGCCTTGGGGGCGCTCTCTGGAGCGCGTTGGGGGAGCCTTGCGATCGCTGCCTGCGTGCCCTGGGCGCGTTCCTAGAGCGCACCAGCAGTTCACTGTGTGTCCCCCGCGGGCCCTTCTGTGAGTGCCGTGGAGGCGCCCCCTGGCGCGCCGTGAGGGCGCCCTGGGCGCCCCCTGGGTGGGGCGTCCTGGGGGCGCCCTGGGTGCGCCCCATACGAGTGCAATGCTGCGCATTCGGATCGCGCTGGGTGCAGTCCTCTGAGCAGGGGCGCTCTGGGAGCGCTCTGGGAATTCTTGACGCTTCGCGCGACCCCACCAGCTTCGCTGTTTTTGTCCTTCGCTACGGCACGGTCTGCCCTAGCGTCCTCGGCGTTCGACTTGCTACGCGCGCCCGCGTACCAAAACAAGTGACCCCACCAGCCCATCCAGCGACGATGCCCAGCGGATTTGCCTCGATCAGGGTAGTGGGCAGCACGCAGGTGAAGAGTCCCTCTTGGAGCGCTCTTGGGACACTCTTGGGCGCTCTTGGGGCCGTCTTGGGGCTCAGTTGGGCCTCTCTTGCGTCTTGCGGGTCTCTTGGCGGTCCCAGGGGCCTCGTGGAGCGTTTCGGGGGGCCTCTTGGGGCCTCTTGGGGGTCTCTTGGAAGCCTCTTGGAAGCCTCTTGGGCGCCCCTTGGGGCCTCCTGGGCGCCTCTTGGACCTTCTTGAGGCGCTCGCGGGGGCCTTGGGGGCGCTCTGGGGGCCATGTTGGAGGACATCGATCAAACAAGAGGGGGGCATCAACTAGCGCTGCCCCTTGGGACCCCCCACAGTTGCCTCTTGGGGCGCTCCTGGGGCGCTTTTGGAGCGCCCTGGGGCGCTTTTGGATATTGAGCCATCTTGGGGGTCATCTTGGACTCTCTGGGGTCCCTTGGGGGCCATTCGGGGGCCTTTCGGGGGCCTCTCGGAAGAGGGCCCTCTTGGGACCTCTTGGGGCGCTCGTGGATCCCTCTTTGGGGCCTCTGGGGGGCCCTGGAAGGCATCTTGGGGCCATCTTGGAGGCGGTCGGTCAAACAAGGGGAGATGATTGATTCCCCCCCCCACCCCCCTCCCCCCTCCCCCTCCCCCATTGGGTGCCGCGATCCTGGTGAGGGGTGGCGAACAATGGCCTTCCCAATGACAGAAAAAAGGAGCCTCCGACACATCGCGGAACTTAGAAAAATAGAGGTGGGAGGGGAGGGCCCTCTCGCCGAAGGGAACAGGTGTTGTGGACGAGGAAAGAGGCCCTCGTTTGACCACCTGTCGCCCAGAGGGCTGGTGGGACCCCCTGGGCAGCTCTAGTAGGATTCTACGATTGAAGTGCCCTTCCCGGGCCTCGCACCTTTTTTTTTATCAGGGAAAGTCTTCAAACTGCGTTGTTGCCCCCCCCGGTTTACAACAACAACAACAACAACAACAACAACAACAACAACAACAACAATCATTTAAGACTGGGGACACTCCGTTCTCACCAGTGCCAGGGTTTTCATAGGAGGCGGGCAATACCCCCACTTTGTGGGGGGGGCGGTTCAAGCTCTACCAAGTTTCCAAACGACTCTTCGCCACCACCCACACCCAGCTTCCCGCCCTATGACGTTCGGACACTTCACTTCGTGGCCTGCGGACGACCTTGGCTACTACACTGGCGCATGGGTACAGTGACTTGTTGTGGTAACATTTTGTGGAAGCTAGCTTAGTATACGACTTTTCCCCCTGTTCCAACACTGGACACCTGTACCGTTTTCCGACGTTTTTCCGTTTCTGTTCCACACAAGCGAAGACACTTATTTTGAGTGGTACCACGTGCGTGGCGCCAGCATACCACAGGACTTGTTTCCGTTGTTGTGAGACGATACATGCTCATTCTTGTTCTGTGGTTGTCGTTCCGGCCTCAATGTGCAATACTGGCTCATTCGTCTACGAAATACACGTGACTAGCTCTCTCTGGTTGGAGGTCCTGATGGTTGTGGTTGTCCCGATGGTTGCCTTGCACGCCTGGTGACTGACCTGGATACCCTTTGCAACGAGCGCCTGATGCAAATAAAACGGGCTGCCGCAGTCGGCCAAGGGAGGCCGCGACAGCTCTGGGCCATACTGCTCGTCAAGGGCTTTCGCCGACAAAGCCATGACCCATCCAAGAACACAGGCGATACCTTGATCCGAGATGGCTACGGATGTGACAGTGATCAGTGATTTTGTTCGATGACGTGGTGACACACTGACTTGTTGTGGTACCATGCCGACAACGACGACGCGACGACGCGCGCATGTGTCCCGCATGATATTTGTTGCAAGGGATTGTGGCCCCTGGCAGGCGCGCGAACGCCGTTGAAAGAGCTTGCGAAAACAGCTCGCGCGAGCTCTATAACATAAATGTTGAAAAACCATTGGTTTTTAAGGATTCGGACAGCGCGCGCGGGTAGAAATTTTGAAAATTCGTACAGATGTTTTTCGAGAACCTACGGTGCGATTCGTATGATTTTATGTTGCGCGGTGCTAAAATTCCTAAGAAACCCAATGATTTTTGAAGATTTCGGCGTGCGCGCGCGAAGAAAAAACGAATGTGTCCCACATGGTATTATTTGACAGGGATGATGGCCCTGGCAGGCGCGCAACCTTTGTTGCAGAAGTTCGAAGCACGTGAAAAAGTTGCTCGCAAGAGCCCGTTTGACAGAAATGTTGAAAAAGTATTGGGTTTCCTAAGAAATCCGCAAGAGCGCGCGGGGTGAATTTTTGAAACCCTTTTTTTGAAAAACCATTGGGTTTTTCATGTTTTTATGTGAAAATCGCTACGAAGACTAAGGTTTTGGAAGGATTTCGTCTTGCGCGCGCGAATGTGCACTTCGTGTCATTTTTTGCAAGGGATTCTTGAAGTTTGGTCATGTTAGAACAAGAAATGTCCACTTTGCATTATTTTTTGCAAGGGAAAACCGATCGTAACAACACAACCGGATCTGGTATACCCCGTTTTGCCTGAGACTTCCTCGCGAAAATGATGAAAATGTGGCTGCGGCCTAGGCGCGGCGGGGGGGGCGCGCACCAGGGGTCCCAACAATAATTATTCTTTAGAATTAATAATGTTCAACAACAACAACAACAATTACTAGCACGTGGGGACACTCCGTTCTCACCAGTGCCAGGGTTTTCATAGGAGGCGGGCAATACCCCCACTTTGTGGGGGGGCCGGTCAAGCTCTACCAAATTTCCAAACGACTCTTCGCCACCACCCACACCCAGCTTCCCGCCCTATGACGTTCGGACACTTCACTTCGTGGCATGCGGACGACCGTGGCTACTATTCAGGGCCCCGCGGCCGACGACGACGGCGTGCGCGCGCGAAGAAAAAACGAATGTGTCCCGCATGGTATTATTTGACAGGGATGATGGCCCTGGCAGGTGCGCAACCGTTGTTGGAGAAGTTCGAAGCACGTGAAAAAGTTGCTCGCAAAAGCCCGTTTGACAGAAATGATTAAAAAGTGTTTGGTTTCCTACAAATCCGCAAGAGCGCGCGGGATGAATTTTTGACATTTTTTTGAAAAAACCATTGTTTTTTTATGTTTTTATGTTAAATTCGCTGCGAAAGCTAAGGTTTTGGAAGGATTTCGTCTTGCGCGCGCGAATGTCCACTTTACTTTTTTTTTCTGCAAGGGATTCTTGAAGTTTGGTTATGTTAGAACAAGAAATGTCCACTTTAGCTTATTGTTTGCAAGGGAAAACCGATCGTAACAACACAACCGGATCCGGACTCCCCCGTTGTGCTTGAGACTTCCTCACGAAAATGATGAAAATGAGGCTGCGGCCTAGGCGCGGCGGGGGGGTCGTGCACCAGGGGTCCCAACAATAATTATTCTTTAGAAGTAGTAATAATGTTCAACAACAACAACAACAGCAACAGCAACAACAACAACAACAACAACAACGGCTCCCGCCTGATATTTCCCCACAGTGTATTGAAAAAATTGAGCTCTCGCTTGGGACGTCCTTGCAATTACCACCGGTTCGCGGCTCCCGCGTGATACTTCCTTACAATTTATTGAACAGTCGCCGGGTTCGGCCGGGTCTCGGGGTCGGCCGGGCTTCGGGGTCCGCACCCTCCTCGTCTTCCGTGCTCTCTCTTCCTGTCTTTCTCTCTCTCTCTCTCTCTCTCTCTCTCGCTCGCTGTATGTATGTGTGTGTATATATATATATATATATATATATATATATATATATGTTTCATTTTTTTTTCTCTCTCTCCCTCTCTCTTTCTCTCTTTCTTTCTCTTTCTCTTTCTCTCTCTCTCTCTTCTCTCTCTCCTTTCGCAGCTGTCCCTCCCGGCCCTCCGTCCCTCCCTGCTCTCTCCTCCCCCTCCCTCCCTCCCTCCCTCCCTCCCCCCCTTATCGTCATTGTCGTCGTCGTCGTCGTCCCTGGCCGCCCCCCTCGGGGCCCGCCTGCCGCCAGGGGCCCGGCACTCCGACCCTTCAGCCAGCCAGGCCGATAATCCGTGCGACTGCCTTGCCGCCTGCCGAGGGCCAGCCTGTCGGCCCTTCAGCCCCCGCCCTCCTCCCGCTCCTCCTTCCCTTCCTCCCTCTTTCCTTGCTTCCCTCCCTTCCTCCTCCTCCTCCTCTTTCTCCTCCTCTTCCTCCTCCTCCTCCCTCCTCTTCCTCCTCCTTCCTCCTCTCGTCGTGGTCGTCGTCGTCGTCGTGCCTGCTGTCTGTCCATGTTGGGGTCGGGTTGCCGCGGGTCGGTGTGTGTATCGCCAGCGTTGCCACTCGCCAGGCCGACGGTCAGCCGCTTGCTGGGGCCTGGTTTGCCGGCTTTTGAGGCGCGCGTCTTCCACTGGCCCAGGTTCTTCTGCAGGCTTCGAATGAAGGCCTCCGTCGACGAGGCCCCTGGGGCGTTCCCGCGGGTTTTTGGGGCCTGTTGAACTGCTCGGTGGTCATCGGGGCCATTCCGAGGCCCCCCAGAGGTCATGGGAGGCTTTCGGGTGCCTTCCAATCCCCCCCGCCTTGTTTCCGCGCCAGTCTCCGCTCGTATCCACCTGCCCCCACTTTTCAACGTTCTTTCCCAGTCTTCTCTGCGCTCTCCTTTTATCTTCATTTTCATGTCGTTCGTACTCCACTGTGCTATTCTTCAGTTTTTCGCGTCCCGCCCACCTCCCCCCAGGCCGCCCCATCCCGCCCCAGCAATCTCCACCCCTTCCCGCTCGCATTCTGCATTTCTCTCAAATTATTCCCAGTCCTCCAGATTCCTCCGCGCGCCCCCCGCTCCTCCGCGCTCCCCCTGGTTCCTCTTCCCCACTCCTTACCGCTCCTCCTGAGACCCTACTCTTGTCCAGTCCATCACAATCCGCCCCGCGTCCCCGCGCTCCTCTCGACGCGCTTGCAATTCTCATTATGTTTCCGCCCCGCTCTCCCGACATCCCGCTTCTTCTCAGGGTTCCACGAAATTTGTTTCTGACGCCAGTTCGCAGCTGTGCGCCCCCCCGGTGGAGGTGTCCACGATGTGTTCTTCCAGGGGGGTGCTGCGTGGCGCTGCTTATGGCGCGACCCATGGCGAAACGTATTGCTAACCTGTGTTGGAGTGGCTGGCGCGAACCGTGGCGCAAGCTGAACTGCCACTCGCAACGCAAATCATCGTCCTCCCTCCATCTTGCCCCCCTCCCTCCGATCCCCTCGTCTTCGTGCCCCCCCATTATCTGTTGCCTTTTGTTTTCAAGGGCTGCGCCAGCCACGCGTGGCAGGGAATGAATATGCACCCCAAAAAGGGGGCGCGATCGAAGGCGAAGAGGGCGGGCATCCAGGGTTTGGGATGTGCATTCTGAATGACGCGCGAGCAGAAAAGAGCGAACAGTTTTAAATTCTCAGTTCTGAAGAATAATTATTGGTGATCCCCCCACCGGTTCATATGGTTTTTTTCTCAATCAAAGTGCGCCCCTCGACGCTCGCACCTCGTTTTCAAACTGGCCCCCCGGCCCCGGGGTTACAACAACAACGGTTCCCGCTTGAGACTTTCTCATTATTTAGGCAGGACCCCCGCTCCCGCCCGAGATTTCCTCGCATTTTATTCAGGTATCGCGCTCTCGCTTTGGACTTCCTTACAATTGATTCCGGAATCGTTTTCCCGGAACTCTGGAATCGCGTTCTCGTTGGAGATTTGCTTGCAAATTACCGAAAAATCGCCTTGCGTTGGAATTTCTTGCAATTTGCCCAAACGCCGCGCTCCCGACACCCAGGCGCCCAGGAGTCGCGCCCGTTGTGGCCCCATGTGCATGCCCTTCGTGGCCCCGTTGTCGCCGCTTGTGTCCCCCTCACTGTCCTACGTGGCCCAGTTGCCACCCTCAGTGGCCCCATAATTGCCTTCTGTGGCCCCGCATTATCTGCACTTCGTGGCCCCCGCTCGTTCGCACTCTTCGTGGCCCCATACGCATTCCCTTCGTGTCCCCGTTGTTGCCCTTCGTGGCCTACTTCGTGCCCTTCGTGGCCTTGCTGTCGTTCTCTATCGCTCTCGCTTTCGCTCGTCGTCGCCGTCGTCTTCGACGTCGTCGTCGTCGTCGTCGTGGTCGGTCCCCTGTCCGTCCCTCTTGGGGTCGGGTCGACGGTCCGCGGCCGCCCCGCCGATCAGCGCTGCCGCTGGCCAGGCCGACGGTCCGCGGCCGCCCCGTCGCTTGCCAGGGCCCGGCTTGCAGTGAAGAAGGGTATCCCCCCCAAAAGGTGGTTCGATCGATGACGAAGAGGGCGGGTATCGCGGGTTTGGGAAATACGCGTTGTTGGATACTCGAGCGTACAAGGGCGAGCGGTCTTAAAATGATTGTTGCTGTTTTTGTTCCCAACCATCCTGTGGTGTTGGGTCCTCGTTTTGAAGAGACGGTGCCCCGCGTCCTCCTCTCCTCTCCTCTCCTCTCCTCCTCCCCCCTCCTCCCTTTTCCCGTCATCATCATCATCATCATCATCGTCATCATCATCACCATCATCGTCGTCATCGTCATCGTCATCATCGTCGTCGTCATCATCGTCATCATTGTCATCATCACCATCATCGCCATCATCATCGCCGTTATCGCCACCATCATCATCATCAGTGTCATCCTCTTCCTCATCATCATCATCAACATCATCATCATAATCATCATCATCATAATCATCATCATCCTCCGCATTCCGCATCATCACCATGACCATTACCATTACCGTCATCATCATCATCATCATCATCATCATCACCATCATTATCATCATCATCATCATGCGTCCCCTACACCCATTTCGGCACACCCCTCACACGTTTCGTGGCCCCAAAGGGAGCTCCACCGAACGCCCCAGTGGCTGCGCTCGCATGCGGTTCCAGCCCCCTTTTCGGCACACCCCTCACACGTTTCGTGGCCCCACAGGGAGCTCCACCGAACGCCCCAGTGGCTGCGCTCGCATGCGGTTCCACCCCCCGTTTCGGCACACCCCTCACACGTTTCGTGGCTCCATAGGGAGCTCCACCGAAGGCCCCAGTGGCTGCGCTCGCATGCGGTTCCCCCCCCCCCATTTCGGCACACCCCTCACGCGTTTCGTGGCCCCATAGAGAGCTCCACCGAAGGCCCCAGCGTCTGCGCTCGCATGCGGTTCCGCCCCCCATGTCGGCACACCCCTCACACGTTTCGTGGTTCCATAGGGAGCTCCACCGAAGGCCCCAGTGGCTGCGCTCGCATGCGGTTCCGCCCCACGTTTCGGCACACCCCTCACACGTTTCGTGGCTCCATAGGGAGCTCCACCGAACGCCCCAGTGGGTGCGCTCGCATGCGGTTTCACCCCCCCATTCTCGCACACCCCTCGCACGCTTCGTGGCCCCATAGGGAGCTCCACCGAACGCCCCAGTGGCTGCGTTCGCATGCGGTTCCACCCCCTCCATTTCGGCACACCCCTCACTCGTTTTGTGGCCCCATAGAGAGCTCCACCGAAGGCCCCAGCGTTTGCGCTCGCATGCGGTTCCACCCCCCATGTCGGCACACCCCTCACACGTTTCGTGGCCCCACAGGGAGCTCCACCGAACGCCCCAGTGGCTGCGCTCGCATGCGGTTCCGCCCCCCATGTCGGCACACCCCTCACACGTTTCGTGGCTCCATAGGGAGCTCCACCGAAGGCCCCAGTGGCTGCGCTCGCATGCGGTTCCACCCCCAATTCTGGCACACCCCTCGCACGTTTCGTGGCTCCATAGGGAGCTCCACCGAAGGCCCCAGTGGCTGCGCTCGCATGCGGTTCCACCCCACGTTTCGGCACACCCCTCACACGTTTCGTGGCTCCATAGGGAGCTCCACCGAACGCCCCAGTGGGTGCGCTCGCATGCGGTTCCACCCCCCATTCTCGCACACCCCTCACACTTGCGGTGCCGAGGAATATATCCACAATTGCGGTATTCACAACTACGTATGGTTGGTTCTTTCGTCAGGCTATGTGTTCCGTGTTTTTTATATAAGTTTCCTTTTTGGCTTTAAAAAGTCATCTTGTTATTGCCATTCTAGTTGATGCTTTTTGTCGGCTGTTGTTGTTGTTGTTGTTGTTGTTGTTCTTGTTGTTGTTTTTGTTGCTATTGTTGTTGTTGTTGCTAGTGCTGTTTTTGTTGTTGCTACAGCTGCTGTTGTTGTGGTTGTGGTTGTGGTTGTGGTTGTGGTTGTGGTTGTCGTTGTTGTGGTTGTGGTTGTGGTTGTGGTTGTGGTTGTGGTTGTGGTTGTGGTTGTGGTTGTGGTTGTGGTTGTGGTTGTGGTTGTGGTTGTGGTTGTGGTTGTTGTTGTTGTTGTTGTTGTTGCTGTTGTTGTTGTTGTTGTTGTTGTTCTTGTTGTTGTTGTTGTTGCTGTTGCTGTTGAACATTATTTATTCTAAAGAATAATTATTGTTGGGGCCCCTGGTGCGCGACCCCCTCGCCGCGCCTAGGCCGCAGCCACGTTTTCATCATTTTCGTGAGGAAGCCTCAGGTAAAACGATGTCATCCAGATCCGGTTGTTTTGTTGACGCCCGCTTTCCCTTGCAAAAAACACTATAAAATGACATTTCTTGTTCTAACATAATCCAAACTTCAAGAATCCCTTGCAAAAAATAAGGTAAAGTGGACATTCGCGCGCGCAAGACGAAATCCTTCCAAAACCTTAGTTTTCGTAGCGATTTTAACATAAAAACATCAAAAAACCAATAGTTTTTCAAAAAAAATTGTCGAAAGTTCATCCCGCGCGCTCTTGCGGATTCGTAGGAAACCCAACACTTTTTAAACATTTCTGTCAAACGGGCTTTTGCGAGCAACTTTTTCGAACTTCTGCAACAACGGTTGCGCACCTGCCAGGGCCATCATCCCTGTCAAATAATACCATGCGGGACACATTCGTTTTTTCTTCGCGCGCGCACGCCGTCGTCGTCGGCCGCGGGGCCCTGAATAGTAGCCACGGTCGTCCGCATGCCACGAAGTGAAGTGTCCGAACGTCATAGGGCGGGAAGCTGGGTGTGGGTGGTGGCGAAGAGTCGTTTGGAAATTTGGTAGAGCTTGAACCGGCCCCCCCACAAAGTGGGGGTATTGCCCGCCTCCTATGAAAACCCTGGCACTGGTGAGAACGGAGTGTCCCCAGTCTTAAATGATTGTTGTTGTTGTTGTTGTTGTTGTTGTTGTTGTTGTGGCTAATTACTAAACAGTTACTGTTGTTGGACCCCCTACAGGCGCCCTGGCGCTCTCGCCGAGGCGCCGGATGCATTTTCATTGAAAATGAGGCTCGCTGTCAAGTGGTTTGGGGGGCCGCCAAAACCGGTCCCCCAACAACAACGACGCTCCCGTTCGAGACTTATTCCTTTTTTATTCAGGGCCGGTGTTCTTGCTCGCCGCCGAAAGCAGCCGCCTCAACAACACCAGCGCTCCCGCTCGAGATTTCGTCCCGTTTTACCTTGGACAGGCGCGCTCGCCTTTCTCTCATCGGCGCCGCCCCCCAACAACAACAACGCTCCCGCTCGAGATTTCCTCCCTTTTTTACTCTAGGCGGTGCTCTTGCTCGCCGCCGACGGCCCCCGTTCTGACAAAACCAGCGCTCCCGCCCGAACCTTCTTCCCGTTTTGCGCTGGACTGGCGCCGTTTTCTCCTCCTCCTCCTCCTCCTCCTCCTCCTCCTCCTCCTCCTCCTCCTCCTCCTCCTCCTCCTCCCTCCTCCCCCCTCCTTCCTCTTTCTCTTTCTTCCTTCCTCCACCCTTTCCTGTTCTCCTTGCTCCCTCCTCCCTGCTCCGTCCCTCTTTCCTCCATCCTCGTCCCTCCCCCCTTCTCCTCCCTCTCCTCCTCCTCCTCCTCCTCCTCCTTTCTTTTCCTCCTCGTCTTTTTCTTCTCCTCCTCCTCCTCCTCCTCCTCCTCCTCCTCCTCCTCCTCCTACTCCTCCTCCTGTTCCTCCTCCTCCTCCTCCTCTTGTTCCTCCTCCTCCCCCCTCCTTCCCACTCTCTCTTCCTCCGTCTTCCTTCCTCCACCCCCTCCTCTTCTCCCTCCTCCGTCCTCCCTCTCCCGTCCCTCTTTCCTCCCTCCTCCTTCCTCCTCTTCCCTCCTCCTTTCCCTATTCGTCCCCCTTCTCTCCTCCCTCCTCCTGCCTCCCTCCTCCCTCCTTCCTCCTCCCTTCCTCTTCCGTCCTCCCTCGTCGCTCCCGTTCGACACTTCCTCACCTTTGGCTCAAGACTGGGGCCCTCGTTTCGGCATCGCCTCTGGGGGGCTTCCAAGAGTCCCTGTTTAACATCAGTTGTTAAATGATTATCTTTTCTGGATAGCATCGATAATTTGGAGGCGGAGGAAAAGAACGATTACGGATGACTTCCAGGGACTCCAAGGATCGAGGGTCGAAGGATTGATTTCAGGGATTCCTTGAGAGGGCGTGGAGGGACAGGTGGAGGATGCGAGCATGGGAGCGGCAGCGCCTGGGGGCGTGCACGTTCAGGGCCACGCGCCGAGGCCGCAGGATGGTGGCGTAACAGTTCGCCAAAAAAGGGTAAGAACCACTTCGTCCTCGGAGGTACTGGTGCTACAGCTACTCCTCCTTCCTCCTCCTCCGTCCTCCTCCTCCTCCTCCGCCTCCTCCCCCTTTCCTCCGTAGTCATGTTGGCTCAATGCCAAATGGCGTTCCATTCGCTGCCTCCGCGGGGTAGGCCCCCGAGCGATCCGGCGTCCAATCGATTGCCGCCGCAATCTCGGGCTTGCGGCCGCCCCCCCATATTGCCGCCGCAATCGCGGGCTAGCGGCCGCCCATCCATATTCGCTCCCTCGCTGGGCAAGCTGCTGTCTCTCGCCGCGCTCTGCTGCGCGGAGATCTTCATTGCCCTGGTTTGCGAGCCAAGCTGCCTCTATCAGCTGCCGCCTCCTGGGCCTGTGCCACTGCCGCCACGTTCTGGGCAAAATCTCTGCAGGTGCTTGGCTTCCAGCTCCCGCTTCCACTACCACCGGCTACTTCGACATCGCGTCGGCCGCCTCATCAGACCGAAGCTTGTCAGCATCGAGTGGTTCCACGTCCCGCAGCAGACGCGAAGACCGACAACGTCGCCGCGACGAGCCTCGCCGCCCCGAACGTGGTGACGACCGCCAACCGCGCCGTGAAGAGCCTCGCCGAGATGGCCGACGTGCAGCTCGCGAACATCTCGGACAGTTTGGCCACGCGGGCTTCAGCAGCCAAGGCCGCGCGGGTGCCCCCTCCTGCGCTACTGGCAGAAGCGCTGCGAGACCACCGCCCACCTCGACGCGATCCTCAGCCAGATCTGGATGCGGTGCCGCTGCCGAAGCCACCCCCGTGGCCATGGAAGATGAAGTGGCGCCATCGCACGGCCCCCCTCCTGTTGGCCCGCTCCTGGGCGCCGCCAACCCCTGGGCCAACTGCGGCTTCGGCTCGCAGCTCGCGCGCGGCATCGAACTGGGGCCTGCATTTCCATCTCGAGAGGTTGCCGCCGCAGCCGCCGCACAAGCCGCGCCAGCTAACGGGCGCGCCGCGCCTCCTCCAGAGCAGCGTCCCACGCCCCCTGAGCGAAATTAACCGCTTCCTGGAATGCCTGGAGATCTGGGCGTCGCCCTTCGTGAGCATAGGCAGCGCCGAGTCGCCGCAGCCGCTGCTCGTTTTCAAGCTCAAGCCGACCAGCTACTCGCCGAATCTCGCGAGAGTTTCAGACTTCTCGTGCAGCGACAAGTTGCCGCTACCGGGCGTAGAGTTGACGTGCGACGCGACGAAGTTGCCCGCGCTCGCAGAGAACGAGACCGCCGCGCTGCTGGGCGTCAACGCATGTGGCGACAGATCGACCAGATGCGCGACGCGCTCGCCCTCGCCGAAGCCCAAGCGCCGATCGCCGACCTCGGCCACCTTGCCGAGTGGGGCCGGCAGCCCGACCCGGCGCTCTTCGCGATCGGTAGCCAGCGCCTCATCGCGCCAGACCTGCTGCTCAACGGCTCCCAGGAGTGGATCGCAGCTGCCAACCTTCAATCAGGCCATGTCGAATTCCTTGGGGGCGAACCTGCTCGCCGCTCCATGCTGCAAGTCAAAGGTGGCAGAGCTGTCGCAGTGCCGCGCGCCCTTGCCTTATCGCGCGCCTTCCGAGACGCCGCTGGGTAGTGGGACATATTCACGCCGACAGAAGTTGCTGGACAGCACTGCGACATATACCTCAATCCCGACAAGTCGCCCAAGCAGATCCGCACTGACGTCCAAACAAAGAAACTACTCCGGCTCATGCAGCACCGATGCCCAAGAACGAGATGGAGAGAGTTCAGGATCGCAGGCAAAATTCACGCTGACCCAATGCCCACTGTCAAAATCCCTGTCAGAGGTCAAGCCGATCCGTCCATTATCCAGTGGAGCGACCAGGCCGTCAACCACCCGCAGTTCAAGCGCATCGATCGCGGCGACGTCATCACCTCCTTCCAGGCGCTCTTTGCTGACGCGGAGACGGCGACGTGGTGTTCCTAACCGTCGCTGGGTTCCGTGGAGGGTTGACGACGCCACTGGGCCGACCGCTATCGCCACGTGGAACGCCAGAGCCCTCATGTGCTACAAGAGCAATCGCCGCCGTCGTAAGCAGGCCGCCCGTGCTAAGTATATGAAGCGCAAGTGCGTCATCACTCTGCAGGAGGTCCACGGCTCGGAGGCTCTGCTCCGCACCTGGGTCGACGCGCAGCCGTGCCCCTACAAGCTCTTCTTCTCGGAGTTCTCGCGCGCCGACAGCGACGGCCCGAATGCCGCGGGCGGCGTCGCCGCGCTCGCCCCGTGGTTTGCCCCGATGGAGCTCGAGCAGATGCAGCCGAACCAGCTCCCGCTATTCGCTCATGAAGAACTCGTTCCTGGCCGTGTCTAGCTGGTGGCCGTCGCGCGCCCCGTCGCGCGTGCCGCCTTGGTTTGTGTGAATGTGCGCAATCGCGAGATCGCCGACGCCGACCGCTGCAAGGTCCAGCAGGCCTGGGGGCTGCATCGCACCTGGGCGGACGCTGACTACTGCGTGCGCACCTTCGTCGCCACCGGGGATTTCAATGTCTCTCCAGCCGCCCGCCGCAGAGCTTCCGGCAGCCGCAGCCGCAGCGCGCCAGGCTTAGGCTGGACAACAGCATGCGCCAGCAGCCGCCCTTCTGGAAGTCCTTCTTCGACTCCATGCTTGAGGTCGAGACTGAGGCCCCCGCGCGCTTCGACCGCTTGGACTTCGCCGCCGCGACCGTCGACCGCGTCTTCATCGGCCAGCCCTCGCGCGCCACCCCGGAGCCCTCGATCCACGCGAGCGCGGTGCACGACGCCGCGCTGCTCTCGGACAATCGCCTGAGCGACCGCGCCATCGTCACCTTCTCCATCGGCATCGAGCCGCGCGCCCCGGAGGGCGAGCATTCCATCCACCCCTCGATCTTCCGCGACCCGAATTGCGCCATCTACTTCCAGGAGCTCCTCGGCGCCGCCAACTTCGACCGCGTATCGGTAGACAGCCGCTGGCGCACCCGCGAGCGCCTCGCGGCGGAGGCCGCCCAGCTGGTTCGGGACGATCGGGTCCGACGAGCTACCAGCGATGCCAACGAGACCTGGCCTCCTGGCCGGCAGGGTCTGCGCGATGCGCCCCGCGTCGCGTGCCATTTGGCGCCGAGACTTTCAACTGGCCCGCGGAGTTGCCTCCGCCACCGAACTCGGCGCCAAGTTCACCAACGTCTCCAACGGCGTCATCGCGATCAACGAGCCTGCCGTCTTCGCCAGCCTCGCTTCGAGGCGCGGCAACTCTCTCTCGCGCAGCAGGCCGCGCGGCGCACTCTGGGGCACGCTGGCGCCCTGGCCCGTGATAAACTCCGTGAGATCCTTCGGGCCGCCCAGCGTCGGGTTCTCCTCTGGCCCCCCTGGAAGCGCCGTCTCGCCCTGCAGGGGATCGAAGTCAAGGGTCCAGATGGGCCCAAGATAGCGAGAAAGAGAGAGAGAGAGAGAGAGAGAGAGAGAGAGAGAGAGAGAGAGAGAGAGAGAGAGAGAGAGAGAGAGAGAGAGAGAGAGAGAGAAGAGAGAGAGAGAGAGAGAGAGAGAGAGAGAGAGAGAGAGAGAGAGAGAGAGAGAGAGAGAGAGAGAGAGAGAGAGCGGCGCGATGGCCACCGCCCTGCGCGACCCATGGCAGCCCGTCTTCGCCGCCAAGCCCGTCGACGAGACCAAGGTCACCAACTGCGTCCACGCGCGCGTGCCGAAGGGTGAGATCCTGGACATTTGGGCCCTCGCGAAGCCGCAGATCAAGGCCTTCCTGCGGCGCGCCTCGCCGTCGGCGCCAGGGCCCGACTTTTTGCCGTGCTCCGCCTGGCTCGCGCGCGATGCCTCGTTGACCCTCCTGGAGGACGTGTCCTTTTTCTTCTGCTCTGGCCATTCTTACATCCGCGACTTGAACGACTCCGACTTCGCCTCCCTGCCGGAGGGCGACAACGCCGTTGGCGAACTCGCGACAGACCGAGCCCCCGCATATATTCGCCCGTTTTCGCTGAAGAGCACTGACATCAATGCCATCGCTGGGGCAGCCAACTACCCCATCAAGGGCGCTGTGGCAGAGCGCGCCCACGTCGCGCAACAGGGCTTCGCGCAGAAACGCAATTGCACCAAACACACCGTTCGCTTCGACGCTGAGATGCGGCGCGCAGGTCTACTCCCTGGAGCTCCTCAGGCCAAGCCCGTCTTCGCGAGCATCGACTTCTCTGCCGCCTTCCCGTCCTTGGGGCGGGTGTGGCCCTTCGCCGCGCTGGGGCACTTCGGGGTCCCAACTGGCCTCGTTAACCTCTTCCGCGCGCTGTGCTATGCGCCGAACAGCTACATCGAGATCGACGGCGTCAGGCACTCCATGTTCGCCATAGATTCTGGAATTGCGCAGGGTTGTCCTGCTTCGGGCTCGGCCTGGGCCATCGCCATGGACCTGCTCATCCGCCACCTCGCCGCGTTCGTGGAGCACCGCGACGGCGCGCCGAATCTGGGCGCTGGCTACATCGGCGCCTGCGCGGACGACATCGGGCTGCTGGCATGCTCCTTCGACGCCCCGCGCCGCGCATCTGAGCCCTTTGCCGCGGCCGAGGAGCTTGCGTTCCTCTCGCTTAAGCCTCGCAAGTGTTTCATCGTTCCGCTTTGGTCGCGGCGGCCCCAGGCGCCATTGCCCAAGCCAAATCCATCTTGGCCGAGCTCGGGCCCTCTTGGGGTGGTTTCGCGGTTGCGGGCTGTGCCAAATATCCTGGCACGTTCCTCGGCCCCGAGGCCCCGCTGGCTTCGCAGTGGCTCGCGCCAGGGCACAAATGGTGGCAGCGGGAAAATCTTCTACACCTTGTGCAGGGTGGCAGTGGTGCCACAGTTCGCCTTTACACTACCTCAGTCCTGTTCACGCTTAGCTATGTCGCCCAGTTCTTCCCGCTTCAGCCGCTGATCGCCCGCCGTGAACTGCGTGTTTCCCGCGATATGCTTAGCCCCCCGCCGAACTCGCTTCGCAGAGCTGATGTCATAGCCATGGCGTGGTGGAGCCCACCGCCCGTCCCACAGCCCGCTCAGGTCACATCTGTCGCTGCCGCTGCCCGTTCTGCTGCTGTCGCTCTCGCGGGTGACTGGGGGCCGTTTGCTGATCGCCTCGCTGACGCATCGTGGGAGGTTACCGCCCTTCAGAACGCGCCCCGCTGGCAGGCTGGCGCGCGGTCGCCCGCTTTCTGGTCGTCTCAGCAGTCCACTGTGCAGTATTATCGTTCCCTCATCGGAGCCCAGCCTCAGAAGCAATTTTCCCGCCCAGCCGTCGCGGCCGCTTTCCACGCCGCGCGCCTCGCACAGCGCGAGGCCGCAGCTGCCGCCCCACCGCGTCGCCCGAAATGCCGGCGCACGTTCGCGCGCAAGCTTGCTGAGCATGCTGTCGCCTTGCCATTACCGTCACTCTGAGCAAACGCATTGTGGCTTGGGGCCTCCAGGCGACGTCGGGCCCCCAGGCGCCGTCGGCGGACGCGTGCGCGTGCTCGCCCCGAAACCATGCGTTTTCGGGTGCGGGAGCCAGCCGGGTTCATTTCCCCACTGTCTCACCTGCCCCTCGCTTTCGAGCCTCCTCTGGTCCCCTGATCCTCCTCTTCTTTGTTCGACGATCGCTGCCTGGGGCCTGGGGCCCGCAGCTGCCCGCCCGAGAGTCAGGATCCGCTTTCGTTGCGCTCGGCGATCGAGCGCATCGCGCTAGCGTTTCACACATATAACAAAATGAAGCATCACACTGGCCCGAGCTCCCGCCCTGCGG
>CAUYUJ010019150.1:129045-169045 GCA_963575745.1 Prorocentrum cordatum
AATCGGAGGGTGAGCTCGAGGAGGGGGAAGAGGAGGAGGAGGAGGAGGAGGAGGAGGAGGAGGAGGAAAAGGACGAATCCGTAGCCATTGGCTCAAGCCACCTGGCTCAAGCCGTTGCCTGGGGCCTTCGCCTTCCCTGGGGTTGGGGCTCAAGGAGTTCTAGGGACCCGCACGGCCCTCGATCAGAAGCCCTGGCCCAGGGTGAGGGCCATATTTCTTCGAAGATTTCGGCGCCTCCGCAGTTCTTCCGAAGTGACGCGCGATGGCAGGAGGCTGGCATGACGCGTCGGTTTGGAAGTGCACGCGCTGTGGTTGCGGCAAGACACCCTTCAGCGAGCACTGGTGCAAGCACTGCGAGCGGCACTGGAAGACGGGCAAGAACAAGAAGCCCAAGGGCAAGGGCCGAGACCTGGGCACTCCGCCTGGGCTGGATGGCTGTGCTCCTCTGCGCGGTCCGCCCATTCAGCCAGGCCTCGTCCAGGCCAGCTCAGACCCAGTACCTGAGCTCACGGTGCCAGAGTTGCAGCAACTGGTGCAGCTTGGAGAGAAGAGCAAGAACAACCAGATGGTCGAGTACTACCAGCAAGTGCTGATGGCCATCAGGGACAAGCAGCACGTGCCGCCGCAAGTCAGAGCCGACCAGGCGCATAAGTACATCAAGCAGCCGGAGAAGGACCTCAGCACCGAGTCCGCCAACCTGGAGAAGTTACAGAAGCAGGTCATGGAACAGGAGGCAAAGGTCACCTCGCTCCTGGACCACATCGAGAAGCAGGAGGGTATCTACACAGAGGCGATCAAAGAGCTGCACGCCTTCGTCGTGCCGCCTGTGGTCGTCCCGCAGGCTCCGCCGACCCTCAGCCTGGGGGCCATGCTGGAAGGGAAGCAGGAGTGGACACTCTCGTGCGGGGAGGACCTCTTCGGCCTGGCGGAGTTCGTGGATGTCGAGGAGACAGACAAGGAGGAGGCGCGCAAGCGAGAGGCTCAGCTCAAGGAGCAGTTCCAGACGCTCGCTAAGGCGATGTTTGGAGATCTCAAGAAGAAGGCGGAGCAGTACAAGAAGGAGCACGAGGAGCTCAAGGCCCGGCTGCGCTCGATGCGTCGGCGCCAGGAGCCTGTGGCGACTGAGGCTGCAGGGTCCGCCCCGCCAGCGCAGCCAGGCGCAGGCGCGGAGGCCGCCGAGGGCAGCCCACAGCCTGGCGCGGCTGAGGTGCCTGCGCAGCCTGGCGCTGCGGCGTCGGCAAAGGAGCTTCGTGCCCACGCGAGGCGCCTGGTGGGTTCCCAACCGGGCCGCGGGAAGGGGCCAGGCGCTGGCAAGGGAGGTGTGGAGACTCCTGCGTCGAGCCCGCCGAGTGTTTAACAAGGGTGGCGAGGCGCTGCCCAAGAGTACCAGTCGAATCAGTTCATCTTCCACGACGTGGGAGTGCAGGGTCATGAATACCAACTTTTCACAGTCTGAGAAGTCAGAGGCCGACGAGGGTTGGAAGCTGAGCGGCAGTCCAGCGGACCAGATGGGCCTGGGAGGCACCTCAGGAGGAGCAGTAGGATTTCGACAGCACATGTGCGCCAGTGAAGTTGCAGGTGGAGCACGGCACCTTCACCAAGTGCGTTCAACTATTGTATGGGTCAATGGGTGCGTGCGTGGTGGTTTCTATTTGTGCACGCGGTACGTTCCTGACGGAGAAGGGGTCAAAGGAGCTAAGGGTGAACAACAGTTAAATCAGCTGGGGGAGTTTATCTACAGTTCTCAGAGGCCTTTTGTGACCGCTGCTGTTCGGAACGACGTGCCCTCGGAGGTCCAGAAGGCGCATGTCCTGGGAAAACTCAGAGCCTCTGTAGTCAATTCGGGGGTGCCGACTTGTCGTGTTGGCAAAGTACGGCGTGAATGTGACTACGCTGTCGTTTCGCTCGACCTTGCCGGGGAAGTTCGGGCGGGAGTCAGGCGAGAGGTTTCCAGTAACATGACGCACTTTCCTGTTTCACATAGGCTAGATCCGATGGCACATCAGAGGGCGCAGAGGGGGCTGAAGGTGCCGATGGCGTTTCCGCTAGATCAGCCCTCAGGTCCAGTTCCTCCGCCACAGGACTGGGCAATTTTCGAGGGCGAGTTTGAACGGCTGCGACGACAGCCATCGTGCGCGGAGTTATCACTGTTCTACGGGGAGATGTGTAACTCCACGGAGCGGGAGATGAGCGACGTGGCAGGCATCAAGGCCGCTGAGTGTGGGACGTACTGCGGGAAGAGTACTAAGTTCCAGGCGGTCGAGAAGCCAGTTTTGCAGAAGCACGGTTTGGGTCCCGTCCCACGGCGCAGCCAGGAGTTCAGGAAGCTCAGGAGTTTTCAGGTTTGGTTGAACGATATGTATTATCTTCTTGGGTTGGAGCAGTCTGGGGATCCGGATGAAGTTCAGGATCGAGTGGGGCAGCTCGAGGCCCCAGCGCAGGTCCTCAGCCGTATTCCAGAGTGGGCGAGTTTTAGGCAAAGCAGTCAGCAGCTCGCCGTCGTCTCCCACGAGGTGCTGCAGGGCGCCCTTGCGGCCGTTCAGGCCATTGCAAATGTGTGTGTGTGTGTGTGTGTGTGTGTGTGTGTGTGTGTGTGTGTGTGTGTGTGTGTGTGTGTGTGTGTGTGTGTGTGTGTGTGTGTGTGGGGGGGGGGGGTCGAGAGCCAGGTTGAAGAGGTCTCAGCAGTGGAGGCTTTACTTTAGTCTTCGACGTGCTCGCTTACTAATGGAGTATGGAGGGTCATGGGTGACTATGATTCGCGAGGCGGGCTCGAGCACGTTCGGGATCGGATGTTCGATCATATCTGGGTGTTCGTTCGCCTCGGCGTTGGTGCGTGTCGTACTGCCCGATTCGCATTTGTACATGCAGCAGTACTGGCCATTTCTACCTTCGAATGAAATGGTAAACGATTTCACGGTCTCGGCGCTGGGGTCGGAGAAACCCGTCGGAGAGTCGCTGCCCAGAGCTCTCCCAGCACCTTGCAAGCGATTTCGCGACATGGAGGTCTCTGTGTCTAGGCAGAAGTGCCAGATCGCCGCGTCGCCCAGCATGTCGGCGCAGGTTCTCGGCGCCGTCCTCCAGAGTTTAAATTTCAAGGTGTGCGCGGGCGTCAAGAACCTCGGGCACGATTTCAGCCAGCAGGCAGGGAAACGTTGGGCTCCTCAAGGTGGTAAGCAGGCTTTTCTGGAGGCTGGATTGTCCAAGATCGGTCTGGGAAGGGCTACTACGTGTGGCACAGGGGGAGCTATGGTACTGACTGTGCGTCGTCTTGGGTGGCGTACCAAGTCTTTCAAGCGGTGGGTGGATCCTAAGGGGCTCGAGATGGACCTCGAGAAGGTTAGTATCAAGTACCCCATAGCGTTCATCCTCAGGGGCCTCAAAAGGCACCAGGCGCAGCAAGCAGCTAGATTCATGGGCTGGAATGGGGCCCCATTCTTGGACTCGATCAAGGCAGTGCTGCAGGCCCCTTGGGCCAAAGGTCGATTAGCAGATGCCGTTTCAATGCGCCCGTCAGGTGGATCGGGGACGCAGTCAAAGCGCTTTGAAGAGCGTTATTCCTTGTCGCCCGCCTGCAGGTGGTTGGGGCGCCCGTCAGGCTCGTGATTTTATAGTATTTATGGCTGCAACGGCCCAGAGGCATGGCGTCATGATCAGGGTTGTGGAGATGTCGTGTCGGTCGGTTGGCAGTTCCTGAGCAACAGCTCAGTCGTCTTCGGGGTCACAGACAGTATGAGAGACGCCATGCCTCCGCCCCAGCAAGTTCACGAATGCCCTCAGCGCGGTCTCCTAGGAGGCGGCTACCTCAGCGCGTTGTTCTTTATAGACCGCTCGCGGGTCAACCCAGAGGTGGAGAGGGCGACGAGGGCAGGACGTGCGGACGTATCTCGCACGCTCGGCAGCGGGCTAGTTCATCGGCGGCCGACGGGCCACGGCCAGGGCCTGTGCAGAGCGTGGGCATGGCTGTGGAGTTCGTGTTCTACATGGTTTTCATGCTCATGGGGCCCAGGGCGACCACTATCACGGACCACAAGAACCCTTTGATGTGCCACCAGAAGGGCCCCGAGCAGATCAGCAGAAGTGCAGATCCGTATGGGGAAGTTTGGCGACGCGGTTTCGGGAAGGCGAACGACGTGAGGTCGGAGAATGTGAATCTTCAGAGGGAGCTGTCTCTAAAAAGCAGTACGGTGCTCAAGAATCACGATTTCTCGGACTCCAGGTACCAAGGAAATCGGCGGGCTGGAAAGTAGTCGAGGTTGGGGGCTCTAGTGCATCCTGTTGCTTCCCAGTTGGACCAAAGGGTCCAGACGGCCTTGGTTTTCGGTAGGCAGTTCGCATGGCCCCTGGCAGGCTCCCTGAGGCACCTGAGTACTTTAGATTTTCCTGATTTGGATAAGGCCCCGTGGGCTATAAAGGTCCCCAGGCAGACCCAGACGTTAGTAGGTGCACCCCCGTGCGTGTTAAAACTCACCACGGGGGCCCGAGGCCACCTGCGGCACAACGCGGCGTGCAGGTGGGGTTTCCAGATTTTGCAGTGTGAATGCGGCTCGACGGAGTGCATTTACAAGAATGAGGGTCCTGGCAAGCCAAGGGTGCTTGCGAGGGCGCGCGAGTCGCATCGCGAGCGGGTGCTAGGCTCGGGTTTGTATTTCAGCAAGCAGTGCGGAAGCCACGCGCGGTGGCGGGTAAGGACTTGGCCGCGCGCCGCCTTCGCCTTGCTGGGACTGGGGGGGCTGGGGCTGTGAAGTACCAGCGCCAGGGCTTGGGTCCCTCTTCCAAGGTATTGTTGGGGCGCCCCTTCCCAGTCCTCTAATTGTCCCCAACGGGCCAGTCTTTCACCGAGGGATTGCGTCCGCAGAGGCTCCAGAGGCTCCAGGGGAAAAGGACGAAGACGATGAGGATGAGGCCGATGATGGGAGGGGGATAGGATGAACATACTGCTTTCCGGTGGTAGCGACTTGATGATACAGTAAGTGCCGTCTTGTACAGCGTCCAGCTCAGGAGCATCGTGTGTATCTTACGAAAAGGTTACGGCTTCAGGCGCAACGTAATCCAGAGCCACGTCGAAAACACAATTTACAAAGCATCTTGAGGAGCAGGGGCAGGAGGAGGAGGAAAAGGAGGAGGAGGCGCAATAGGAAAAGAAGGAGGATGAGAAGGAAGGAAAGGACACATAGGATGAGGATGAGTATGATGATGGAATGAAATGCTTCCCAGTGGTAACGACATGATGGTATACCGAATGCCGTTTTCAAAGCGTCCAGCTCCTGAACAAAATGTGTATCTTACGGAAAGTTTGCGGCTTCAGGCGCAAGGTAATCCAGAGCCACGTCGACGCCACAGCATACAAATCATCTCGAGTAGCAGGGGGGAGGAGGAAGAGGAAGAGGAGGAGGAGGAGGGCGCCGGGCACGCCCGCGCGCACCCTGAAATGGCATCAATGGACACGTGGCCTTGCTCCACCACAAGAGCTTTGCATGAATGCAACTGAGGTGTTACCAGTGAACCGTTTCGCCCTGCCACTCTTTGATTTGCTCCAACACGTTGTTTTTGGTACGTTAACCGTGGGAACCGGTGACATTCTTGCAAATGTTTGACATGAGTGTGCGCGGTGCTAATGCGAGAGCCACGTTTTGCAAAGGAGCTCACCTCAATCAGCGAAGCTCTTGCAACTTTGAAAACGCATGTGCGCGGCGCTGGAGCGAGAGCCACATTTTGAAAACGACCCGCCCCCAATCTGTGAAGCTCATTCATTTGTTTTGCGCGGAGCATGGCCGAGAGCCTCATTTTGAGAGCGAACCGCTCTCAATCTGTGAAGTTGGCGAACTTTGAAAGCGAATGTGCGCGGTGCTGAGGCAAGAACCATGCTTTGCAAACGACCCGCCCTCAATAATCCGTGAAGATCATGCATTTTTGATGAAAAGAGCGTGCGGCGCTAAGGCGATAATCACATTTTGGAAACGATCCGCCCTCAACCCGTGAAGCTCTTGCAACTTTTTTGAAAACAATGTGCGCGGCGCTAAGCCGATAGCCTCATTTTGAAAACGACCCGCCCTCAATCCGTGAAGCTCTTACTGTTTTGTCCAACGAACGTGCGCGGCGCTAAGGCGAGAACCATACATTGAAAAGGAACCGCCCTCAATCCGTGAATTTCTGGCAAATTTTGAAAACCAATGTGCGCAGCGCTAAAGCGAAAACCACATTTTGAAAACGACCCGCCCTCCATCTGTGAATTTGTTGTCCATTTGTAAGCATCAGTGTCGTACGTGGTGAGGAGGTTTTAGGTGAAACGCCCGGCTCGCACTTCCGACCGGCCTCGGGATACGAGAGATCGGGGTGCGACAGGGAGAAGTTATTCATACAGAAAAGGAGTGGAGTAGGAGGAGGAGGAGGAGGAAGAGGAGGAGGAGGAGGAGGAGGAGGAGGAGGAGGAGGAGGAGGAGGAGGAGGAGGAGGACGAGGAGGAGGAGGAGGAGGAGGAGGAGGAGGAGGAGGAGGAGGAGGAGGCACGGGTGGAGGTAGAGGTCAGGATGGATGAGGATGAGGAGCGAGGGTGGGGTAGGAATGGTGAAGCGGGAGATGTCGGGAATTTTGGGACATCGCGTCGGCCCGCCGGTTCTGGCCCACCGCGTTTCGGCGCGACTCGCTGTCCACGTCCCCGCCCCCCGGCGTCCACGTCCCGAGCTCTCCCCAGCCTTCCGCCCTGCAGAGCGGAACGACACGCTTTCCGCTCGCAAGGGATAGCGTGCAGCCAGGGCCGCCGCGGCCGCAGGCTATCCTAAAGTTCCTGACCGTCAGGGAGGGAGGGAGGAAGGGAGGATGGAGGGAGAGAGAGGTGAGGGAGAAAGAGAAAGAGAGAGAGAGAGAGAGAGTGTGTGTGTGAATAGAACCCGTGTAATACCCTCATATATATACTCCTTATCCTCACCTCTCCTGCGCCTGGCCGTTTGGGCTCAGGTATTGGGACAGATCGATCAGACCTTTGATCGTGCAGGAGGGAAAGACATCCATCTATCCCTCCTTCCCTCTACCAGCGGATCAGGGGTTCTGTACCCTTGTACTTCAACCCCATACACAGGTTATCAGCCCTTTAAAGCTCACCGTTCATCGAACCGCACGTTGCGACCTCGCACGCGGCCTCGATGGAACCCAAGCGGCGCATGCGCCGCAAGGGGTCCATCGGGGCCTCGCGTACGAGCTCTCCGACGGCGCGACGGCTCGGTGATGAGTTGGAGAGCCTTAGTGCGGACCGTGTTGGTATCCCAGGTACCCCCCCCCCCCCAGCTCCGACGGACCCGAGGCGCGGCTAGCTGCTGAACTTCACCGCAGCGCCGCCCGCGGGGGGCCAGGAGAAAGAGTAGGAACAGGACGGCAGGAGTTTCACACGCCTACCTTCGATCCTCCATCTCCTCCTCCGTCGGGAGCAATCCCAACCGCGTCAGGCGAAAGCCTCGCTGGTCCTGATACTCCAGGGCGCTATTGCGCTAACCGCCGATGGACCTCAGGCGCTGGTACCCCCAGCCCTGCGACCGTTCCTGTTGCGGAGCACGTAGCCACCTTCGAGGAACTCAGTAGACCAGTGGCGGCACAGCCGCAGACGCAGTACCCCGAGGTATCATCGGATGCGACACCACGCACACATGGTCCGAGTCGCAGCTCGTCCGCGCGTAACCGCCGTGGAGCCCCAGGCCCATGCGGCGAGAGTAGGTCGAGCCCGCGTGCTGCCTCTCAGAGGCCATGCGCTCCCCGTGACAGGGGACACAGGGAAGCTGACGCTCCCCACCTCTCCATCTCAGACGACCAGCTGGCGGAAACGTCCGCCGCAGGTGAAATAGCTGAGCTCAGAGACCAGGTTGAAACCTTCGTGTCCAGGCAATACTCTGGACTACTGCAGAGCGTTCAGACGAACGCCGCCGATACTGCAGCCGTACGCCACGATCTGGACGGCGCCTTAGGGATCATTGATTCCAGGATCGCCGAATATCGACGCATCATAGGTGAACTGCAGTGCCGGGTTGATCGTGAGGTGTCACACTCAGGTGAACGAACGGCGATGGTCGAGAACCTGCGCAACTACCTTGCGCAGATGGAGCAACAGCTTGTGCTCGTACGCGACACAGGCGTTTCAGCAGTTTGGATTTTACATGATGAGATCCACGACCAGCTCCGCAACCGACCAACACCAGCCGAGGCCACCGACCTTGGCGACGTTCAGTCTCATATCAATGATCTTCGATCTTACCTAGACCACACTACGGCGACGCTTCGCAACGAAGCACGCACCAACTCGTCGAACCTGATCGACATGTTGCAGCGTGCTGAGAGAGTCATCACTCAAAGGCTTGATGCGACCAACGCTGTCGTGCAGCTACTCGCTAACCGGATCTCTGAAATCGAGCAACGTTTTCCTGATGTGCAGGGCGCCCTGGCAGAGTTGCGTGTCGGACGAGCCCAGACTGGCCAGCTGGATTCCCCTCCCACGGTTTACGATTTCGCCCGCCTCACTGACAGTTTGCAGGAGGTTGAGAAGGCGGCGGGCCACACGCAGTTGGAGCTCTCCCAGGTTATTCGTGAAAGAGATACTGAGAAGGTACGTGTTGAGGGGCGCCTCGCACGTCTGAAAAGCGAGCTGGAGGCGCAAAGCGCCCGTCTCCGAGCATGCGAGCAACGACTCGATCGGTATTCACAACGTTCTCGGGATACTGATGAGTATACACGCCAAACGGTGGCACAAATACACGAAGACATGACGAGCTGGACGAATCAGCTGATCGACCACACCAACGACGCCAATCTCCACCTTCGACCTGCAACCGACCTGCACAGGCCGACGGCAGCGTCCGCCGAAGCAGCGCAAGCCTCTGCAGGACAACAACGACGTACGTCACCAGGAGCAGCCTCCGCGGCAGCTTCTGCACGGACACGCCATGTGTCTCCTGTGCGCACAGAACCAACTACTGACGGTGCACCGATAACTTCACAACCACTGTCTGCGGTTTCGGTCCATACTACAACTCCTATCAAGGAGTCAGACACCGTCCGAGTCCCCGTCTTGCCTAAGATCACGCAGCTGCTCGAGTGGCAGCAAAAGGTACGGAAGAACTTCGGGGCCGCCTCAGGGCGACCATCCAAAGCATATGCCTTCCTATGCGTGGCTGAACAGCCCGAATGTACATTCGAGGACTTACAAGACAGTGGAGACTTTGAGAGCATCGATTGCAAACTCGCTACCGCTCTGAGCGACATCTTATCCTCGGACTTGCGCTACCAAATCAGGCTCATCGAAACCAGAGAGCACAAGGCAGGACGCATGCTCAAAGGACGCCAGATTTACTGGCACATCCTACAGTCCTACAACGCGACAGAGGTTGATGACGACCTGCACGACTTTGAGCGCCTCAAAGAACTGAGGATGAGAGATGACGATTTGCAACGTTTTATTACTGACTGGGACGCTTTACTCTTGGAGTGCCGAGAAGCACCCGATCCAAAGATCTTGGAATCTCTGTTTCGTACACATATTCGGAGACATGCCTGGATGAAACAAGACATGTACGAGTACCAGCGCATGGAGATCAGCGACCCGAATCGTACCTATGATTGGCTCCGACAGCGCGTCCTGGACATACTGGAGCTTGAACAATTGGAGAAGAATCAAACAAGTTACGGTGCGAACATGACACGATCTCAAGTCAACGTGTGCGCTGCCTGGAAGAAAGGCAATTGTCGCAATGGTGAACGGTGCAAGGCTTTGCATACATATTCCAGGGATTGGAAGAACAACGCATCTTCCAGAGCATCGACGGCTGGTGGCAACTCCCGCCGTAGTATGTCCACTCCTGCGAGCCACAAGAAGCCAGCATCGAAACCATTTTGCTTCGATTTCGCCAAGCGCAACACATGTACCATAGGCGACAAGCGCAACTTTCCACACGTCGCACAGTGCAAAGATTTCGCGCTGAACAAGTGCCCAAGAGGCGACAAATGCAAATATGCTCATCTTACACCTGGTGCGAAGACTCCCGAGCGAAGCCCGAGTCGACCACGGACCTCCAGTCAGGATAGCCGTGGCCGATCACCATCCCGCGGGCCAGGAAGCCAACGTTCTTCACAACGCGGGGGGTTCCGCTACGCAAGCGACTCGCGCCATGGACGTGACAACCGACGCCAATGCGACCGATCTCGTTCAACATCCAGGAGATCCCCAGACTCTCGCAGTCAATCGAGAAGTCGATACGACAGATCTTCGAGATCTACCTCCCGAGGACGAGACAATCGTGGCGGCGGGCGCGGTAGTCCACGCGTCCGTGATAGATCATATGGTCGTGACAAAGGACGTGGCAGACGTTCCCCGAGCCATGGCTCGCCCCGGGGCTCACCCCACGCCAGAGCACGTTCTCCTGCCAACTTGTGACGTTCACGCCGTTCCGACCGCAGTTGCGTCATCCGTGACAAGACCCTCATGGCCAACACTAAGGCCACAGCGACATCTACCAAAACACGTCGTCGGATACGCTTCGACATACGTAACGTGGAATACTATTTACATACCGTATCTGGCAGGGCCAGATTGGATAAATGGAAGGAGATGCCGAATGAGGGTGACATCGTCAATGTACCAGACCCGTTACCACAACGATGGTGGGATCAAAGTGCGGACGCCCTACGAGAATGTCAAAAAGAGGCACAGCTATGGTACGACGACCTATATGACTACAGACACAATAAAGAGTCGGTGGCCACACCAACTGCGATCCGAAAGTATGACGACACTGTCAAGCAGTCATCAAAGACATCCCAGACGAAGACAATGACAATGCAAGTCGACCCACCACGCTCAACTGCTGCATTGACACGATCTCGGGTTCTCGACAGTGGTTCTGCTCATCATATTCAGGGAAAACATGAACTGACGCAGACCGAATCGGATCGCATATCTATTCGCGAAGAGCATATTCTGGAAACCGCCAATGGTGATCGTACTGTCAACGAGCACCACGACATACGGCTACCCGAGGTGGGCTTACACAGTTCAGCCCTTGCCTTGCCGGACTGTCCATCTCTACTATCAGTTGGGAAATTGATCGAAGTTGATGGCTTTCGGCAACTTTGGGATCCTGAGCTGGGCTACTTGCTTCAGGATCCGGGGGGCCAATGGTATAATATTCCAGCCAACAATAGAGTTCCAGAATTACGACTCGACGACCTGACACTGATACCACCACCACGTCTATGCACTTCGTCAGCACCCCGACGTCGTCAGCGCAAGCGTTCATCCGCCCGCTGCAACGACATTTGTTGGTGCTGCAAAACTACAGAGCAGTCAACAACTGCAGGTGAGCTACGGCCCCACATAGGGACCTGCCCCAAGAGACCACATGTCGGAGAGGGAGGAGGAGCACGGACCATCACGGTCGAAGAACGCCCCGACACAAACACAGACGAGCCTAACGTGGACACACCCACCGACTCGCCTACGTCTCAGACGCAGTGTTCTCCTCCACAATGCGGGGGGCTAGTAGATATAGCTCAAGCAGATAACGACATGCCGACAGAGACGCTCACACGAATGCATCACGACAATGATCGAGTTCTTCCCGACAGACAGAAGAAACCGATCGACCCGATGCATTACATGACTCACAGCCCAAAACACCCTGACTGTGAGATTTGTTCTCGCACGATGGCGCAGAATGCCCCGTGTCGACGACAGCGCAAACCACATCCGCCGGCAGACCCCACCGACGAGGATAACGCCTACGAGGCTTTTGTCCCGACGAAGTTTGGCGAGGCTTTAACTGCCGACCATATCGTCCTGGCCAAAGACGATGCCGCAGACAAGCGCGGCGACAAGTATGCACTTGTTGTCCTAGACAGATACACCGGCATCTTCATGGCCTACCCAGCACTACACAAAGACGCAGCTACCACAAAGGCATCCTTTCAACAATTCATCGCCGCGAACGATGAGGTGAAGCACATCTATACAGACAACTCTGGAGAGCTCCAGAAGGCTTGCCGCCAACTGGGATGGAGACGCGACACGAGTGCGCCGCATCGTCCGCAAACGAATGGATTGTTCGAGCGCGTCGTCAAGATTGTCATTCTCGGTGCGAGAGCTGTGTTACATATGTCTGGTCTGGGACACGACTGGTGGAAAGAGGCCATGCAAGCCTTTTGCTGTGGACGCAATTTTGTGCATACATCCACGGGCGTTGCTGCCCTCAATGAGGAACATGCAGATAAGACAGCTCATGAAATACGATTTGGCGAAAGCTTTCGCGGGCACTGCATGCCGTTCGGTGCTCGGATCTTCTGGAAATGCCTCAGCCCCGAGATTAACAACGAGACTGCAAAGTTTAAAGAAAATGCTCGGGAAGGGTTATTCATGGGTTACCACTTGCACTCTGGTGGACGATGGTCAGGTGACTACCTTGTCTTGGACACGGCTACATACGCCAAGAATCCTGATGGTGAACTGTGTCACGTGCACAGAGTCAAAGACATCATCATCCCTGATGGCAAGTTCACTACCCAGTGAAAGAAGGTACTCTACGACATCATAACCCTGAGGCACACGACGAGGTCAAGGCATCCACTTCTCGCCCCTTGGGTGATAAACCAATGCCCGACCCTCCAATTTCCTACCCTAAAGAATGGGATGACCCATCTGTGATGACAACGGAAGACAACGCCGCTGATATCCACACATCGGCCTCTGAAGTTGCTGCGCCAGCGCCGGAGCCCGACTGCTGGGAACAGCGTGGATATTGCGTCATCAGACATATTCGTACTCCACGTAAGAAATTGTTCATCCCGACGGACGACGTCATGAACATACCTGTACCTGTTGATCAACTCGATGTGACACGAGATTTCAAGACAACTTCTACTTTTGAAGGAGAAAGTGACTTTCGCGATGTTTGGGATGGTGTCAGCGCCAACGACCACAGGGAGTTAAGCGAGCCGTGGACAGGCGCGGCTCGATTCTATGAGCTTCCAAAAATAACGCCAGACGGCAAAATGGTGGTCCGCGGACGCGAGACACGTATACAGACTACTACGCGTCCTGATCACATTCTTCCCGAGCATTGGAAAACACTATCTCGTGGACAACAAAAGAAGGAAATCGAATACGCCGACGACGTTAAACGAGCTCGTGAAATTCGTGATCGAGCTGCACTACGAGTGTGGACAAGACAGGACAAACAGGTCAACAATTTCCGTGCCACTGCATCCGGCGGACCCACATGGAATTCCGTGGAACGACGGATTACATACGACACTGACAATGGCGCCGTCATCCGTGATGAAAACGTCAAAGGCGTGACAAACAAAGAAATACTGTATGCCAAATTACCTGGTGGGCCACGTGACATTACTACGGTACTGTACTACCGCCAATCACCACAACAGCACGATGGAGAGGAACGTGCCTTGGTACTTGTGGATAGTGAAGGAACCGACTTTGGGACCATGAACCCGCTCATACGCCAGTTCACCCAGTCGGTAGCAATGCCAACTATGCCACGTGAGACCACCTACACACCGGCACACAGGGACAAAATACCCGATTCCTCATGGTCACGCCCGGCCCTAGTTACCAGAAGCCTGAGTAAGAAAGACGTTGCCGCAGAACCACGTGCACAAGAAGCCCTACGAAAAGAATGCGAAAGATTGGAAAAGAAACAAACGTGGATGTTGGAGAC
This sequence comes from Prorocentrum cordatum, assembly GCA_963575745.1. NCBI lineage: Eukaryota > Dinophyceae > Prorocentrales > Prorocentraceae > Prorocentrum > Prorocentrum cordatum. The sequence goes on from CAUYUJ010019150.1 coordinate 142,752, forward strand.
TGTTGCAGAAAAAGCTGATATTGAGTCACAAGCTATTCGCACTGGGACGAAAGTTCCTTTCTTCAATATCTTAGAGCTATCTTCAGTCAAACACGAGGAACCTCCACCTGATCTACGTAAATTCAATGGCAGAGTGGTGGTTCAGGGCAATACAGGCAAAGATGAAACTGGCTTGGCCGCAATATTCGCCGACGCCGCTTCCAGTGCTTCGCATATTGAGGCTTCTAAACTTTGCGATGCTACTGCATTATTACCACAATATGCGGGAGAACAAAGTGATGCACCTGGAGCCTACACGCAGGCATTATTATACGGCGACGGACGAATCGATCCAGTTGATACTTGGATTACCATACCTAAATGGCGACAACCGACATCCTGGTCAAAATGCAAGAACCCAGTGTGCCGATTACGATTGGCACTATACGGACACCGTCTCGCAGGTGTCTTTTGGGAACGAAAATGTCGTACATGCTTAGAAAGCGTTGGTTTCGAGCCTATTTCAGGATGGGAATGTGTATGGAGACAACAAACTGGGACTGATACTTTCAGTATATGTGGATGACTTTAAATTAGCCGGCCCAGCTCACAATCTACAGACTGGCTGGGATTATATCCGCAAAAGCGGTATTGACTTGGATCCACCTACTCCATACTCATATCTTGGTTGTGGACAACATGCATATGAGGTACCGCAGACTATCCTCGACAAAAGAATGTCTACCATACGCCCTATGTTGCCCGTACACAACGAGAAAGATTACAATACGGCCAAACAAGTTCGTGGAATTCGACATGATATGCTTGGTCTTACCGATCAGTGCATTGAGCGGTGCCTGGAATGCGCCTCCAAGCGCGCCCAGGGACCAGGGTCACGTCGGAAACGATCCGACTCGCCAAGGACTTCGCGATCCAAATCGCCCGCATCCTCCGGGTCGGTCGCCAGACCTACTAGCGTGCTCAATGCGCGGCCACGATCATCCAGCCCAGCTAAATCGATCGACGCGACATCTACTACGACAGATCCCATACCAGTCACATACGATGCCCTACCTGACGCCGAAACTCCTGGCATTGAGGACACCTCTTTCACTGATTCCGATTCTTCCGACGAAGGCATCCTTGGCCAGGGCGCGGCGAGTGTACTGATGAAGATCCTCTACCTGGCACGTTGCTGTCGTTTCGATCTTCTGCATCCAGTATGTATGCTGGCCAGATCAATTACCAAATGGAATACCACGTGTGATAAACGTCTACATCGGTTGATATGCTACATCAAAACGACGCGCACACATTGTTTACATGGATGGATAGGTGATTCGTCAGACAAGTTATCCATCATGCTCTTCACTGACGCCTCGTTCGCCGATTGCATTGCATCATCCAAATCCACTACCGGAGTTTTCGCCGCGCTTGTTGGACCCAATACGTTCTTTCCAGTCAACGCTGTATGTAAGAAACAAACGGTTGTGTCACATTCATCTACTGAATCCGAGATCGTTGCTCTTGACTCAGCACTACGACCGGAAGGATTACCACTACTCTCGTTCTGGGAAGCCGTGGTGGAATTTGCCAACACATGCAAAGAGAAGAATGCATGCCTGCGCTGCCATGGACGCGCCGACCTGGCGATGTGTCCGACGTTGGCAGTCAAAAAGAAGCGTGAGCCATCGCCTCGCAAGGCACCCCCTACACGGGGATCTTCTCCTAGCCGTAGGCAACTACCGCCAAATACGGAATTACATACGCCTCCAAAGAGACGTACAATATCCCATGAGGGTACAGTATTGCACGTGGATCCAGAACCGGCTCAAGATATTAGTTCTCCCAAAGTGCGTCTTATCGTCCTCGAGGATAACCAGGCCGTGATCAAAATTGTCCAAAAAGGACGTGCACCAGCACCTCGTCATCTTCATCGTACTCATCGTATCAACCCGGATTGGGTATGCGAGACATGCCAACTCGAACATATCGAGCTCAAATACGTAGGTACAAAGGAGCAGATCGCAGATATGATGACCAAACATTTCGAGACGAAGAAAGTAGACCTCTGGAGGGATCTCTTGGAACACTCGCTCATCTTTCCAACTGCTCCGGTACAGTGTCCTCCAAAGAAGCCCTGGAAACCATTGCGAGGGCCTCGGAGGCCCGATGGTTTACCTCGTGTTGCGGAACCTCCAAAACTGGATGGATGCCCGGAAGTATGCAAAATATTATTTGCAGAAAAAGAAAGATGGGGCGAAGTAGGATCAGAATGTGGATTTCGGTGCGTTGGACAAGCCAATCACGATGGAATATGCGCATGCGTGTACCACATTGGCGTACCGGCCGCAGCTATCGCGTCGCGCACACCTCGTTCACGAGCACGTTCCCCGCACGGTAGACATCCCCGCCATCCTCCCTCGCCTCCACAGGATGCAGAGAGATTTAGGACATTAATTATACGTTCATGCCGCAGCAATTTTACGACTCGAGCTACAAAGATTACAGGCATCCTGTTCGCCGCGTGCGAGGCGAAAATAAGCGAGATCGGTTCTAATCCCGATACCCCCATCCACGAGATGGATCAGGCACAGCCGCTCAACCTCATCGGCTGGCCCATCGGCTACGACGTTGAGTACGACTCGAACGCCAAGGACGACGACCGCGTGGGCTTCACGTACCACGCTCAAACTGGCCGTCCTCGTGATCCTGATGACGGTTACATATACCAGTGGAGAGTTTGATCTCCGCGTACCCGACGAATCCACTATTCGAGAAATTGCCCGCTCTGCGTCCGCCGACGTCAAGAGTTGGATCAATGACACTAGTGGATCAGTCGGCGGCGACGCCAACTATGAATACAGCGCGTTTACGGCTACACCGTGGCTGTCATTCATGCGGGCTATGTGTATGCTTTCCAGTCTCTTTAATCGTAACCCGTCTGTACAAGACAGTGTTCGTGGTTTACATGATCATTTGAACGCGGTGATCCCAGGAACGCACCGTAAGTGCCCACCAGAGCACTTTACGACGATGATATTGAAAACAGAGTGGATGATGATTCACAATGATTGGTCCAAGATTGGCAGTGCAGTACTGGGACAGTATGCCGAAGACAGCGTTCAAGATACAAAGTACTACTATTCAAATGGTCTTTGTGCACCCTCCGATGTATACAGCAATGGATTGATAACTCCATGCTATGCTCCTAAACTTGAGCGTGCAACGGCCAAGCTACCCACGCGCCCACCTGGCTTAGCCAGGACATCAGATACATCTGGACACATCGGCCACATTGTTGAGGATAATTTGGTCACCAACATGAGAGCATTTTCCGACATTAACCAGACGAGCAAATTTCGCCGCAAGCTCAGCGCATGGCTGACGGCGCGCGGAGGCTTCGGAGGTATCGGATCATACTCCAAGACGGTGGCAACACCATCCGATCATCCAGAAGGCTGGGTGGCAATATCAGAGCACGACGAGGATATGACAAGTACCTATCGTTGGCAACCATACAACGAGGGCAACGACTTCTTTGGCGAAGCCGCCGGCCAGATCGACCCTGGTCTTACTCCTGTTCCTGATGTTGACCCACTCGAGCTGGATCAAGCAAAGTACAGCGCTTTCTGTGGTGGTCGTTTGGTTTCTACTCTTATTTCAGATAATGGGTGGTGTTCCCTCGTACAAGAAGACTTGGGACTACTCTTGCATCGTGCCTTTGGTCCATCGGGGCACGCATACAAATGGGCCAACTTGTGCACCGATTCAACGTGGATTATGCAGCCCACGAAAGGGGCCAAGAGTGCAAAACACAAGAAGTACCCAACCCACGGCATCGACGAGCTCAACAATGCACAGAAGCGAGAAGATCTCGCCAAGGCATCAAATGTTGCTATCGCTATTTATGCCGTGCCTCAATCGCGCGGAATACATGGGCGGTGCTACTCTCGAGCATTTGTCGACCATGATCCGCGACGACATCATGATGTGGGCATTCTCCTTTGGCTATTATAAAGAATGGTTCACACAGAACGATACGCCAATCGGCCAATATTGCGTTCAATTGCCAGAGGCTGGTGGAGACACCCGCTATGGTATGGAGGAACTGCGTGGCCAGCGTACGCAGACACAGGACACCCGTACCACAGCTATTCTCAACAACCAGTTTGAGTGCACCCTCGAGCAGCGCAACATGATCAAGATGATGCGCGAAGCCAGAGGCCTCATGTTACACAGCGACAATGCCTCCATCAAAAAGTGGCGCGAGTTAAACGAGACTATCTGGAGCTACTGGGCCAATGATTTTCCTGCATATGTGAAACAAAAACATTATTGCAGGGGCCTCAATGCCATGGTGGTATGGAGCGCGAATGACATCGCATGCGCCAACCACGGACAGAACACCGTGGGCATGCGTCGACATCAAAATCGTGCACCTACTGCCGTATATGAGCTCCAGAAAATGGAATGTGAGGGTGGCGTCCCGACGCTCGTGCCAGTACACGTACAAGTGGATGTATCACGTTTTCTCGATGTGATGCAGTATTTCCGCTGTCCCACAGTCATGGGGCCTGGCAAAGCAGCACAGTGGGGCGTGCACCCGAACTTTGATTACCACACGAACGACCTGATCAGGATTATGCAAAATCGTTGTATTACTGTTCTTCCATCAGACCACTGGGTTGAAGCGTACGATAGGATTACCCCACAGGCTTGGCATGCAAAACAGAACAGTCATAACATGGCGATGTTTACGACACAGTTCTGCGACGCAGTATGCTATCGTAACTTCTGCGCCTTGATTCAGTCACTGCCCTCTCAGCCATATCCATTCAGGGCGCCATTACTGACTCCTGTCACGGATGAGCAGGCCTACACACAGGCCAAGGAGATCATGGCTGCTCTCGACTTCAGAGAGAAGATGACAGACGAATGGAAGAGAGATCTCAGCCTCACGACGCTGATGACACAGACGGCAAGCGAGATGGCTCATTGTGCGTGGATGGCATCATGTGCCGATGTACGCTGCCGGCATCACTGCCTGCTAACGCAGGCGACGCAATGGAACCTATTCCTGGAATGCCGATACGGACACCAGCGCATAATCCTCGCGAGCCGAACAAGGCTATCCCTGAAAATGATCCATTTGGTCTGGCATACGACGACTTATTCCAGTACCTATTACTGTTGATCAACGACTACCCTGGGGCTTGGGCATCCTGGGATTCAGTCGAGAAACAAGAGCTCCTCCACCCCAAGATCATTAAAACGGTTGAAGATGCACATGCTGTTGCTTGGGTTGTGTTTGAGCAGTTTCTACAACAGATTACCGACTTGGATGGAGATGATAACGCGACCAGATCACGACTCATTGCGGAAAACAACAGGTTGACATCTCACTGTATCGGCCCTGCTGCCGAGAACGAGCGGACCATCGAAGCATGCAAAACATTCTTCAGACAGAATGCACTAGATCGCGTGGCATTGGGCTATGACCCTGATGTTCCGACGTCCGTGTGGCGCGCGGCGGCCGATGCGGAACGGCCAGCACCACCAGGCCCATTGCCTGAGCCACTGCAACCTGGCCCGCAATCGATAGCCGTGCCAAAGTCATCGACTCCTGGACCAACCATACACCATACGCCAGCAGACCAGCAGCCAGCAGTTCAGCTCCCGAAAGCCGAGGCAGTACCGATCCCTGACGACGGCACTGGCCAATAGGCCATGGAGTTGGAGGCAACTCCTGCCGAAGAAGAATCTTCTCCACACGAGATGAATTTATTACCATGTCAGGACAGCTGCGAGCGTTCTATGTATGAGGACATCAGCCAGGTCGGGATGTTCGATAACGCATGCACTATTCGAAAGTGGAAGCTGCAAGCGGGCATCAAGGACGACCATCCATACGTATGTCCAGTATTGCGGGGTACATCCGCGATCAATGGATTCGCCTGCCTGGAAAACAATGAATGGTACGAACAACTGTTACGCGATGACTGTGTGATTGCTCACGCGCCTGATATTGCACAGTCTGGTTGCTTTCCAGAATGGAAGTGGATATCGTTACCAAATTACGACGACGTACGTTATGGTCCCGAGTTACTTGATGATGAGTGGCTGGGGGCACCCAAATACATGAGCAAAGACATCGCGACCATGTTACGCCACGAGATTCACTACAAAACCTCCATATCAATGAATTTCACGATAGACGTATCAACATTTGGACGAAGACAACAGATCGTGAATGGAAGATTCCAAGTACTTGGAAATCCTTTCAGGAAATGGTCCAATGGAAATTCAAAGATCGCAACAACCACAACGGACCATCCATGGACGCGGCCGTGTCGCACTTCAAGAAAGATGGTGAAACAGATGGGTATCCCGATTGGAACGATTATTACCCGATCTTCATCATACGTGCGTTCCAGAAACATATTGACCTGCAGAAAAATAGGATCGACATATACGCCAAACCAATCCCCGAGGGAGATGATCCCAGCTGTTTCGATGGGAACAGCGTCATTGCTATTCGATGTGTTGGAGGCCACAGTTGCGTTAACCCACTTTCCAAACCATGGAATATGGGCTGGGAGAGCCTACAATGGACAGACGTGAAATACCTCCACCACGGCGCAGCACTCCGCGCTTGGCGCAACATCCTCAATACAGGGATCATTCCAGGCTACGTCGATCCATCTTCTCAGAGAGACAAGCATCATAAACCATCACAACGCACGGAGGCATTCTTCAGTTCCAGCACATATCTAGACAATGTCCAGAATAATCCCCACACCTCAGTAGAGTCATACAAGTTCAATCACTACAAGAACGAGGTCGAGCTGGTGATCAACATGGAGATCGCCACAAAAGCTGGTTGCAGATTTTGGCTGGGCGCTCAAGGCGCTATCATGACAGAGGACGTGGTTCCAGCAGCGGCAGTTATTGCAATTCGCCGCCTCCAACCACGCCACATTCGCGGCCAGCAGATATGGCCGGAGGGCCCCACATGGGACTACCCGCCATTGGCCGCAAGACAGCCATTGAGCAAGTACGAAATTTGCGCCTATCATCCTGGAGAGTTCATCGACAACCCTCCTGGGATTACACCTGCTGGCACGGATCAGGACATGGATCAGCAGCCAAGGACGCTGTCAGCATCAGCACCTTCGGCTCAGCGACCGATTGCCCCTCAGCTGGGGGCAACCCCTGCTGACCGCATGTCTGGAGCCGACGCCTTGGATGAGCAAATGGTCCGTGCTATGATTGAGGACACCAATCACAAAGCAGATGATAAAGAATGGTTAGTTGCTCTGTCATACTGCCGCGAGGCTCTTCGACCCATTACATCAAATATTACACAAAAAGATTGGGATCGTCGGCCTGCATTTAATGATGTTCGCATGGGGGACTTCATTATCATTATGAATTGGGGATCTATCAAATGTTTTCATTACGACAATCACTACCCCAAGGGCAATCACAATACCAAGGTACCCATGAATAAGGGCCACATATATGGCCCAATCATTCATTTCGGAGTCTTTGACAAGTTCTTTGCGGTACAGATACCTATTCTTAACTACGGTTTACGATGGGTAAACATATGGTACAATGACAAAAGCTTGCCTCTCAAGGGCGTTGTCTTTGCATTGCCAATTCGTGCCGACGAATATGCCATCAACTCGACATATATGAATACTGCCCTGGAAGGACCATCCTCATGCTGTCACAAAATACTTCAGCACAAAACAGATGGCAGTCTGCCATATCTTGGTATGCCGATCATTTATAGGCTACGCATTCCACGTACACCGACCATACGGCCCGCTCCTCGGACACCCGATCCCGAAGGGCTGGTGGTCACACCTGCCGAGGATACCGCTCCTGCGGACGATGGGCCCCAACAAACGGCAGGCCCATCTGACGAACCTTTGGTTACCGTTATCGTGGATATATCAAACATACCACTCGCCGCCGAAGAAAAAGCGGCAAATGACAATACGAAGGCAGATCTATCAGCAGAGATCCAAGCAGATGAGCACGTCGACGCGAGCATCCTCGACAACGTTATTGACCCGCCAGAAAGACTTCCTCAATCACACCGACTACGACCCAGAGGACCATACAAAGTGGACCAAACAATCATACGACCACAGCATATACCGCTGGGTGTCGGAGCTTTTGGTGGACTCACCTATGATAAGGATGAAGCAAATCATTGAGGTGCACACTGGCGTGGACAGATCGACGGTGGATAAAACACAGTCGTACTTAGGATTTGATATTCAATTCGGATCCAAAGCATGGAATGCAGAGAAATACTACTTGAATTACGATCATACCCACAAATGGGCTCGCGACTTACCAATTTGCAGTGCCGATCGCTTTTTCAAAAAGTTGGTACACTACCTGGACCCAGAGACCATCGAGGAGTCGACTACAGGCGTCTTTCAATGGATATCCAAAGTGTATCAAAACATATTGATGGACAGTATTGCGGAGCTCCGTGGCTTCACAAAAGATGCTATCCATCAGAAACATCCCGCGCTCCAAACGTTGCGTGATCTATTTACACACTGCATCAAAACATTCGGCAATCCAGGCTTCCCCGTGTGGGCGGAGCTGGTGGAAACACCTGCCGCGCCACGTGGCCCAGGCGCGGAGCAGGATATTCCCCAGGACCCAGGCAGCGTTGCATCCGCAGCTCCTGATCAAGAAACCATGGTACGGGTCATAGCCGAGCAGACGGGAGTCAACCGCGAGGAGGGCGACAACGAGTCCGCCTTGCAGGAGGAGGCTCGCCGTCTCGTACTGAAAACGTATGCCATGGTGATACTGAGGATGCGGACAACGACACGACAGAGCACATAGGACTGCCAGGGGAGAGATTGTCTAGGATCGAGATCGAGGGATTGAGTAGATCAATCGCTTCCCGACCGAATGCCGAGATCAACCGCGAGGCCATGGATCAGATCGGCCGCAGTCTTGCTCGTGGTCAGGACACTCGCTGGGGATCTCGTGAGCACCTCACGACGGAGGGAGCCCCAGAAACGGTCCAGCATGATATCGCGCGGTGTCGGAATTGCGGTCGAGACTTATCCCTTGGGATTGTTACAGGTGATGGTACCCTTTGTGACATCTGCTGGCAGTACACCGTGGCCGTAGGTGCTACGGGTAAAAGTACCGCCGTCCAGAGCGACCTAGCATACCTCCACAAGCTGACCAACTGGATCAAGATGGCGCTCTCCCAGGATGACATCACGAGGTACATGAGAGACGGAGCGCAAGTCATCCTGACGGGCGCGCGCTCATTCCCAGGTAATGAGAAAGACCCGCTGCGGAGAATGGCTAACTCCTCTAGGAAGAGGTATCAGAAGTGGGTCGACTCTGGCCGCCCTCCTGCACACGAGTGCAGACTGATGGGCGAGGCTGATGACGACAGACCTCTGTACTACCCATATGCCAATCTCGTTCAGCGTTTTCTCAACGATTTGAAGTTCCACCACCAAATGACAGGCGCTCGCGTGAACGTGGGCAAGAAGGCCTGGAACGTGGGCGACATGCGTGATGCATGTACGATCCTCGATACTAGCATCAGGACAGGCCAAGCCGGTCGGAAGAAATGGTGGTTGAACGAGGGCAGACTCGACAGACAAACGCGGCAAGCTCGCGGACTTGTCACGATTGCCCTCCCTAGAAGGGATGGCACCCGTGAGAAAGTCACGCAGCGCAAGCTTGCTGCGATTGCTAACGAGTTGTTGGGCTCCCTCGATCCGACAGACACCGACCAGAGGGGGGGTGATTCAGGGATGAGAACCGATCCGATCGAACCTGATACACACTCCCATCAGTCTGATGATGCCATGGGGCCGCGCCATCCGCCGCCGCCGCCGCGCCCTGCCCCTGGCGATGCTGCGCAGTCCAGCGCCTCTGGCGCGGCGGGCCACATGCCCGCGGGGCCGCGCGCCAAGAGAGCGCGTGCGACAGACTACGCCGCCTGGTGGCGCGACGACCTTGAGGACAGTCATTGGGGCCTCAGGTATTGGAGCTACTACATCAACTGCTGGATCTACATCGCGCTGAACAACGACGAGTTCGTATACATCCGCGACATCCAGTACAACAAGTGGTTTCGTCACTGGATCCCGAGGACATCTTGGGGGGCGTTCGCGACGAGCTACGTGACGCACGATGGCCACAGGATGTGGGACCGCAGGTTCTACCAGAACGGCAACGCGTAGTGAGTCGGCCGCAAGGCCCACCGCTCGAAAGGCTTGAACTTCATTATAATCCAAGTTCGCCTTGAGCGGTGGCTACTATATACTTCTAGGCCACTTCACTATATAACACAAGTGGCCACACATAAAAACATATTTTGCGATAACCAAGGCAGCCTCCTAAGGAGCAACGCCAACGGGAGTCGCCATATAGAATTCACATACATGCAACTTTCGTGTTTGTCAACGCGACCTTTCGTCTGGCCAGACATTTGCTTATATATATAGTTGCGTTTCGTAGCACGATCGTGTTCACCAGCGCGATCTCAGCATGCATATTCATTACAGTATAACTACATTGCGTTGATAATGATCTGACAGCTGGTGGCAACACCTGCCTCGCAAAGGCGAGGCAGATTACAAGTTGCTTTATTGCTCAGATCCTCTTTCTCCGCCCACCCGTGTCTCATTCTTCTCCGCCCTCGAGTGCCGAAGCGTTTTGGGGGGGCGCACCGAGGGGGGCACCAAAGCGTGCTTGGCGAAGAAATCGGGACCCGGGGTGTTCCATCTTACCTTACTTTGCAGCTGAGGCTCTACTGACTTTGAGCTCAGCTGCCTGCAGACCTGAGGATTGACGGAGTAAAAGGGTGACGGATTCTTTTCCTCTGTTCCCGAGTCCTACCCTCACGGGCGGGATTCGGGACGGGGGGTGTGAATAGAACCCGTGTAATACCCTCATATATACTCCTTATCCTCACCTCTCCTGCGCCTGGCCGTTTGGGCTCGGGTATTGGGGCAGATCGATCGGGCCTTTGATCGTGCTATCCATCTATCCCTCCTTCCCTCTACCAGCGGATCAGGGGTTCTGCACCCTTGTACTTCAACCCCATACACGAGAGAGAGAGAGAGAGAGAGAGAGAGAGAGAGAGAGAGAGAGAGAGAAAAAGAAAGAAAGAAATATAGCTAGAAGGAGGGAGGGGGAGAGGGCGAGGTGGAGCAGCACGAGGAGCAGGAGGAGGATGGGAACGACGAGCGAGGACCTGTGCGGTGGCGGTGACGGGGGAGCGCTCCTCGGAGGCCGCCGCGGAGCGCCATCGCTCTGCCCGCCCCATGCGCGCGCGGCCGGGTCAGTGCATCGCCACGCTGATGGGCTCCGTGGACTGGCGCTGGCCGTTCCTGGTGGTCGCGGTCCCGTCCCTGGGTTCTCGCGGCTCGGGCAGTGCCCAAACCAGACCCCTTCGAGTCATGAAGGACTCGCGCCGGAACGTTTTCAGCGTCGGGGGGCCCTTACCGGTCCGCGGGACCGTCAAAAATATTATCCAGGATGAAAAACCAGTCCTGGGGAGGAGTGGGTCGACCTTTGGGATCGACGTTCGAAACAATCGTGGCGTCGGGTGTGTGTGTGTGTGGGGGGGGTCGAATGGGCGGCGCGCGCAAGAGGGCAGCGCGAGTTGGGCGGCCTTTGAGAACGCAGGGGAGCTTCTGAGAAAGCAAGGTGGTTTCCTAGAAGCCCTCCTGGCTTCTAAGACGCTTTCTTAGAAGCGTCTAGGCGTTTCCAGGAAGGCCCTTGCCCATTACGAAGCCCCCCCGCATTATCGGAGATCCCGCCCCCCATCGCGTCCCCTCCACCTCCCTCAACGTGCCGCCAATCGAAGGCATGAGCCCCCCTGCACTGCAGCTTTCAGGGGGTCCCCGAGAGCTTCCCAGACACCGAGAGCCTCCCGCGAGTGCGCTCCTCTGCTCTGGCATCGGAGCTCTCTGCGGGCGTCCCTGTGTCCTCTTCACTCGCTCGCCTTCTGTCCGCGCCCCTCGCCTGCTCCTCCTCGCCTTCCTTGTCTTCCTCGCCGCTGTCGTAGTCCTTGCCGTCGCCGTCGCCGTCGCCGTCGCCGTCGTCGTCGTCGTGGTGGTCGTCGTCGTCGTCGTCGTCGGCAGCGGCGGTGGCGGCGGCGTCGGCGTCGGCGTCCATTTGCGCATGGTCCTTCAGCCATGTTGCTGGAGGAGGAGGGGACAGGGGGAGGGGAGAGGTTTTGTGTGTCTCCGGCAGTTTTTGGGTTTGTTGTGGCATGCTGGCGGCGGCTCCGCGAAGAGGTTTCCCGTGGGCCCCCCCCCATCGTGCCCCCCCATCGAGGCCTCCCGGAGTGTAGGTCTTTTGCCGAATTTTCCTGGTTCTTGCTCCTCGTTGCCGTCGTCGTCGCCGTCGCCGTCGTCGTCGTCGTCGTCGTCGCCCCTCCCCCCTCCTCCGCTAGCTTCGCGCTCATGAATCACAGGGATCCAAAGTGCATCCTGGGCTGCGGCCCAACCGCCGTGCTCTCATAGGGCCATCCTTATGGACGTATGTCGGCGCCTCGCCTCTCCTGGCCATCGAGGCGTTCCGTCTTGGCCCCCCATCGTAGCCCTCATCGTGTGATTGTGGAAAGCTGTTGAGGGTCTTCTGCCGCAAGGGTGTCATATGCATATCCGCCGCCCTGGGAAGCCACCCTCCTGGACATCGGGAGGCGGTGGGGGCCGTCGGGCCCCGAATGTATTGATATCCGCTGCCCTCTGGGTTCCAGGAAGCTCGTTTACCCAGGTGGTGGATATGTGTAAATTCCAACCTCGTGAAGGTCACCCCCAGGGGCGCGATGATCGCTTCGCACGTCAAGGCCTGGGCGGGAGAGCTGCCCTTTCTCGGGGGGAGGGGTCCAGGATGCCGAAGAGCCAGCCGTGCCGATCTCTGGGACGCCCACAGGGTCTGCACCCCCCCCCCGGTCCTCCTCCTCCTCCTCCTTCTCGCTCCTCCTGATCCCTTCCTCCTCGCGCTATCCTCCTCCTCCTTCTCCTCCTCCTCCTTCTCCTCCTCCTCCTCCTCCTCCTCCTCCTCCTCCTCCTCCTCCTCCTCCTCCCCCTCCTCAATAATAACTTCTCCCTGTCGCACCCCGAGGCCAATTTTTTGGGAGGGCAGGGCGTTTCGCCTGAGACCTCCTCACCATTTATGACCCTGGAGCTTAAACATTGGCAGCAGCTTCACATATGGAATGCGGGTGGTTTTCAAAATGTTGCCATCGCCTCAGCGCCGCACACATTCTTTTTAAACATATGCAAGATCTTCACGGATTAAGGGCGACTGGTTTTCAACATGTAACTCTTGCCTGAACGCAGCGCACATTCGTCCCAATCAAGTGCAAAAGTTTTACGGATTGAAGGCGGTTCTCAAAATGTGGTTCTCGCCTTCGCGCCGCGCACATTTGTTTAAAACTTTTTTTGGAGTTTCTCGGGTTGAGGGCGGTCTATTTTGAAAATGTGGCTCTCGCCTTGGCGCCGCGTGCATTTGTTTAAAACTTTTTTTGGAGTTTCTCGGGTTGAGGGCGGTCTATTTTGAAAATGTGGCTCTCGCCTTGGCGCCGCGTGCATTCGTTTTTACAAATTTGCCAGAGCTTCACGAATTGAGGGCGGCTCTTTTCCAAACTGGCTCTCGCCCTAGCGCCGCGCACATTCGTTTATACAATTATCCCGTGCGACCCTACCTAGGAGTTGGACCCCCTAGGAAAGTAGCATTAGTAGTATCGGTAAAGCTAAGCTAAAGCTAAGCTAACGCTAAGCTAAAGCTAAGCTAAAGCTAAGCTAAAGCTAAGCTAAAGCTAAGCTAAAGCTAGGCTAGAGCTAAGCTAGAGCTAAGCTAAATCTAAGCTAAAGCTAAGCTAAAGCTAAGCTACAGCTAAGCTACAGCTAAGCTAAATCTAAGCTAAAGCTACGCTGAAGCTAAACTGAAGCTAAGCTAAAGCTACGCTACAGCTAAGCTAAGCTAAGCTCAAGCTAAGCTAAAACTAAGCTAAAGCTAAGCTAAAGCTAAGCTAAATCTAAGCTAAATCTAAGCTAAATCTAAGCTAAACTAAACTAAACTAAGCTAAGTTAAGCTAAACTACAGCTAAGCGAAGCTAAGATGCAGCTAAGCTGAGCTAAGCTAAGCTAAGCAAAGCTAAGATGATATAAGCAACGCTAAGCTAAGGGATACAATAACACTAAGCTAAGGTGAAGCTAAGCTAAGCTAAGATGACATAAGCTAAGCTAAGATGAGATAAGCAACGCTAAGCTAAGGGAACGTCACTGGGGGAACCGCGGGGCGGATGCCGGGGGAACTGCCCGCGGCGTGGACCACTGCCCGGCCCTTTAAGCTTATAAAGTAAGAACCCTTCTAGGCAGGCAGAGCCTAGGTAGGGAATAAACCTGAGCTAAGATGAAGCTAAGCTAAGCTAAGATGAAATAAGCTAAGCTAAGATGAGATAAGCAACGCTAAGCTAAGGGAACGTCACTGGGGGAACCGCGGGGCGGATGCCGGGGGAACCGCCCGGGGCGTGGTCCACTGCCCGGCCCTTTAATATTATAAAGTAAGAACCCTTCTAGGCAGAGCCTAGGTAAGGAATTGACTACCCTGCACCGCGCCTGACCACGTCCACTGCTCGCGCAAACATCCCACCAACCCACCCGCAACTTGGTCGCAAGACTTCTTAAGACAAGACCGTGACGGTAGGTACCACATGGCACTTGGCCACGACACCGACGCCGACGACGACAGCGACAACGACGACGACGGCGCCGCCGACACCGACTGCGACGACACCGCCGACGTCGACGTCGACGAAGACGTCGACGACGCCGACGACGACGACGAAGACGACGACGACGTCGCCAACGAAGACGACGACGAGGGAGGAGGGAGGACGACGACGGCGACAATGACGACAACGACGATGGATGAGGGAAGACGGCGACGACGCGAATGACGAAGAAGGAGGAAGGACGGCGACGCCGACGACGACAACGACGAGGGAGGAGGGAAGACGAAGACGACGACAACGACGACGAAGACGACGACGACGGCGACGAAATTGGAGGGACGACGACAAGACGCCGACGACGGACGACGACGACGGCGAGGGAGGAGGATAACGACGAGGGAGGAGTGAAGACGACGACGACGACGACGACGGCGACGAAATAGGAGGGACAACGACGAAACGCCGACGAAGACGACGAGGGAGGAAAGACGACCACGGCGACAACGACGACGGAAGCGACGACGACGCCAAGACGACGACGACGACGACGAGGAAAGACAGAAGACGACGGCGACGACGACGACGACGACGAGGGAAGAGGGAGGACGACGACGACGACGCAAGAGTGCGCGCGCACGCTTTTGTTGAAAATCCGTGTTGCGAAACCTTGGTTCTTGTAGGTTTTTTGGACGCGCGATTTTGAAATCCTTCCGAAACCGATTGGTTTTGAAGGATTTCGGCGTACGCGCGCGACGACGCGCGCGTTTGCACTTCGTCGAATTTTTTGCAGAGGATTCTCGCGACGGCACACGCGCAAGGGCGTTCGACAGATTTCGACATGCGCGCGCGACGCCCGTTTGGTAGCATTGTGTGAAAATCTTGAAAAACCCATGGTTTTCTTCAGGTTTCGCAAGAGCTCGCGCGGAAGCTTTTTTAGCAAATCAGTGTTGCGAAACCTTGTGTTTTTGTATGTTTTTCGGAAACTCGATTGCGAAATCCTTCCGGCACCGCAGGTTTTTGAAGGATTTCGGCATGCGCGCGCGACGACGCGCGCGTGTCCACTTCGTCCCATTTTTTGCAAGGGATTCGCGAAAAAGTGTTATGTTAGAACAACAAATGTCACCGCATTTTTTTTTTTACAAGGGAACCTCAGGGGGGGGGAAACCGGCCTGCCTGGGATGGTATGATTTCATATTTAGGATGGGCGAGTGTGCAGAATATATGTATGTATGTATATGTATATATATATATATGTATATATAGGTATATATATATATACATATGTATATATATATAATTATATTATCCCAGGGGGAAGCGTTAAGTCCGGGGGGGGGGGGTAGAGTCTATTCACTTTTTAGAAAGGAGAATTTATAAGAATTTCACGAATTCCCATGATCAGCGTCTCAGAAATGGTGTTTTGGGAAATATTCAGGATTATGCGGGTGCAGCAGTTAAGTTGATTCGCGGTGTTGAAGTCCCAGGAATGGCGTTTTGGCACGATTAAGGCTCGTCAAGATGCAACAGTCAGGTTTATCCGTTGCGTTGGAATCCCTAGAAACGTGTTTTGACAGCCTATGAGGAGGGAGCTTTGAGGGAGGGTTTATTTAATCGCTTCGCTCATTCCGCCGGCCCTGGAGCCCTCTTTAGGGTCTCTTGGGGGCCTCTTGGGGACCTCTTGGGAGTCTCTTGGGGCTCCTTGGCGGCGTCTTGGGGGCCCCCAGGGCCTCTTGGGGGGCTCTTGTGGGCCTCTTGGGGCGGGAGGGGGGGTAGTCGATTGCGGCTCCCTCCTCGGAGGCCACGATCCTCGTGAGGGGTGTAGAAAAATTGCCCAGTCCGGGGTCTCCTCCCGGGACTTGCCTGGGGTACTTTTCGCCCGGGGACCCCCAGGGCCCGCGCGCGCGAGTTAGAAATATTGTTAACCAGTTACCGGAGATCTTAGCACGCCTTGGGCCGGCGAATTCCAACATCGTTGATGACTCTTGGGTTTACACTGGTCCTCCTCCTCCTCCTCCTCCTCCTCCTCCTCCTCCTCTCATCCTCATCCTCATCCTCATCCTCATCCTTATCCTCCTCCTCCTCATCCTCCTCATCCTCGATTCTCCTCGTTCTCGACCCTTTTCGTCCCTCCTCGTGTGATCCTCCTCCTCCTCCTCCTCCTCCTCGATACTCCTCGATTCTCCTTCTCCTCTTCTTCGATCCTCCTCCCCCTCCTCGGTCCTCCTCGATCCTCCTTCTCCTTCTCCTCGATCCTCCTCCCCCTCCTCGATCCCCCCCCCCTCCTCGATCCTCCTCCCGCTCCTCGATCCCCCCCCCCGGCGCCCGTCGGGGCGCCAGGCTCCTGCGTCGCGATGTGGTACCTCGCCGAGGAGCCGGTGAGGGGCGGCCAGGAGGACGGCATAGAGACGCTGTCCCTCTACCAGGACCCAGGGGTGCCGCCATCGAGCGAGCGAGCGAGCCAGACGCCGAAGCGAGCAGGCTCAGACGAGCACGCTCGTGCTCCTCTGGGCAGGGCGTGAGGGGCTGCAGCCTCGACAGGCGAGGCCGGCTCGGAGAGCTGGAGATGCAGCTCGAGCGTGTCAGGATGGGACGGGGGATCGGCGTCACAACGACCTACTACTACTACTACTACTACTACTACTACTACTACTACTACTACTACTACTACTAGTACTGCTACTAATATTATTATTATTATTACGACTACTACTACTACTACTACTACTACTACTACTACTACTACTACTACTACTACTACTACTACTACTACTACACTACTACTACTACTACTACTACTACTACTACTACTACTACTACTACTACTACTACTACTACTACTACTACTACTACTACTACTACTACTACTACTACTACTACTACTACTACTACTATACTACTCTACTACTACTATTATAACTTCTACTACTACTACTGCTACTACTACTACTACTACTACTACTACTACTACTACTACTACATGTGCGTCGCCCCCCCCAGGGGCGACGCGTGCCTCGAGAGATCTGCTAGTACAAGCTCCGTGGTTGGCGCTTTCTGGCCGCACCGCTCGGGAAACGATCTACTACAAGATGGTTCTACTAGATGTTCGGGTCGGACGCACGCCTCCAAGGCGGACACATAGTACTAGTATGTCTTGGTGCGTCCCAGGGGGACCGGGGCGGAAGGTGAGGGGTGAGACAGCGAGGAGCAAGGCAGCACCATTACAGGGGCGTGCTGGGGGGACATGGGCCGAGAAGGCGAGGGGTGAGATAGCGAGGAGCAAGGCAGGACCACTACAGGGGCGTCCAAGGGGTGGGGAGGAGCAAGGCAGGACCACTACAGGTCAGCCACGCGCAGAGGTGGGTTGGGGGGAGGGGGGAGGGGGGAGGGCTTCTTAGAAGCAACCCTGCTTCTCAAACGCGCTGGCCTTCTCTATAGACGTCAGGGCGGGGCCTTCTAAGAAGCACACCTGCTTCTAAGAAGCCCTCCCCCCTCCCTCCGCCCCCTTGTGCGCACCGCCAAGCAGGGGCGCCGCGACCCCGCCCGAAGGGGCCGTCGGTGTCGTCGCCGCCGCCGTCGGAGGCCCTCGCGGGCCCTTGGTGGCCCTCGGCGGCCCTCTGTGCGGCTCCGGGGCCTCTGCCGGCGGCCTCGAAGGAGGCCCTCTGCGGCCATACGGGAAGTGGCGAGGATGCGCCCAGGCGGTCGCTGTCGTCGTCGTTCGTCCGTCGTCCGTCGTCCGTCGTCCGTCGCCGTCGCCGTCGCCGTCGCCGTCGCCGGCGCCGTCGCCGTCACTGGCGCCGTCGCCGTCGCCGTCGTCGCCGGCGCCGTCGCCGTCGCCGTCGCCGCCGTCGCGTTCGTCGTCGCCGCCGTCGTCGTCGCCGTGTTCGTCGTCGCCATCGCCGTCGTCGTGGTCGTCGTCGCCGTTGGTCGAGCATCGAGTTTTGAGGATCGCGGTTCTGGGGTGTTTTTGCACCCGTTGCGGGCCTCTGGGGAAGTCGCTATCGGCACGACAGGCTGTGAGCGAAGGCGCGATCATGTGAAGAGCACGCGAATGAGTTCAAAAGCAGAAGTAATCACATGCAAGCAGAGCAGTCCCTGGGCCAGGCCTGGCCTTCCCCAGCTGCAGCTTGGCACGAGGAGGATGATGATGAGGAGGAGGCGAAGGACAAGGAGCAGGAGAGGGTGGAGGAGTAGGAGGATGGGGGGGAGGAGGACCAGTGTACACACACACACCGCATCAACGATGTTGGAATAAGCCCTCCTTCCCAGTTCCCTCTCCATAGGTCCCTACAACAAATCACTGCGGGAAGTGCCCTGTTGGAAGACAACCGCGTGAGAATCACCAATCGTGCGAGAACACCGTTCCTGGGGCATCAACGCCGCGAATCAACGTTACCGTTGCGTCCTGGCAGATCCTAAATCGTGCCAGAACGCCGATCCTGGAATTTCAAACACCAGGAATCAACGTGAATGTTGCGCCCTGACAGTCTTACATTGTGCCAGAATGCCACTCTTGGGACGTCAGCCACAATAATCCCTAAAACTGCTGTGCGTACACGATTAAAACGAATTTGCGCGGCGCCAAGGCGAAAGCCACAGTTTGAAGACGAGCCGCCTAAACTTTCAAACGAATGTTCGAGGCGCTACGGCGAGAGCCACATTCTGGAATGCACCCGCCCTCCATCCATGAAGCTGTTGCGAACTTTTAAGACGCATGTGCGCGGCGCTGAAAACGAGAGCCACATTTGAACGACCCGCCCTCCATCCGTGAAGCTCTCGCAAGCTTTCAAGACGAATGTCGGCGGCGCTAAGGCGGGAGCCACATTTTGAACACGACCTGCCCTCCATCCGTGCAATTCTTGCACATGTTTGGCTTCAGGATCAGCAGTGGTGAGGAAGTCTCAGGCGAAACGCCCGGCCCGCCCTACCGACTCGTCTCGGGGTGCGACAGGGAGGAGTTATTGATAAGAAAAAGGGATTACGAGGAGAAAAGCGCGCTAACCCAAGAGAGGCCCTTTTAGGACCCGGCCACGCGCGCTCGATGCGGCATGGGCTCGAGCGAGCGGAGGCCTCCTGCTCCGATCCGGCTGCAGGCCTTCGCATGCTGCGGGATCCCGTACGGAGCGGGCAAGGGAGATCGGGCGAGTGGAACCATGCACACGCACCGATCTTGGCCAGGCCCATCCTGGGCCCAGGATCGGTGCATACGCCCTCCTGGCCAAGGCAGGAGGGCGTATGCACCAATCCTGGGCTCATGGTGGGCCTGGCCAGAATCGGTGTGTGTGTGTGTGTGTGTGTGCGTGTGTGTGTGTGTGTGTGTGTGTGTGTGTGTGTGTGTGTGTGTGTGTGTGTGTGTGTGCAAAGTTCTCTTTCCTCTAAAAGGGAGGGGTCGTGACCATTCTGGCTCGAGCTGGCCGTCTGAAGCCCGCAGGCCGCCACGCACACCAACGTCCACACCCACACCCCTACACCCACACTCCCTGGGGCTCTGGTCGTTCTTTTATTATCGTCGAGCTCTTCGACGTCTGAGCGTCCCTTCTTCCTCTCGGCCGTCCCTTCCCCTCTTTGCCCGCCGGCCAATTCGATAGTCAGTGCCCCTTCCTAGCTTCTCGCTGGAACGGAGTTCGCCGCCTCGCTGCTGACGAAAAAAAGCTTGCTTTTTCATGTTGTAGATTTTTCGCGACGTCGGATCCCAGGGTCGATGCCTACGCCTCCCTGGCCAAGCCAGGAGGGCCTATGCGTCGTTCCTGGGCCCAGGATGGGCCCAGCCAGGATCGGTGCAGGTGGTCAGTGTTTGACATCGGACGTTTCTGTTCTGTTCGACATGCGCAGCGCCTGGCCCGTTTTTTATTGCCACGGGGCGCGAAAACGGGCCCCGAAGGCCAATATCGAAGAACAAAAACGTCGGGATTGAAAGAACATATCGTCTGGGGTGCGTCCGTAGGCCGTAGGGATCTGGCAGGCAGGGTCTGTGTCCGTATGGCCAATCATGGGGGTCGTTGGGTTTCACAGAGCCCCAGAACAAATGCCGTCCCCTATCTACGCTGCCCCACCTCTTCGTCACAGGGGGGTGTCGCAAAATCGGAGGGCTCCCTGACGTGATACTCTACGACCAAGAGAGAGAAAGAGAGAAAGAGAGACAGAGAGAGAGAGAGAGAGAGAACAACAGAGAGGGCGAGAGAGAGAGAGAGAAACAAAGAGAGAGAGGGTTTAAGTCAAATGGCAGCGGTGTGCAAAGTTCCCACTGCCTCGCTGCTTCTACTTGTCGGCGTGCTGGCCCATCCGCAACCGATGCGGTGTTTCGTGCAACAGTTGGGCCCAGAGGCAGCCGTTCACCGCTATACCGTGCCACACTCCATTGCTTACACCATGTACACTCTTTGTCCAATCAATGTTTCTATGCGGTTCTTTGCACAATTGTTGTATTTGGGGACTTGCGCTACGCATCCCGCGCCCGACAGCCGTTTTGGCTCGAGCCGCGTAGGCGAGTCCATCCGTGGCGACGATGGAAGGTTAGCGGTACCCAGACATCCGACGTCTTGATTTTCCAATACGATTGGGTCCCAGGAAGCCCCGACCCTTTCTTCAGGGCCGGCTTTGAATCTGGAGGTGTTTTTTGACGGTCCCAGGGCCTGGCGATTGCCCTGGATGCCGGGGACAAAGAAAACTTCCGCTTTCGTGTTTCTCAATGCGTTGGATGTCTGAGTTCTCTTCTTCTGGGATCTGGGGTCGACTTCGCCCGAGGCATGTAGGGCACGGCCCCAGCGGCGCTCGGGCCGCACATGGCGCTGGCGGAGCTCTCGTCCGCGCTGCAGGATCTGCGGCCCCTGCCCTGCGGGTCCGACCGACGCTGGGGTTTCGGACGCGCGGAGGAGTGCCAGTCGAGACAACGGCGGCCCTTCCGGGCATCTTTCGTCCTCTTTGGGCCTCCTGGAGGCATCCGCGTCGAGAAACGGATCAGGTTGGACTTACGGGGGGGTCCGGGGGCCGATGTCTCCAATTGTTAGTTTGCTCCTTGCTCGGAGGCTCCTCGGGTTCCCCGGGTTCCTCGGGTTACCCGTCCCCAGTGGCTCCTATTGTTACGTTGCCCGTTCCTCCGAGGTTCCTCGGGTTCTTTGGGTTCCTCAAGCACTGCCAAGCAATGCCAAACAATGCCAACCCATGCAAAGCAATGCCAAGCAATGCCAAGCAATGACAAGCAAGGCCAAGCAATGCCAAGCAATGCCAACCCATGCAAAGCAATGCCAAGCAATGTCAAGCAATGCCAAACAATGCCAAGCAATGCCAAGCAATGCTCCCAGCGATGCGCCCAGCGATGCGCCCGGCGATGCGCCGATGCACCCATGCGCTCTGTTCGTGCTTTTTCGCGATGTTGCAGTTTCATCGCGACGTCTAAATCAGGGTCGGATCGGGGGAACGTAAGACTCGAGTACGCCAGAACTCGGATTAGCCGACGTTTTTTGACGAGCGCGTCCTGGAATTTGACGGTCCAGTTTTCGTGGGATGTTTGCAGCGGGAGTTTGCGTCAAACTTCAGAGTGCGTCTCGTCATTTTCATGGTGGCCCCGTCAGGCCAGCCCGAGTCCCCCGAACCCGAGTCTTACGTCTCCCTCTCGATCGGACACCCCCGCCAGGCATCACTCGGCTGCAGACATCCTTCGAATTCTGAACCCCAGCCGTGGTTTCAGAAATCTGGCCTGCAGGGATATCCAGACATCCGATTCCATGTTTTCTTAACCATGTGGCTCCCCACAGGTCTGGACCCGCTCCTCGGGACCGACTCTTCGTCCTGAGTCATTTTTTGATGGCGCCGGGGCCGGCGAGGGCCCCCAGAGGCTGAGAATGGCGAAGGCACTCGGTGTGATTTTTGTTTCAAGATGTCTGGGGTGCCAGTCCAGGCCTCCCAGATGGGGTCCGAGCAGATGGAGTCGGAGGACCGCGCCGCATCGCCGATGCATCGCCGATGCGTCGCGATGTGGAGCCCGCTTTTCCCCACCCCGGCGGCGCCGATGCATCGGCGATGCATCGGCGACGCATCGGCGATGCGGCGGGATTCTCCGACCCCATCCACTCGGACCCCCTCCGGGAGGCCTCGCAAGGAGGAGGAGGAGGAGGAGGAGGCGGAGGAGGAGGAGGAGGAGGAGGAGGAGGAGGAGGAGGAGGAGGAGGAGGAGGAGAAGGCGGTAGGCTTCACGTGTGGCCGCCCACGCAAGGAGCTGCGCGCGGGCCTCGCGCGGGGCGCCGAGGCCGCGCCCGCGGTGGCCCTGGACTTCGTGCGGCGGTACGCGGTGCTGAAGTTCCGCTTCCTGTGGCGCGGCGGCGGTGGCGGCCCGTCCCCGTCTCAGAGGAAGAACACCTCTGCAAGGACATGAGCTTTCGGAGCTCCGCGCTGGTCTCTTGCGTCGGCGCTGGGCCCCCCTGGCGGCGCCGCCCCTGGCGCGCTCCCAGGAGGTGTGGGTCCAGAGCCGCACCAAGAACCCCCCCGCGGCACTGCGGAAGTTTCTGTTTATGCAGTTTTTCTTGCTCTACATCCGCAGAGCGCGTGTGGGACAGTGAGCGGCGGCTGCTGGACGAGCTGCGCGCGTCGGCGGCGATCGTTAGAGGAGGAAGGTATCGATACCGTTGTCCTTGCCTCGTGTTCGCCTTTTTCGGTCTCCTGGGAGGCCTTCGTCGCCACGGCTGGACTCGCCTCGACATTCCTGGTGAGAACGGACCCCGGAGATGTCCTGGTCCTGGGAGTAGTGGTGTCGGTATCCTTTGGTTGCCTCAGCTCGGGCGAATAGAGCCATGCACACGCATCCAGTCCTGATCAGGCCCGCCCTGGTCCCAGGATGGGTGCGTGTGCATCCCTGGCCAAGCCAGGGGGGCACGCGGTCAGGAGCGTTTGCTCCGCATGCCGCGGCGCCGGTTCTGGCCCACCACGCCTCTGTGCGACACGCCAACCACGCCCGAGTCCCCAAGCGTCAACGCTTCGAGCCTTTCCCAGCCTCCCGCCACATGGAACGGAGCGACATGCTATGCGCTTGCACGGCGCAGCGCGTCGCCAGGGCCGCCGGCGCGACACGCCAAGCAAAGCTTCCCGACAGTACACGGGCACCGGTCCTGGGCGCAGGAGGGGCCCAGGCAGGGCCCCGAGTCGTTTTCACGCGGTCCCAGGGCCTGGCGAGGGCCGCTGGAGGCCGAAGACGGCGAAACATGTCGGCCCAGCGATCCCACCGCCGACGTCTCGAAAGTAAAAGTCTGTAGTGAAAATGCCCGACGGGTAGACCTAGATCAGAGGAGGAGAGGTCATGATAATGGTACATTCCAGGATTTCCAAGGACTTCCAACGAGTCCAGGATCTAACGTTCCACACGGGCTGCAGAAACGAGGGCCTCTAAATGCCCTTGGAAATCAAGGAACGTATCCTGAGCCAATCCTTTCATGACATGACTCGCGTCCTATTAGACCCTGCTGGGCCCATCTTTCTGCAGTATTTTTCAAGCTGGATGGTCCCAGGGCCCGACACTGGGCGAAAATACCCGTTGCAGACAAGTTGCATCGCCCAGATCTCAGAGGTCCTGATTTTTGCATGTCAGCGAGCGTGTGCTCCGAACGGTAAGTTATTGCACATTGTGGATCTGCAGCGGAGTGGCAGCGGGCGGCAACATGGCGAAGCTTCGCTGGACCCACCCAGCGTCAGCGCGCGACAGCGTGGCGAAACCTCGCCGGACCCGTCCACATCCTCAGAAACGCAAGTGGCGAAACCTCGCCGGACCCGTCCACACCCTCAGAAGCGCAAGTAAGAGCTCCGAGTGGCTGAGTGCAAGCGCCGTTTGGGGCAGTACGCTGGCTGTCCGCGTCCCGATTCTTTCCATGCGTTGGATGTTCGGTCCGGGTCCAGGCGAGCGACGGAAGAAAGCGGGGCCGGCCGCGCGGTGAGGGCGCGCGCAGGCGCCCCCCTCTCCGCGCGGTGTGCCGCGCTGGCGGCCCGCGTGAGCCACCGCGTAAGGTCGCTACGTTTCCTCGCGTGAGGCCCATGGCGCCCAATGGCCTCTCAACAGGGCCAGAGCGCGGGGAACAGCGCCAAGCAGCGCCGAATGGCGCCGAAGTCGCCCCCCGTGGCGACCAACGGCGCCCCACAGCGCCAAGTGAGGGAGGCGCGTGGTGTCCGCTTCGAGCGCGATTGGGCGCGCCGTGGGGCGCCGTGGGGACGACTCTCAGCTCCCGTGGGTTGCTTTTCCTGGCAGGCGACGGCACGGCTCGTGCCCGAGGTGGCTGCTCGGACGCACCCCTGTCGAGGCTGGACGCCCTCCCCCCCCTTGTTCTCCCGCGTCTCCCAGTCGGGCCCACATGTCTGGTCCGCTCGCGCGCCCCACGAGGCCAGAAGGACGGGGGTCGATGCATCCCCTGTCAGCAGTGCCTCCTCGCCCGAGGCCCGCTCTCTGTCTGAGGCGGGAATTCGTGCATGACCACCGCCTGGAGGGTCAGTTTTCGGAGCCTCGACAGGCGGTGGATATGCACATATTCGGGCCCCCAGGGGCCGAAATACATCCACATCCACCGCCCGCTGGGGCACCAGGACGTCGGTTCCCAGGCGGTGGATATGGATAAATCCCCGCCCTGCACTCTTCTTGCCCGCTGAGGCGACCCCCAGCGGTCTGGACCCTTTCCCCGGGACCGGTTTTTCATACTGAGTCGTCTTATGACGGTCCCGAGGCCCGGGAAGGGCCCCCCGAGGCCGAAAATAGCGAAGAGCTTCCCGTCGCGTCTTTTTCTCAGCGCGAGGGGGTCCGGGTCTCCTCTTGCCCGCTCAGGCGACGGCACGGCCCGCGGTCGAGGGCAGGCCGCCGCCGCACGGGCACTGCGGGCGCAGCTGGCTCGCGGCCATCCTGGCGGATTGCGCGGGCCACCTCGCCGCGGCGCTGCGTGCGCCGGGCGCGGGCCCGGGCGCGCCCGAGGCCGACGTCTTCCCGGCGGGGGAGTGCAAGGCGGGATGCTCGCCTCGGGACGTTCCTGGTTCGGGTTCGAGGCTCGAGGTTTTCGGGCGTTGTCTGGGGGAGTGCGAGGCTGGAGGCTCCCCTCGGGACGTTCCTGGGTTCGAGGTTGACAGGCGTTTTCCGGGGGAGTGCGAGGTTGGATGCTCGCCTCGGGACGTTCCTCGCCTCGGGTTCGAGGTTCGCCCCGGGACGTCTTCCCGGCGGGGGAGTGCGAGGCTGGATGCTCGCCTCGGGACGTTCCTGGCTCAGGGGATCGCAAACATGGATGAAGGGGGCGTGGATTAGCGACGGGTCCCGTTCCCATGGGAAATCGCAGATTCCCGCCGCCGAGCGAGGCGGCACCGGCCGCATTTTGGGGAGGGCCGCCCCCCTTGATTCGTGGATCAGGCGACCGCGCGCCAAGCTTATGGATTATTCCCCATATCCTAAGGATTGGGGTTCTTGTTGTTACTCTGACGCCTCCCACTCCTCCTCCTCCTTCTTCCTCCCGCTCGCGCCTCCCTCCTCCCAATGATAATCACCAGATAAGACAAGACAAGAAAATATACTACAAGATAAGATAAAATAGCACAAGATATG
>CAUYUJ010019150.1:171545-186216 GCA_963575745.1 Prorocentrum cordatum
CCCCCGGCGCAATGCGACTGACGCTACAGACGGCGGACAGACAGTGAAGATCTCACGAGTCAGACCGCGTGACGAAGAAGGCCCCAACAAGGAAGGCGACGTGCTGACACGTGGCTAGGCGGCTTGGCAGACCGCCAGTTGGGCGCTTGGCCGCAAAGCGGCGCGCAGGGACGGGGCACCCCCCGCCCCCACGCCTTGACACCGTGGACGCGGGGCCACGCGTGCACACGGGCAGGCAGAATGGCGGAGATTAGCGCGGGGCTCCAGGCGGAGCGCCGCGGAGCGATGACAGCATAGCATGGAGGGTGAGTGGCGGCGCTGCACCATCGGGCGAGGGTGTAAGCAGCTCGGCGAAGGCACGCCCGGCGCGGTGGAGGCGCTGGAGCAGAGGGCCTTGACGGGCTTGAGCAGCGGCAAGGTCGGCGGCGAGAGCAGCGCACCTCTGCTGAAGAGCGGCCATAGACTGGGACAGCTCGGCTTCGCGGTCGGGGAGGGGCGGCTGCTCAGTGCCTGTGGCCGCGGGCCTCGTGGCGGGGACGAGGCCATCGGTGCGCCTGGCCAGGTGGTGGACCAGCGCGGTGCGGCGATCCGTGTGCTGGCGGCCGTCGCCCTTGCGAGGCGACTGGAGGGTAACGCGCGGTCCCAGGGCTGAAGCCGCTAGGGCCACGCCCCGTGAGGACGGAGGAGCCGCAGCCTCGCACCCAGTAGCAGTAAAAGCGTGGACGGGGTGCGACGGTCTGACTGGCTCAGTGCCCTGCGGGGGGGCTGGAGCCGCCCCCGCGGGCTGGGGCTGGTGGGGGGGCGGGGTGGGTGGCGCGGGGGGACCAATCATGATGCCGTGCGAGGGCTCGGAGGTCGGCCGCGTGGTCGGGTGGCGTCTCGATGAAGCGGCATCGTCGGCAGCGTGGGGTGTCGGCGGGGCGTCGTCTATGCTGCCACTCAATCCGAGGGGATCATAAAGGTCCTCGTCGGCGTCTTGACGGTGAGCGACGTCATCATGTGGGTGCGATGTCACTCTCGGTGGCGGAGTCGAGGTGGGCGTCGAGAGGCTGCCCGACGGGGCAGGGTTGGCGCTGGCTGGCCCGTCGTCCAGGAAGTCTAATCCCCCGCCGAAGCCGAACGGGTCGTCCTCCTGTTCGTCGTGCATCGCCCGTTGGGCCTCGGCCCAGAGCTCATCCGGGTTCTGCGGGATGTATGGTCAAGCCGCGGGTGGTGCCTGGTCCGACAGCAGGGGGTTCGGTTCCATTTTGCTGAGTTCCGCTGCTGTAAACCCAGCCCTGCGGTGTGGGAGCGGCAGAGTACGGTGTCTGCGCTCGTAGATAGCGACAGCGACACATGAAGCACGGTCGCTTGGCGATGTCGTGTTTTGGCAGCTTCAACAATGTCGTCGGGAAGGTTGTGCGTGCGTGCCGCCGCTGTGGCAAGGGCGTCGGCCTGACGGTTGAACTCCTCCGCGATGGGCCCGATGAGCCCAAGGTCGATGCCCAGGTCTCCCAGGTGGCTGGCGATTTTTTCGACGCGAAACATGTTGGGCTTGGCCATAAAACATCGGTGGATCTTTTCCCAGAGCTCCGCGTGCGTGCCCTGCGGCGCTGGATGTCCGTCGATGATGCTTTGGAACCCATCGACCACCGCCTGGTTGTCCACGAAAACGGGCACGGGCCGTTCGGCACATGCCGTAAGGTGGACAATGGCGAGGGTCTCCGCAACCTGGGCGTTCTGCGTTAGGCCGTGAACGCGTGCACTGTAGTTCATGCGGTGATCGATGCCGTAGTAGACGCCGTAACCCGCTCGTGCTAGCAATGGGATGGCTTGGTTGGTGCACGCACCGTCCGTGGCAGCATAGACCCATGTCCAACCAGTGTCGTAGTCAAGGTAGGTGGTGTAGGTGTCCTGGCTGAAGCCGCAGGATCACCCTCAGGGGAGGGCCGCGGAATGGGCTGTGGCAGCGGGTCCCTCGCGAGGTCGGCCTGCAGGTCGAGGAGGGCTGGGTCTTCGTCGAAGAGCCCGCAGTGTCTTGTGTGCGGCGGAAGACGGGCCCACTGGTCGTCACTGATGAGGGTGGTGGGAGGGAGTCTTTCTCGGGCCCAGCACTTACAGTCGCGGACAGTGTGCTCCTGAGTTTCCTCTTCCTCGTCACAGTAGCGGCACAAGGGGCTGGGGTCTGCCGACGTGTTTGATCGGGATCGTCGCTGTTGGGTGTGGTCCCCGCCCGACAGGTAGTTCAGGAGGAGCGCCAGCTGCCAGGCAGTGCATGTGGCTGCTCCGTTAGTTCGCGCGAGCCACGTGCTGGCGAAGAGGTCAAGGCCCTGTCTGACAGAGGCGAGGTAGCCAAGGTCGTGTCGCCGTGGCTTGATCCTCCGCAGAAATGCCCTGCGTTGTGAGGCCCGCAGCATGTGCAGGAAGGCGTTTTTGGGTAAATTCAGCCAGCTGATCGGGCAGCCCCAGTCGTCGTACATGATGCCAAATGTGGGCCAGGTCCATCGGAGCTGCTGGAGCGACTGGACGAGTCGTCCGACGGGTCCTCCACCAAACAGGGTCTGGACGTGGTGTTGGAGGTCTCTGGCGAGCCCGCAGAGTGTAACTTCGCGGTTAACCTGTCGCCGCAGGCACAGGAATGCTTCACGCTGCGTGATGGCGTCGATCTCAAGGGCGTGTCCCGGCACGCACACGGCCATGAGAGTCCAGAACTTGACCCACTTGTTCCCCTTGGGGCGGATAGCCGCCTTGAGGGCGTGGTTGTAGGCAGTCTTGGCTGGGCCTGATGGTGCTTGAATGTCGGTGCCCGTGGTGCAGACGCTGGCAGCCAGGGATCGGGCGTGCCGCGCCTTGAAAAGCATCGGCGACGGGAGCTTGCCAATGCGCGGCAGGCGGATAGTCGCCCTCCGTACACGGGCGTCTGCGGTGGCCGTGAGTTTAAGCGCGGCTGGAGCCGGCGCTGCCTCTGCGTTGATGTAACTCCCGACGAGCTTGAAGGAATCGACCACACGTAGGGGGCGATCCGCCAGTGTGAGCTGGGTAACGGCGGCGTGAAGCTCGTCGGTGAGCGCCCACCCTGCCACTTTATCAGGGTGAATGCGTTGGCCTGAGAATCGATCAAACTTGGCGGTTTCGTCGAGAGATTTCTGCAGCTCAGAAGCGGTGTGGGTAGTGAAGTTGCTGTCGTCAACGAAGGTAGTGCTGAGTGATCGGGGAACGTATCGGTGCTGCCTCTTTGTCCACACGCACATGAGCAGCTTGATGCCACCCAGGGACCACGAACTGCCCTGGAGGTGACCGTTTGTCCCGGCCAGGTCCCTGGAGTACGCTCCGTTCATGCGGATGTAGCGTTTGTGGTGTCTGTAGAAATTTCGGCGGACAGTAACGATGTCTTGTGGACACCCCGCGTGCAGCGCAAGGTTTAGACAGATGTCCGTGATGAGGTAGTCGAAGCACTTCTGTCGGTCAAGGGCAGCTCCAGCTAGGGGGAGGAGTAAAGTCCTGGCGTGTTCGATGCGCAGGGCGAGAGAGGTGCTGACATCCCCAATGGTGGCTTTGGGAACAGCGCCGAAGCTCGTGGCATGGGTCCATCCTTGCCGCCAGGTCGTGAGGCTACGGTAGGCTGGCGCTTCCCACGCGTACATCCAAACGGAAAGAACCGAGAGAAGTCGTTGGTCCGTCGGGAGTTCCCCTCGGCCTTTTCGGAGGCACGGGTTTGGCACGTGCAGGAGGGGTTCGGGGATGGTGCCAGTGCGTTGCATAGCACGTAAGACGCTGGCGAAGAGGCGAAGGATGTCGTCGGGTAACTCTTTAGCCTCCTTAGTTGTCCAGCCGTCGAGTCCCCCCGCGCGGCGCGGTGAACGGGTGCGAATGAAGTGGATGAGTTGGTCGTCGGTGAGGTGGAAGGGGGGCTGCTGGTGATGGCGTAGGCAGCTCTTGGCGGTATTCGTCGTAGAAGTCCGTCCACGTCGGCATAGCTTCGGCATCATGACCCGCGCGAGCGCGGTACCTGCCCAAGATGGGCTCCCAGGTGTCAACCATGAGCTTAAGCATGTCTTTGGTGTTGGCAACAATAGCGTTGGCGGGGAGGGCGTCGGGAACCTGGGCAGGTGGTGGGCCACGAGTGTGGCCGTCGTCGTTGTCCGTGTCGCGCGAACTACCGTCGCTGGGGCTGAAGCCGCCGGCGTCGGTGTCGGCGTCACTATCGTCCGTGCTAGCTTGGTCAGGGTTGAAGGCGGTGGTGTCGCAGTGGAGCTGTGCATCGTCGGAAGTGGTAGGCGTGCGGAGATACGCCGTGGGCGAGCAGTCGGCAGCCCGTGCGTATATGGCCGCCTTTCGCCCGCTTGGCTCGCGGACACCCTCAGCCCAGATCTTGATGCGTTCAGCTTTGGCTCGGTTTGCACGTCGCGCCAGCTCCGAGTATAGGTTTTGGATCAGACGATCTAGGTGCTCTCCGCGTGGTGCTGGCACGT
Source organism: Prorocentrum cordatum (assembly GCA_963575745.1). NCBI lineage: Eukaryota > Dinophyceae > Prorocentrales > Prorocentraceae > Prorocentrum > Prorocentrum cordatum. Next base: position 175,997 of record CAUYUJ010019150.1, read on the forward strand.
CGGGGGCCCAGGCATCAGGAAAGGCCAGGAGGGCCGTGGGGCGCAGCTTGTGGCAGAGAAGGCGGGCCGCGGTCCACGTGCAGTCGATGCGTTGCGCCAGGTGCGGCGGGATAGCACGGCAGTCCATATGATGGTGCTGTTCGATAAAGCGAAGCTCGCAAAGTTGCCGATGGAGCTTGCGAAGGCGGTTCATGTGAATCGTGGAAGCTCCGTAGGTGGGAAAGGCGCGGGGGACGGCGGGTCGCTCCTCGAACGTGGGTGTGAGCCCGTGCATGGTAGGGGCCTTCTTTCTTGGGTGGTCTGGCGGTGGGGGCGGCAGGTCCCGCAGCCGGGTGAGATGGTACTCATGGCTGGCCTCGTTTGCCAGGGCGAACATGCGTTCCACATCGTCGCGTGTGTCAGCCTGCTCCATGCGGTCGTGGTATCGTCCTGCGATGAGGGTCCCTAATGCTTGAAGTTCATGGTCGTCATGAGCTCCGTCGTTTGAAGGGTAAGGCGTGGGGGCCAGAAGGCGTGGGGCCGTGTGATCGAGGCGGCTAAGGTCGAGTGTGACCTGCAGGCCAACATGGGACTTCGCTGGCAAGTCACGCAGATAGCAGAAGTCGGTGACAAGGGATCGCGCAGCTTGGTTGGCGATGATATAATCAATGCGCGAAGTGCGGGGGCACTTGGTGACGCGGTCCCAGTCAGGGATATTGCCATATGTGTGCATGGTGTGGTCTGGAGTGCCTTCAGCGACGTTAAACCATCCGTGCTGCATCATGTGCAGCAGAGGTGGATTGTCGTCGATGTTCGTGTTGGCGTCCATGCAAATGAAATACGGGGCTGAGCCGACCCTCGCGGCGGCGCAATCAGCAAGCCGAAACAAATCGGTGCTGTCCCCTCCAGCGACCCCGTAGAGGCTCGCAATGTAGATCCCAGCGGGGCCGTGGTTGTTTCGTCGTCGCCTGCGGCGGTGCTGGGTGCAGAGCGGGAGGAAGGCCTCGTGCCATCGTTTCTTGGCCTTGAGGGTGGCGATACAGGTCGCAATGTCGTCGACGGTGGAGTCGACGATGGCGTCCTTAGAGAGGATGGCGACCCCACCCGAGGCGCCGGTGTTGCCCTCGACCGTGTGGTCCGTGCCGGCTGCCACCGTGAGCAGCTTTGCGCTGAGTACGCGCCAGATCCAGGTCAGGTCCCAGACTGGCCTGGTATCCTCCGTGGTGTGGATTGGCGGCGTTGGTAGCGATGGCTTGCCTGGTAGGCTTGGCATGTCGGGTCTCCTTCAGTGCTATGACTGCGGCGTTGTGGTCGACACCTAGAGCGGTGATGGTTGGCCAGTTCGCTGGGAGACTCGTGATGTTGAGGCTGACGAGGTGGATGGAGCGACCTGGCCCATCTCCGTCGGTGGAGCTGGGTTAGCACGCCCCGCACGGTGGAGGGCAGCCTGGCCGTCACCCAGGTAGAAGGCTTGGCCACAGTAGGAGCTCATGGCGTCGCGGCAGATTGGCTTGGACGGGGCTGAAGCCGCCGTCGGGCCAAAAGTATAGGCAAGGCATGGTCGACGCTGCGCCGGGGGGGGTTCATAAACGTCGGCAAAACTGCCTCGAAAAATCCTCCTCACTCCTGCACCGTGGGGGACGGAGGGAGGCGAGGTGAGACGGCGGCAGGGGGAGAGGGAGGCGACTCCTCGATCCGTCCTGCCGAGCACAAGAGCAAAAGCAAACCAGCGGCGGCAGCTCGGCGCGGCAGCGGCGCAGCGCGCGCAAATACTGCGCACGCGACACCGCTGGTCCGTCCTGCGGCGGCGCGCCCGCCCCGTCAGTGCCGTGATGAGCAGCATCAGCTGGAACAGCTTGTTCGTGTGCACCCTCCGCGCTCGCCTCGGGCGGTGGGCCCTGTGGCTGCGGCGGCACACGCCCTGCCAGCGCGTCAGCCACTAGCTGGGCGTGGCGAGCGGCGCGGTCGGTGGCCTGGCGCTGAGCCTCGTCCATGCCCGCTGCCGTGAGGCACGCGTTGCGGACAGGGCTGACTCCACGCGGGGCCGCCGCAGCCGCGGCAGCGGCTGAGATGGCGGGGCCGCCGCCGTGGCTCGGAGGGGGCAGCGGTGAGCCGCCGCCGAAGCCCGCCGCGAGGCCCTTGACGGTGTACTTGTGCTTGATGGGGTCGAAGGTCGGCGCCTCGTCGAAGGCGACGACAACGCGGGTGGGCGGTGGCAGCTCCTGGTCCGTGGACGGCGTCGGCTCGAGGTCAACCTGGCCAGGTTCGATGGCGCTGGCACCGAAACATGGCACCACCTCTGAGGCTTGGCCGTGAGCCTGAGTCTCGCGAGGCGGCGAGCTCGTGGAGCTCCCAGGGGGCTTGCGCGAGCTGTGGCGGCTGTAGGACCGGCTGCGCGGGACGCGCCCGCCCGTGTGGCGGTCACGTGGCGAGGCCACCTGGGCGTTAGCGCGCGCAGTGTCCGCCCTGCTCGGGGAGCGGATCGGCGCTGCGCAGGGTGATGGGCTGGGCGGGCGGGAGCCGCCTGTGCCGCCCGCCGCCGAGGCTGCAGCCTGGTTAGGGTCGACGGCGTCGGGCCGGGGGCTGACGTGGTGGGCACTACCCTCGCTGTGCCGCGGGGAGGCGCTGTGGTGCGCCTGGGTGTGCGTGAGGACGAGCGGGACGAGCGGCTGCCGCTCGCGCTCAGGGGGGGCAGGTTTTGCCTGGGCGGGGCGCAGCGCTGCGGCCACGTTTGGCGGGGGCGTGTGTTGGCGCGGTTGCCAGGCACGCACGTTCGCCTCGCGCCATCCTTCGGGGCGCCCTGTCCTGCCACGGCTTGGTGCAGCCCCCTGGGCTGGAGCCGCAGGGGGTGCCACTGCGGACTGGTTGCTGGCGGTGCTGTCGCGGCGGCCTGGGTAATGGCCCCAGGCGCGCGTGGACCCTGGCACGGGCGAGGTGGCCCGTGGGGGAGCCTGCCCGAGTGCACGCGGGTAGCCGACGACCGCTGGGTGCACCCTGGCGTGGGGGGCGTGGTCGTAGCTGGAGGCGGATGCTCCTGCCGCCGCGGGCCTGGCACCAATGGGGCCACGGTGATAGGCGGCGCCCCCGCCGTACCCCGCGCTGTCCCCTGTCGGGACGCGAGCGGGAGAGCGGTTGCGTGGCGTGCTCGGCTGACCTGCGTCGCGTTGGTCGCGCTGCTGGGTGCGCTGCTGGTGCTGTTGGTAGCGCTGCTGGTCGGCTCTCGAGAGCGGGCGGGTGTCGGGGAGGAGGGGCGGCACGTCGGGCCGCCGCCAGCCCTGATAGACGTGCTCGAAGGCATGGTCTGGGTAAGTCTCCCCGACGGGTGAGTAGCGCCGTACATGCTCCACGTAGTCTATGTTCTGCGGCTCGGGGAGCACCGTGATGTTCACAGCCCGCTGGTGCGCTGGTCCATAGAGACAGAAGCTACCACGGTTGCTGCGGTCGTGGTTCAACTCGGCTTCGGTCGTGGCACGACTCACCATGGCGTCACAGATGCGCATGTCGTAGTCGAGAGCTTGAGGCCCAGGGCCGCCCTCGGCATCCCAGTACAGTACCACATCCCGCCAGCGCGTGCGGGTAGTGTGGATGCGCTCGGCGATAGACTCGCAGACGGTCCTGACTGTGACACGGTCCCTGTGCATGTTGGTGATGGCTAGGGAGTAAGGTCGGCGGACCGCTTTGTTGAAGATGAAATCCTCCTTGAGGGCCTTGTGCGGGCCGAAGAGCACGTAGCCTTCCTTCCACAGCGGTTGGTCGGGAGACGGGTCTTCAGGCATCCCCGTTCCTGTGAACCCTGGTGGCCGCCTAGTGCCGTCGGGCAATCCCTGCTTGAGGACGCGACGCGGCCTCGGTGGTAGATACCATTGACCCTGGTATCCTGCTTGGCCTGGTTGCGGAGGCTCCCCCCCGGGGCCTGAAGGCGCTCGGGGGGGTTCCTTGAGGTCGTGCTGGGCTGGCGCGTTGCCGTATTGGCGGGCGAGGATGTGCGGAGGCATCCCTGTTGCACGGACGTCGAACAGGCTGTGCGGACGAGGCGGATGCGGGCATCTGCTGGAGAGGCAGCATGTGTCGGAGTCCCTGTTGTCGGTGCTGTACGCACACGTCCAGCTGTTGCAAGAGTTGTCCGTGGACCAGTCCATAGGTGCACGTAGTCCGCTGAGGGAGCAGTCCGGGCACGTTGGTTGGCCCGAGGTGCCGAGCTGCGTGTTGCGGCGGGCAGCACAATACTGACAGCATTGGAATCGGCACTGTAGGCAAGTCCAGCGTCCTGGTAGGGGCGGGAACGCTTGCTCGTCGGTGACTGCGTCGCCTGGGTGGGGTCGGGGTCGATCCCACAAGGGCCAGACGTCGGCGAACCAGGACTGGCCTGTAGTGCGGACCACCTCCGCGGGGAGGCGAGCGTCGTCAGCGTGGCGCTCGATCCACTGGGGCCCCAGGTCCGCTGCGATCATGACCGTGCGCCAAGTGTCGTCCGCCTTGACGTGGACTTGGGTCGGTGCCCAGAGCCTGGTAGTGGTATCGCCATGGTCGTGGTGAAGGATGACCCAGCCATCGCGACCCGCAACCGCAGGGTCGATAACGCGGTGGCCCACAACAGTCGCCCCCCACGGTAGGTAGGCGCCATCGTGATGCTCGCCCGGGTCAAGCCAGACCTCGACGCCAGGGGCGTTCACACGGGCCCGCACGTCGCGGACGTGGAAGGCGAGGACGTGGTAGGCGGTCGGCTCCTCCTCCGTCTCGATGTGCTCCCACGTCTCGATGTCGCTGCTGGCAGAGGTGGAGTTTCCGCCGCTCTGCCGTGACGAACGCGAGGCGGATCGCCGTGAGCGGGCATGGCCTCGGGCGAGGGCGGCGGCCGCGCTGATGAGGGAGGGCGTACGGCGGTCGTCGGCTCCCGATGTCGTCGATGAGCGGTCTGGACTGTGTCCCAGGGCGGCACCTGGCTGATAGGTGTGCGATGGGCCAGACGCGGCCCCAGGGCTGGAGCCGCTGGGGCGCGGCGCTCGTACGTCGGACTGCCCCCGCACGGGAAAGGCCTGCAAGCCAGTGTACACCAGGTCGATCAGTGGCTGCGGGTCCAGCTGGAGCTTGCGAAGCGAGGCGCGCGGACGGGGCTGGTCGGGGTCGGCCCTGGTGGCTGCTTCGGTGTCGTAGTGCTGTGTAGCCCATGCTCGCGCTGCCTCTGGCGAGTATAGTGCCTGCGGCGGTGGCCACGCTGCCGCGGTGTCCAGCCGGCGCCAGGTGTTTGCTTCCTGGTCGCGGGCTTCAGCCGCTCGAAGCCGGCAATGTGGAGGGCGTGCGCACAGTCGCCCATGCCATAGGTGTGTGGGAGGGCACGGCACCTGGAGGCAGCTTCGGTGGGGGCACACCAGTCCATGCGGATGAGGAGGCCCAGGACCCGTGGGTAGATGAGGCGCGCTCCGTGAGCCTCCCCTTTCACGAAGTTGTGCCAGTTCTCACCGCGCGGCGGTTTGGGAGCCTCGCACATCCAGAGCGCGATGGGTCCCCAGGCGAGGGTGTCGTCTTCGAGGCTGCAGGGCGGGTGAGGCGGCACCGCGTACCACGCGGCCAGCGACGGGTGCACACTCACGTACGTGCGGCCGACATTTGTGTCGGTTCGACCCTTCGCTTCACGGCGGGGGCCCGGCAGGAGGTGACCTCCGTTGAAAGCGAGACGAGCCGCAAGGTCGCCGCGGGTCCCGTGCCAGAAGACCGTGGGCGTGTCAGTGGTGGGTTCACGGAGGTCCCACGTGAGGTAGGGGAAGATCGTCTCGCCTGAGTTCCCACCCGAGTCTTCCAGCACCCAAGTGAGTCGGTTCGGGGGCCTCTGCATGATGTCAGTCCACGGCGCAAACGCTTGGAGCGTTGGGTCATGGGTGAATCGAGGATGGTCGTAGAGTCGCAGGGCGTCTTTGATGTCCTCTGTAGTCACGCCACTGTTACCAAGCGCAAAGCCGTTCTGGTACAGGGAGGTGAGGATGCTCGTCGGCGGCACGGGGACCGCTGGGTCGCGCTGGATGGTGCTGCGTAAGTTGCGAGTCGGTGGCCTGAGGGCTGGGTGGGGCGTACCAGGGCCTGGAGGCGCCTGGGGCCTGGCGGGTGATGCGTAGCGTGCTCGCCGTCGTGGTGGTTGGGTGTCCATGTCGGAAGAGGAACCACGGGCATCTGCATGTCGGAAGATGGACCACGGGCTGTCGAGGGTGCGCTCACGTGTTTTACTTGCCTCGGCGTCGGTGGCCTGATCTGTGGCGTCTTCGTGAGTCGGCGGGTTGCCAGGGGCCGCGCCGCTTGTGGGGCCGTCTCGCGGGGACGGGCTGGTCGACCGTGGTGTGACAGACGAGGCTCGCGATACCGCGGCAGTGACTTCAACAATGGCGGCGGTGGTGGCGGTGGTGACATCGGCGGCTGCGGCGGCAACTGCAGCAGCATAGTGTTCCTGTAGCAGCGGGTGTCGAAGAGAGTGCACGTGCTGGCTCTCGGGGTCGTCGGGATGCGTGCGCGGCATTGTGTGTGTGGCCTCATCGCGCGGCCTCCTGATCGGTTGGCAACAGCGGAGGCACCACAGGGCCATGGGTGAGTCCAGGGCGCGCGCGCAAATGCGGGCTCCTACGTGTCCGACGGCTCCTTGAGCGAGAAGTTTGGCGCCGACCAGGAGAAGACCGCAAACCACTCCGCCTGTGGCAATAGCTCCGAGTTTGCCGCTGGCCCATTTCAGGGCACCCCAGAGGCCAGACCCGACTGCGCTGGCTCCGCCCGAGACGGTGTCTCTGAGTTTGGCACTGGTCCACTTGAGAATGCCCCACAAGGCGGGCGCGGCGTCGTATGCCGTTGTGCGTCGGGGCGTAGTGGACACGGATGGGCCTGGTGCCGCAGCTTCACGGCGTCGTCGCTGCCGGTAGCTGGGGTCTCGGCTCGGTGTCGGCAGGTACCCGTCGACCTGGTCCTTGTACGGCTTGGCTACCACGATGGCATACGTGGCCACGAAGAGGCAGATGAGACAGCCGCAGCGTCGGGAGGCCGCTGCGCTGTGCGGGACCTCGTAGGAGCCGCTGGCGTCAGGGCTCGCGTCCTCGATGGGATCATTGTCGATGCCAGCCTGCCAGTGGTCGACGGCGCTGGAGTTGGAGTCAGTCGCGTTAGCTCGGCAGACAAGGGTGCGGGGCGGGGTCCTGCCACCTGAGGTCTGAAGACGCCCAGATCAGCCAATGCTGCAGCGGGGCTGAAGCCGCCACTGCGCGGGCTGGTGAGAGCTGGCAGTGCAGTGGGATGGCTTGTCTCGTCGGCGGCGGTGGCGCCTTCGGCGTCGCTGAGCTGTGCGCTGGGGTCGGCCTGGGTCGAGTTGATGGGCGGACTGCTGTGCGACAGGGGGCGCCCGGTGTAGGGTTCGCTGTCACGGTCGCGCTGGGCCGTGTCACCTGGCGGTGTCGTGCCGTCGAGGTCCTGGGTTTCCGTGTCGTGGATGGAGTAGTTCTGGCTATCGTCCGACACGTGGAACGAGTCCAGGGATATGTTGCTGATATCGCTGGCAGCGGTGTGCTGGAGCAGAAGCGGTTCGGCGTCGGCCGCGGGCTGGTCACACGAGGCGTTCTGGGCGAGGGGGCCAGCTGGCGGTGGTAGGTTTAGCGGTTCCATCGGTGCCGCGGCGAGCTCCGCCTCGACAAGCGGCTGCATGTCTGTCGGGTGGTGCAGGATCGCGTCCGCGAGGTACGCCAGGGCGTATTGGTCAGGTGGAGGGAGGCCTCTTGGTAGTAAGGCGTGGGCCCGTGAGAGGTATGACGGCAAGGGTGCCGTGAAAGCCTCAGGGCCGACGAGCTGAGCACGAGCGCCCTGGTATTCCAGAAGGAGGCCAAAGTAGCGGGTGGGGTACTCGCGGCTGCCCTGGATACGAGTGAGGTTGCGGTTGGTGCGCTGTCTGTCGGGGCCCGCTCTGTGCCAGATATCCTCGCACATGTCGAACGCGGTGCGGTGGCGCAGGGCGTCGTTTTTCTCCGCGGAATCCTCCTGGAAAAAGTGGTCGTACTGTGACAGATGGAGCGTCGCCAGGACGTGCGGGACGCAGTCCTCGAGCCATGCCCAGTACACGTCCTGATGGTCCTCACCTGGTGCCCACGCCGCGGCGCACGGTATGAGCCGTGCTCGGATGTTCATCTGGTGCCAGAAAGCGGGGTCCTCCTCGGGTTCACCCCTGGCGCACAGAGGGGTAGTGGGACTCGTGGGGCTAAAGCGGGGCACGACAGCGGGGCTGAAGCCGCCACTGCGTGCCTGGGCCTTGCCAGCGGCCCTGTCGAGGATATGCTGCACGACGGTCGAGGACAAGCTGAGGACAGGGTACCATCGAGGATATGCTGTACGACAGTCGACCGCAAGCGTCATGTTGAGTGATAGTAGCCCTCGTAGCTGAACTTGCATGCGGTGCGAGGCGTGGCCGGAGGACGCAGGAGTCATCTCAGCTGCGGCAACATCGGTGGTCGACTGCGATGCATGTGTCGTAGTTGACGAGGGCGTGCTCGTAGGAGACATGCTGATACTCGTCGTAGACGTCGTAGTAGCCGTCGAAGTCCAGGGGGGCAGCGCGTGGGGCGGGGCCCCTGGTGCTGCTCAGGCCAGGCGCTCGCGGGGGCGCCCAGCGGCCCGGTGCCGCACGGACCAGCGGCGGCGGTGCTGTTCACGATCGGGTCCAAAATGGCACTGTGATCGTATTTGTAGATGCTGTCATCGTAAAAAGGTCGAAGAACGTCCTACGCTCCGCATGTCGCAGGAAAGCCTCTCCTCCGTGCTGGGGCGCACCGCCTGAAGACGGGCGCGCTCCAGCCAGCGCGGGGAGGGCCAGGCCGCAGGCGAGGCGCCGCATGATGGCGAGGCCTGGCGGGCGGCGCGAGCGATGAGCCGAAAGCTGCGTGGCAGCACACGTCCTCAAATACCCCTGAATGCTCATGTACATTGCTACAATCACGCCCCCTGCATGACTACGGGTGTCCCTACACCAGATAGCTTGCGCGTGCTGCTGCCAAAACAGACATGAGGTAACAAGAAAGAGATACGACGCGAAGAGGGGAGCGATGCCTCTGAAGGCGCTTCCTCGGAGGGCTGAGGCGGGCTCTCTGAGGCACCTTCAATAGGGTTCCTGGGTGGCCCGATCCTTGTCCTTGCCTTTGTCGGCCCCTGGGGGCCCCGTCCCTGGGGTGGCCTGGCCTGGCTGGTCGGTCAAACTGCAGGCTGCCGCGGGCTCGGCGGCCGCTGCGGCTTCCTCCTTTTTAGTTTCCAGAGTGGCCGCTTGTGGCAGGTGGATGGTGCCTCCCATGAGGTGCCCGAGGAGGGTTTGGATGTCGCCGCGCAGTGCAGCAGCGTCGGCGGTTGCCGTCTGTTGCTGGGTGACGACGGTGGCAAGCCCCCGTTCCAGCCCTGAAACGTGCTCCGTGAGTGTGGCCTGGGAGGAGAGAACGCCCGCAAGCTGCACCTGCATGTTATCCACCGTGTTGGCTAGCAGCTCGTGCTGCTGTTCCATGTGCTGGATGCGGGTCGTGGCAGCATCAGGCGGTTTAGAGGCCGTTGCGAAGCGCTCGCCGAAGGTGTTGAGTTCGTGGGAGGCCACGCTGTATTCATCACCTGATGAGAGGATCTCGACGTCGACGACATCACCTGGTACTTCGGCGGCTGTGGCAGCGTCGCCTTCGGTGTGGCCCCCACCTTCCGCCGCCGCCGTGCCAAGCCAGGGGTCGTGGCCACCTGGTCCTGGGGCGGCCGTCGGTTCGGCGGCTCCGTCCGTGCCGTGCGGGGGCGCTGAGGAGCTGCGGCCTGGGGCGCAGGGTGGCCTTGCGTGCGGCGTGGCGTCACGCTTCCCGCTGGAGGAGCGGTGGCGCTTGGCTGAAGGCTCCTCCTTGGGGGTCAGGAGCGGTGCGACGCCCTTGCCTTTGGGCGTGGCAGTCATGAGGTCGTGGAGGTAGGGGCTCTGGGCCGCTTTGGTGAGGAGTGTGCCGGTGGCGGGGCTAAAGCCGCCACCACCGGCTGACGGCGTCACAGGCTCTGTGATGGTGGTAGGCGTGACGATGGTAACGTTGTCCCGCTTCGGCGCCACCTCCGCCAACGGGGCCTCGGTGATGCTCCACGGGATGGGGCACCCCGCGACCTGCACCGTATAGGTGAGTGGGGGCCGATGAGCGCGCACTAAGGCAAACTGGGCCGCAGTGGCTGGGTCCCAGGCGGTGTGGTAGACCTCACAGTCCCATTTAACGGACGGGCCC
>CAUYUJ010019151.1:0-28653 GCA_963575745.1 Prorocentrum cordatum
GGACTAGCAGTTTAAATCTGCGTAGCCGTTGTAACCCGACACTCGTTTTCTTCATCGGTCTGACCGGTTTATCAGCTTACACGGCACAGCGCAGCAACACGACAGACGGCAGCAGCACGGCAGACCAGGAAGGCAGACCACAGGAGCACGGCAGACCAGAACGGCAGACCAGAACGGCAGACCGCAGGAGCACGGCAGAGCAGCACAGCTGACCACAGGAGAACGGCAGACCATCACAGCGTTGTTGCAGCAGACGGTGCTGATACACTCTTAATTTATTGAACACGTCCCCAGCGAAATCGTCATGGTCGGCCGTATTGAGGGCACTCTGCGGGTCATCTTTGGGCCGATTTTGTTTTTGGGGGGCCGTACTGATGCCCTCAAAAACGATTCCAAGACGACGTTAGACTCATTGTTTGTTTGATGATTGTTCGGCCGTTTTGAGGGCACTCTTAGAGCATAGTCTGCCGTGCTCCTCGTCTTGGTCTGCCGTGCTCCTCGTCTTGGTCATCCTTTCCGTCGTCTTGAGGGCGCTCTTGGTGCCTGGTCTGCCGTGCTCCTCGTCTTGGTCTGCCGTGCTCCTCTCGGTTCCTAAGCCTGGTCTGCCGTGCTCCTCGTCTTGGTTTGCCGTGCTCCTCTCGTTTCCTGCGCGCGGTCTGCCGTGCTCCTGTGGGGAGCACGGCAGACCACAGGAGCACGGCAGACCACACAGGAGCACGGCAGACCACACCTCGAGTTTTTGAGGATGTCTCGAGCGAAATGGCCATTTTGGGGAACCTGACCGGACAAGAACGGGAAGCGCCGTTTTTTATCCACCACGTGCGTCAGAGACCGTATTGTCGAGAACGTCAGAGAAACCCATAAACGCAACAGAACAGACTAAATGGTGGCCTGCCGCGCTGGTCTGTCGAGGTAGTCTGCTGCCCTGGCCACATCATGGTGTCGACAACGTGCTTTTCTCTCGGCCACGCGGGCCCCCACCCGTTGTCGCCCAGCCTACTTTTTCTGTTCCAGCCTGTCTTGTCTTTTGTTTGTCCGTCGTCGTCGTCGCGTGCCTGTCCTTTGTCGTGGTCGTCGTTTTCATTATAATCGTCCGCTGTTGCCGTTCTCGCTGTCGCCGTCGTTATCATTTTATGATTGCGGTCGTTTTTCTGATTGTTTTTCTGTTGTTGGATTCCGTGTTCGGTTGGTTTTTGTGTTATGTTTGTGGTCGTTTTCTGTCATCGTTTTTGTCGTAATTTTCGAGATCGTTATTGACGCAGACGACGACGACGACGACGACGACGACGACGACGACGACCAAGAGGACCCGTGCCGGCTGGCTCGGGGTGCCCGCGTCCCTCTGCTGCCGCAGGCCGCCGCCAGCGAGTTCCGAAGTGCGGGCCCGTACCCCTTAGTTAGAGAAAAGTAAGCCCCAGAACCAACGGTGCACGCCGGAGGCGCTTCCCGTCATCCTCGAGTTCGTCTGGAGGCCGTCTCGAGGCCGTCCTGAGAACATCCTGGGCCGTCCTGGCGGCACCGTGGGTCGTCTTGGGGGCCGTCCTGGGGGCTCTTGGGGGTCTCTTGGGGCGCTTGGGGGGTCCTCTGGGGGGCCTTCGGAGTCTCTCTTGGGCCGCTTGGAGGCCCTCCGCGAGCGATTCCAAGATAATGCTGTTTCGGAGTCCCCTCCGGAGCCGATTTTTTGAGGATGTCCCGAGAGAAACGGCCAGCCTCTCGGGGGCCTCTTGGGGGAGTCCCGGGGGGGGCCTTCGGGGGCTCTATGGGGCGATATGAAGCTCTCAGGGAACTCCTGGAGCCTTTTCGCGCGTTCTGGGGGACTTCTGGCCGCCTCTTTGGAGCCCCTGGGGGGCTTCTTGGGAGTCTCTTGGGGCGTTTTGGGCGCTCTGGCGGGCCTCTGGCCTGACGCTGCTGTTGTTGGTGATGAACATGTTGCTGCTGATGGTGATGGTGATGCGTACGATGATGATAATAATGATGATGATGAGGAGGAGGATGATGATGAGTATGAGTATGAGTATGGTGATGATGGTGGTGATGATGATAATGATGATTACGATGACGATGACGATGAGGATGGCGATGATGATACGAATGATGATTATACTTATGGTGATGGTGGCGATGGTGATGATGATGCTGATGGTGTGGATGATGATGACGATGATGATCGTGGTCCTGGGCATGCGTATGATGATGATGATGATGATGATGATGATAATGATAATGATGATGATGATGATGATGATGATGATGATGATGATGATGATGATGATGATGATGATGATGATGATGATGATGATGATGATGATGATGATGATGGAATGATGAATGATGATGATGATGTGTACTTTCCATCTTGGAGGTTCGTGGAGTTTGGGGATCCTCTGGGAGCCTTTGGACTACGTTTAAATCTGCGTAAGCCGTTGTAAACCCGACTCTCGTTTTTTTGTCATCGGTCTGACCGGTTTATCAGCTTACACGGCACAGCGCAGCAACCCGACAGACGGCAGCAGCACGGCAGACCAGGAAGGCAGACCACAGGAGCACGGCGGACCAAAACGGCAGACCAGAACGGCAGACCGCAGGAGCACGGCAGACCAGCACAGCTGACCACAGGAGAACGGCAGACCAGCACAGCGCTGTTGCAACAGACGGTGCTGATACACTCTTAATCTATTGAACACGTCCCCAGCGAAATCGTCATGGTCGGCCGTATTGAGGGCACTCTGCGGGTCATCTTTGGGCCGATTTTGTTTTTGGGGGGCCGTACTGATGCCCTCAAAAACGATTCCAAGACGACGTTAGACTCATTGTTTGTTTTATGATTGTTCGGCCGTCTTGAGGGCACTCTTAGGGCATAGTCTGCCGTGCTCCTCGTCTTGGTCTGCCGTGCTCCTCGTCTTGGTCTGCCGTGCTCCTCGTCCTGGTCCTCCTTTCCGTCGTCTTGAGGGCGCTCTTGGGGCCTGGTCTGCCGTGCTCCTCGTCTTGGTCTGCCGTGCTCCTCTCGGTTTCAAGATGATGTTGCGAACATAGCCTCCAACACCTCGATTTTTGGAGGATGTCTCGAGCGAAATGGCCATTTTGGGGAATCCGCCAACGAAAAATCCCGTGCAGCGCGGCAACCCATATAGTTAAAGAAAAGATATATATTTACTAGAACCACGCGCGCGCTTCGCGCGCGCTTAGGTTCTAGCTAGGATCGTCACCGTCGTCATCATGAACATCACAATCGCCATCATTCCCCCCGCCAGGGCTAGTGTACATCGTTTCTGGATGCTTCTGGCCGGAATACGAAAGGAGTTTCTGTAGTTAGAGTCTCTGGGGGAAGTCGCGGGGCCCCTCAGAATACTTACGAATGCCTCTGATAATCCCCCAGCGTGCCCCACGAGATGGCCAGAGGGTGCCCGAACAGAACCCGAGGACGTCGACGACGGCGGCGATGAAGACGGCGGCGATCGCGGCGACGAAGGTAGCGGCGGTTGCCATGGTTAGTACCCAATCAGAGCTTGCCTCTGTAAGGGTCCTGGCGGATTAAAAGGTTCGATGAGGTTCGGCAAGATTCCGGCCCCATGCGGCCGGGCCGGGTGCCCGGGTGCCCGGGTGCCCGGTGCCTGGGTGCCTGGGTGCCCGGTGCCCGGGTGCCGGGGTGCCTGGGGGTGCCCTATAGCCCTATAGCCCTATAGCCCTGTAGCCCTATTGCCCTATAGCCGTATAGCCCTATAGGACTGTAGCCCAATAGCCCTATATCCGTACATCCATCTAGCCCTTTTAGCTCTATAGCCCTCTGATCCTATAGCCCTATAGCCCTATAGCCCCATAGCTCTGCAGCCCAACAACCCTATAGCCCAATAGCCGAATAGCCCACATAGCCCTATAGCCCTATGGCCCTAGCCCTATAGCCCTATAGCCCTATAGCCCTACAGCCCTATAGCCCTGTAGCCCAATAGCCCTGTAGCCCTGACGCCCTATGGCTCTCCAGCCTTATAGTCCGATAGCCCTGTAGCTCTACGGGCTTCGCACCGCCGCACATCACAAGACACGCTCGAGCGGATCCAGCCGTGGCGACGTCGGGGACTGCAGAAGGTCGCAAGGGCACGGAATCTGAAAGGAAGAGAGAGAAAGAGAGAGAGAGAGAGAAAGAGAGAGAGAGAGAGATGGAGAGAGAGAGAGAGAGAAACAAAAAAGAGACAGAGAGAGAGAGAGGCAGAGAGAGAGAGAGGAAATGGAGAGGAGGCGAGCTTGAGTCAACGAAAGTCGCAGGGAAGGGGGCAGGGAGAAGAAGGCCAGAGAGCGCTGAAGGATACAAATACTGGAACCCTCTTGTGATTTTGTGGGGGGCCTCGTCCGGCCGCTCGCTGGGAGTTTGACGTAGCTTCTCGGGAGCCTCTGAACCTGTCGGGGGCCTCCTGGAAGCAGGTTCGAAGCATTTGGGGGGCCGATTTGGGGCTTCTCGGGGCCTCCTTTGGGCCTCTTGGGGGTCTCCTGGGGCCCCTTGAGGGGCCTCCTTGGGGCCTCCTGGCGGCCTCTTGGGGCGGAAGGCTCGAGCTTGCGGTTCGTGGTCCCCCTCTGGGCCCCCTCTTGGGCCCGTTTCGGGGCCCTCTTGGGCCATCTTGGGCACCTCTTGGGCCGCTTTGGGGCCCTCTTGGGCTGTCCTGGTGCCCTCTGTTGTGAAAAGAATAAAAAAAAAAAAAAAAAAAAAAAAAGGAAGAAAACGAGCACAAAAAATAAAAAAAAAAAAAAAAACCAAAAGCTTCTTGGGCCGTCTTGGGGCGGTCTTGGGCGCCTCTTTGGGCCGTCCTGTACGTCGGAAAGCCCAAAATGCGACTTTTGTGGAAAAGTTACGTTTTACGAAGGGAATGGGCCAATTTTTTGATGCGTCTAGGGGCCACTCTTGGGACGCATGTTGGAGGCTTCTTGGGGCGTCTTGGGGGCTTCCTTGGACGTCTGGGGTCTCCTGGGGCCTCTTGAGGGGCCTCCTGGGGGCCTCCTGGCGGCCTCTTGGGGCGGAAGGCTCGAGCTTGCGGTTCGTGGTCCCCCTCTGGGCCCCCTCTTGGGCCCGTCTTGGGGCCCTCTTGGGCCATCTTGGGCGCCTCTTGGGCCGTCTTGGTGCCCTCTTGGGCTGTCCTGGGGCCCTCTTGGAAGCTTCTTGGGCCGTCTTGGGGCGGTCTTGGGCGCCTCTTGGGCCGTCCTGTAACGTCGGAAAGCCCACAAGGCGACTTTGTTGAAAATGTACGTTTTACGAAGGGAATGGGTCAATTTTTGCGTCTAGGGGCCTCTTGGGACGCATGTTGGAGGCTTCTTGGGGCCTCTTGGGGGCGTCCTTGGACGTCTGGGGTCTCCTGGGGCCTCTTGAGGGGCCTCCTGGGGGCCTCCTGGCGGCCTCTTGGGGCGGAAGGCTCGCGCTTGCGGTTCGTGGTCCCCCTCTGGGCCCCCTCTTGGGCCCGTCTTGGGGCCCTCTTGGGCCATCTTGGGCGCCTCTTGGGCCGTCTTGGGGCCCTCTTGGGCTGTCCTGGGGCCCTCTGGGAAGCTTCTTGGTCCGTCTTGGGGCGGTCTTGGGCGCCTCTTGGGCCGTCCTGTAACGTCGGAAAGCCAAAAAGACAACTTTGTTGAAAATGTACGTTTTACGAAGGGAATGGGCCAATTTTTGCGTTTAGGGGCCCTCTTGGGACGCATGTTGGAGGCTTCTTGGGGCCTCTTGGGGGCGTCCTTGGACGTCTGGAGGCCATCTTCAGCATCTCGGAGCCCACTTGGAGGCCTCTTGGAAGTTTCTTGGGCCGTCTTGGGCGCTTCTGGGGCCGTCTTGTCTGACCAGGGAGGCCTCCGGCAAGCCCCGACGAGCCTCCGGGCCCCCCGGGGTGCACATTTGTGGTCGGGGTCCCGGCCCCGGGCCCCCGGACCCGGTGCGCCGTTATATGTGTACTCAAGGATTCAGCCAGAACGTCCCGCTTGCTTCTCGTACCTCGAAGACGCTTCCCGTCATCCGTTAACGAAAAATCCCGTGCAGCGCGGCAACCCATATAGTTAAAGAAAAGATATATTTACTCAAGGATTCAGCCAGAACGTCCCGCTTGCCTTGTCTCCCTCGAAGACGCTTTCCCGTCAGCCGCCAACGATTTTCGGATGGATCCCGTACCCTTTAAGTTAGAGAACCGCCAACGAGTTTCGGGATGGAGCCCGTACCCCTTAGTTAGAGAATCTCTCTCCCTCTCTATCTCTCTATGTCTCTCTCTTTCTCTGGCTTTAAGCCCCCAAAGCTTCAGCTTCAGCACGGCAGACCAGAACTGCAGACCCGCACGGCAGACCAGCACAACACACCGACACGGCAGACGAGCACGGCAGTCCGGCACGGCAGACCAGCACGGCAGACCAGCACGGCAGCCCAAAGGAACATAGCAGACCAGATCATGTCATTGACGCTGCTGTTGTTGGTGATGATCATGTTGCTGCTGATGGTGATGGTGATGCGTACGATGATGATAATGATGATGATGAGGAGGAGGATGATGATGATGATGAGTATGAGTATGAGTATGAGTATGGTGATGATGATGGTGATGATGATGATGATGATGATGATGATGATGATGATGATGATGATGGACGTCCGGGGGTGCTTGGGATGATGTGGGGTCCTCTGGAGACCTTTGGGACTAGCAGTTTTAAATCTGCGTAGCCGTTGTCACCCGACTCTCGACTCTCAGTTTTCTTCAATCGGTCTGACCCGGTTTTTCAGCTTACCGGCAAACAGCGCAGCAACACGACAGACGGCACAGCACGGCAGACCATGAAGGCAGACCCACAGGAGCACGGCAGACCAGAACGGCAGACCATAACGGCACGACTACCGCAGGAGCACGGCAGAGCACACAGTCTGGACCACAGGAGAACGGCAGACGCCAGCGTTGTTGCAGCAGACGGTGCTGTATCACTCTTACTTTATTTGCAGCACGTCCCCAAGAAAAAAAAGCAGAATAAAAAAAGGCGACTCGTCATGGTCGGCCGTATTGAGGGCACTCTGCGGGTCATCTTTGGGCCGATTTTGTTTTTTGGGGGCCGTACTGATGCCCTCAAAAACGATTCCAAGACGACGTTAGACTCATTGTTTGTTTGATGATTGTTCGGCCGTCTTGAGGGCACTCTTAGGGCATAGTCTGCCGTGATCCTCGTCTTGGTCTGCCGTGCTCCTCGTCTTGGTCATCCTTTCCGTCGTCTTGAGGGCGCTCTTGGTGCCTGGTCTGCCGTGCTCCTCGTCTTGGTCTGCCGTGCTCCTCTCGGTTTCAGTGCCTGGTCTGCCGTGTTCCTCGTCTTGGTCTGCCGTGCTCCTCTCGGTTCCTGCGCGCGTCCTGCGTTGCTCCTGTGGTGAGCACGCAGACCACAGCGCACGGCAGACACCAGGAGCACGGCAGACCCACCTCGATTTTTTGAGGATGAGAGGGTCTGCGAGCGAATGGCCATTGTGGGAACCTACCGACAAGAACGGGAGCGCAGTTTTTTTACCCCCACGAGCGTCAGAGACCGTATTGGCGAGAACGTCAGAGAACATCCCTGTTGAGTTTCCTGGCTTCGGCGCCGTCTTGGAGGTATCTTGGACGCTCTTGGGGCTGTCGTAGCCTCTGGCCTCTCGGGGGCCTCTTGGGGGAGTCCCGGGGGGGGCCTTCGGGGGCTCTATGGGGCGATATGAAGCTCTGGGGTGTGGCGGCGGCGTGGTTGGGTGGGTGGGAAGGCATGGATGGAGGGGATGTCGTGGGGGGTATGGGGAAGTGGTGGGATGACATGGGGTCCGACACGGCCAACGAGGTTGAAAGTCTCTCAGGGAACTCCTTGAGCCTTTTCGCGCGTTCTGGGGGACTTCTGGCCGCCTCTTTGGAGCCCCTGGGGGGCTTCTTGGGGGTCTCTTGGGGCGTTTTGGGCGCTCTGGCGGGCCTCTGGCCGCCCCTTGGGGGCCTCTTGGGGGTCTCTTGGGGCGCTCTGGGGTCCTCTGGGGGGCCTTCGGGGGCTTTCTTGGGCCGTTTGGAGGCCCTCCGGGAGCGATTCCAAGATAATGCTGCTTCGGAGTCCCCTCCGGAGCCGATTTTTTGAGGACGTCCCGAGCGAAACGACCAATTTTCCGGAACACGGCAGACCACACAGGAGCACGGCAGACCACACAGGACACGGCAGACCCCACGGGAGCACGGCAGACCACACAGGAGCACGGCAAACCACACAAGAGCACGGCAGACCATACAGGAGCACGCCAGACCATTTTGGGGAATCCGTTAACGAAAAATCCCGTGCAGCGCGGCAACCCCTATAGTTAAAGAAAAGATATATTTACTCAAGGATTCAGCCAGAACGTCCCGCTTGCTTGTCGTACCTCGAAGACGCTTCCCGTCATCCGCCAACGAGTTTCGGGATGGAGCCCGTACCCCTTAGTTAGAGACCCGCCAACGAGTTTCGGGATGGAGCCCGTACCCCTTAGTTAGAGAATCTCTCTCCCTCTCTATCTCTCTATGTCTCTCTCTTTCTCTGGCTTTAAGCCCCCAAAGCTTCAGCTTCAGCACGGCAGACCAGAACAGCAGACCCGCACGGCAGACCAGCACACCACACCGACACGGCAGACGAGCACGGCAGTCCGGCACGGCAGACCAGCACGGCAGACCAGCACGGCAGCCCATAGGAACATAGCAGACCAGATCATGTCATTGACGCTGCTGTTGTTGGTGATGATCATGTTGCTGCTGATGGTGATGGTGATGCGTACGATGATGATAATGATGATGATGAGGAGGAGGAGGAGGAGGATGATGATGATGAGTATGAGTATGAGTATGGTGATGATGATGGTGATGATGATGATGATGATGATGATGATGAGGATGATGATGATGATGGACTTCTCGGGGTGTGCTTGGGAGATGTTTGGGTCCTCTGGAGAGCCTTTGGACTAGCAGTTTAAATCTGCGTAGCCGTTGTAACCCGACTCTCGTTTTCTTCATCGGTCTGACCGGTTTATCAGCTTACACGGCACAGCGCAGCAACACGACAGACGGCAGCAGCACGGCAGACCAGGAAGGCAGACCACAGGAGCACGGCAGACCAGAACGGCAAACCAGAACGGCAGACCGCAGGAGCACGGCAGAGCAGCACAGCTGACCACAGGAGAACGGCAGACCAGCACAGCGTTGTTGCAGCAGACGGTGCTGATACACTCTTAATTTATTGAACACGTCCCCAGCGAAATCGTCATGGTCGGCCGTATTGAGGGCACTCTGCGGGTCATCTTTGGGCCGATTTTGTTTTTGGGGGGCCGTACTGATGCCCTCAACAACGATTCCAAGACGACGTTAGACTCATTGTTTGTTTGATGATTGTTCGGCCGTCTTGAGGGCACTCTTAGGGCATAGTCTGCCGTGCTCCTCGTCTTGGTCTGCCGTGCTCCTCGTCTTGGTCATCCTTTCCGTCGTCTTGAGGGCGCTCTTGGTGCCTGGTCTGCCGTGCTCCTCGTCTTGGTCTGCCGTGCTCCTCTCGGTTTCAGTGCCTGGTCTGCCGTGCTCCTCGGCTTGGTCTGCCGTGCTCCTCTCGGTTCCTGCGCGCGGTCTGCCGTGCTCCTGTGGGGAGCACGGCAGACCACAGGAGCACGGCAGACCACACAGGAGCACGGCAGACCACACCTCGATTTTTTGAGGATGTCTCGAGCGAAATGGCCATTTGGGGGAACCTGACCGGACAAGAACGGGAAACGCCGTTTTTTATCCACCACGTGCGTCAGAGACCGTATTGGCGAGAACGTCAGAGAAACCCATAAACGCAACAGAACAGACTAAATGATGGCCTGCCGCGTTCCGACGGCCCAAGACGGCCCAAGAGGCCCCCAAAATCGCTTTAAGATCGCCCAAGAGGCCTTCAAGATGGCCCCGAAACGGCCCAAGAAGTCCCCAAGACGGTCCCAAGAGGGCCCTAACACGGCGCAAGAGGCCTCCAAGACGCCCAAGATGTCTTCCAAGACGGCCAAGATGGCCTCCAAGACGGTTAAGATGGCTCCAAGAGGGCCCCAAGACGGCCCAAGAGGCCTCGAAGACGGTCTGCCGTGCTCCTGTGGTCTGCCGTGCTCCTTTGGGGTCTGCCGTGCTCCTGTGGAGTTTGCCGAGCGAACGTGTGGTCTGCCGTGCTCCTGTGTGGTCTGGCGTGCTCCTGCATGGTCTGCCGTGCTCTTGTGTGGTTTGCCGTGCTCCTGTGTGGTCTGCCGTGCTCCCGTGGGGTCTGCCGTGTCCGGTGTGGTCTGCCGTGTTCCTGTGTGGTCTGCCGTGCTCCTGTGTGGTCTGCCGTGCTCCTTCTTGGTCTGCCGTGCTCATGTGCGGTCTGCCGTGCTCCTGTGCGGTCTGCCGTGCGAACGTGTGGACTGCCGTGCTCATTTGGGGTTTTCCTTGCTCCTTTGTGGTTTGCCGCGCTCCTGTGTGGTCTGCCGTGCTCCTGTGTGGTCAGCAGACCCAGGGCTGAGGGAAGGCTGGAGCAGTGCTCTGGTGGTCCTTCACCCGCCCAGCTCCGTCCCCTCCCACTCTGGACCGATCTTGCGGGAAGCTGGCTTGTGGCAGCGCATCGCGCGTCCATAGCGTTCGCGTGCTTGCTTTTACCTCCTTTAATGTCTGCTCCACCTCTCCTTGCGACGCAGAAGCCTCCGAGCGCCGGGAGCAGAAATGATGCACTTTCGAAAAATCTGTTTGGATGAGTTTTGTAAGCGCGGCCTCGGAATTCAATTTTTCCGGCGACGGCCAGAGCCGACGCCAGCGCTGGATCCGGCTCGGCCGCCAGCCCAGGTGCCGGCCCGGGCGTTCGGTTCGAGCGCCGGCCTGGGTGCCGGAATCGGCCCGGAAGGGGTTCCAGGGCGCCGGGAGCAGAAAAATCAATATTTTCGAAAGAAAAAAATATGTCTTGGAGTGGCCTTTTTTCCGCACCGCCTCGGAATTCAATTTTCCGGCGCCGGCCGGCGCCGGAACCGGCCCGGGCGCTGGCCCGGGTGCTGGCCCAGGCGTTCGGCTCGAGCGCCGGCCCGGGTGCCGGAAGCGGCCCGGAAAGGGTTCCCGGGCGCCGGGAGCAGAAAATCAATATTTTCGAAAGAAAAATATGTCTTGGAGTGGCCTTTTTTCGGCACCGCCTCGGAATTCAATTTTCCGGCGCCGGCCGGCGCCGGAACCGGCCCGGGCGCTGGCCCGGGTGCTGGCCCAGGCGTTCGGCTCGAGCGCCGGCCCGGGTGCCGGAAGCGGCCCGGAAGGGGTTCCCGGGCGCCGGGAGCAGAAAATCAATATTTTCGAAAGAAAAATATGTCTTGGAGTGGCCTTTTTTCGGCACCGCCTCGGAATTCAATTTTCCGGCGCCGGCCGGCGCCGGAACCGGCCCGGGCGCTGGCCCGGGTGCCGGCCCGGGCGTTTGGCTCGAGCGCCGGCCCGGGTGCCGGAATCGGCCCGGAAGGGGTTCCAGGGCGCCGGGAGGAGAAAATCAATATTTTCGAAAGAAAAATATGTCTTGGAGTGGCCTTTTTTCGGCACCGCCTCGGAATTCAATTTTCCGGCGCCGGCCGTGCTCCTGCGCGGTCTGCCGTGCTCCTGTGGCGTCTGCCGTGCTCCTGTGTGGTCTGCCGTGCTCCTGTGGTCTGCCGTGCTCATTTGGGGTTTCCCGCGAGCTTGTGGGGTCTGCCGTGCTCCTGTGGGGGAAACGCCAGCGGCGTTCGGGGTACAACAAAAGGCGCGTTTATGTTGTACCTGCGCGCGGTCTGCCGTGCTCCTGTGGGGATTGCCGTGCTCCTGTGTGGTCTGCCGTGCTCCTGTGTGGTTTGCCGTGCTCCTGTGGTCTGCCGTGCTCCTTTGTGGTTTGCCGTGCTCCTGTGGGGTCTGCCGTGCTCCTGTGGGGTCTGCCGTGCTCCTGTGAGGTCTGCGGTGCTCTTGTGTGGTCTGCAGTGCTTCTGTGGTCTGCCGTGCTCATTTGGGATCTGCCGTGCTCGTGTGGTGTCTGCCGTGCTCCTGCGGGATCTGCTGTGCTCCTTGTGTCGTCTCTTTGGTCTGCCGTGCCTTTGTGGTCTGCCGTGCTCTTGTGGGGTCTGCCGTGCTCCTGTGTGGTCTGCCGTGCTCCTTTTTTTCCGCCTGCCGTGCTCCTGCTCATTTTCTGAGGACGTCCCGAGCGAAAACGTCATTTTTAACATAAGAGGTTGTAAAACACCTCTGTCGGCATCTCATTTTTTCGAGGATGTCTCGAGCGAAACGCTCATTTTTCATGCATAACAAAATTTTTTGATATTTTTCAACATCCCGATTTTTTGAGGATGTCTCGAGCGAAACCGTCATTTTTAACATAAGACGTCTTAAACGATAGCCTCCAACACCTCGATTTTTCGAGGATGTCTCGAGCGAAATGGCCATTTTGGGGAACCTGACCGGACAAGAACGGGAAGCGCCGTTTTTTATCCACCACGTGCGTCAGAGACCGTATTGGCGAGAACGTCAGAGAAACCCATAAACGCAACAGAACAGACTAAATGATGGCCTGCCGCGTTCCGACGGCCCAAGACGGCCCAAGAGGCCCCCAAGATCGCTTTAAGATCGCCCAAGAGGCCTTCAAGATGGCCCCGAAACGGCCCAAGAAGTCCCCAAGACGGTCCCAAGAGGGCCCTAACACGGCGCAAGAGGCCTCCAAGACGCCCAAGATGTCTTCCAAGACGGCCAAGATGGCCTCCAAGACGGCTAAGATGGCTCCAAGAGGGCCCCAAGACGGCCCAAGAGGCCTCGAAGACGGTCTGCCGTGCTCCTGTGGTCTGCCGTGCTCCTTTGGGGTCTGCCGTGCTCCTGTGGAGTTTGCCGTGCGAACGTGTGGTCTGCCGTGCTCCTGTGTGGTCTGGCGTGCTCCTGTATGGTCTGCCGTGCTCTTGTGTGGTTTGCCGTGCTCCTGTGTGGTCTGCCGTGCTCCCGTGGGGTCTGCCGTGTCCTGTGTGGTCTGCCGTGCTCCTGTGTGGTCTGCCGTGCTCCTGTGTGGTCTGCCGTGCTCCTTCTTGGTCTGCCGTGCTCATGTGCGGTCTGCCGTGCTCCTGTGCGGTCTGCCGTGCGAACGTGTGGACTGCCGTGCTCATTTGGGGTCTGCCTTGCTCCTTTGTGGTTTGCCGCGCTCCTGTGTGGTCTGCCGTGCTCCTGTGTGGTCAGCAGACCCAGGGCTGAGGGAAGGCTGGAGCAGTGCTCTGGTGGTCCATCACCCGCCCAGCTCCGTCCCCTCCCACTCTGGACCGATCTTGCGGGAAGCTGGCTTGTGGCAGCGCATCGCGCGTCCATAGCGTTCGTGTGCTTGCTTTTACCTCCTTTAATGTCTGCTCCACCTCTCCTTGAGACGCAGAAGCCTCCGAGCGCCGGGAGCAGAAATGATGCACTTTCGAAAAATCTGTTTGGATGAGTTTTGTTAGCGCGGCCTCGGAATTCAATTTTTCCGGCGACGGCCAGAGCCGACGCCAGCGCTGGATCCGGCTCGGCCGCCAGCCCAGGTGCCGGCCCGGGCGTTCGGTTCGAGCGCCGGCCTGGGTGCCGGAATCGGCCCGGAAGGGGTTCCAGGGCGCCGGGAGCAGAAAATCAATATTTTCGAAAGAAAAATATGTCTTGGAGTGGCCTTTTTTCCGCACCGCCTCGGAATTCAATTTTCCGGCGCCGGCCGGCGCCGGAACCGGCCCGGGCGCTGGCCCGGGTGCTGGCCCAGGCGTTCGGCTCGAGCGCCGGCCCGGGTGCCGGAAGCGGCCCGGAAGGGGTTCCCGGGCGCCGGGAGCAGAAAATCAATATTTTCCCAGAGGCACTCAGCATCTTAAAATAAGAAACACATGTTATGTTAAAAATCATGTTATTTTTGTGTTATGTTATTTTATTGTATTTCATGTTAGTATATGCTATGCTACGCTATGATTTGCTATGCGTTGCAGGACCAGTCAAACATCGAACGCGCGAATGTGTTTTTCTCCACAGGCGAGACGATGATCGGCATTGTTTCCCAATGTGATTGCACGACACCAGCTGCACCATCGCCACCGTCATGTATGACACTATTTTAAACTCATCGTCACCATCGATTCCCCCTCGGAGGTCTGTAAAGGGGGAGGGGTGATCAGGGGGAGATGACGAGGTGGGGCACCCCAGCCCTTAACAGCGGGACCCTCCCAACGCTAGTGTCGCCCATCTTCCTGGCCGCCCGAATTGCGGCCAGGAAGATCGGTGACAGGTGAAAACATGGGGATCGCACAGGGGATCGTCAATCCGCCCTCGGGGTCGATCGCGTCGCGCCTGCCCTGCCTGCCTGCTTTTTGCTTGCGCGGGGTCGAGAGCGCCAACGAGATGCTCGCGGCAGCGGGGCAGGAGCAGGAGAGCCACGAGGACCGCCACTTCTCTTTTGTGCCTGTGCTTAAGTACCCCTCCTCCTCATCCTCCTCCTCCTCCCCCTCCTCCTCTTCCTTCTCCTCCTCCTCCTCCTTCTCCTCCTCCTCCTCTTCCTCTTCCTCCTCCTCCTCTTCCTCCTCCTCCTCCCCCTCCTCCTCCGTCTTCTCATCCTCCCATTCCTCACGCTCTTCCTGCTCCTCCCCCTCCTCCTGTTCCTTCTCCTCCTCCTCCTCCTCCTCCTCCCTCCACACCTTGTTCCCACCACCCTCTTCCACCTCCTCGTCCTCCACCTCCTCCTCACATTCCCCCCTCCTTGGTTGCCGTCCCCACTCCTACGCAACGTTGTCGTCGTCCTCCGCCTGAGTCTCCTCATCATCCTCCTCGCCCTCATCACTACCATGAGTTACGTTGCCTCCTACGTGAATCGTTGGCGGTCCCTCGA
Organism: Prorocentrum cordatum; assembly: GCA_963575745.1. Classification (NCBI taxonomy): domain Eukaryota; class Dinophyceae; order Prorocentrales; family Prorocentraceae; genus Prorocentrum; species Prorocentrum cordatum. Next base: position 14,818 of record CAUYUJ010019151.1, read on the forward strand.
TCTGCTCAAATATTCAAAATGAGTTTGGCTACCTCCATTGCAAACGCTGGAGGATACTGCGCGCTGGCCCTCTGGCCCTGCGCGCCGCCGATCCACGTGCTAGTGGCGGACCCCCACCCACTCTCTGAGCCAGATTCGGCAGATGCCCGAGAGGTGTGCCGAACGAGACGGCGCTCGCTTGAACTGCTGGACTCTTTGATGAAGGCCAGCGCCACTGTGCGCGACACACGCAAAAGACCAGTCGCACGGCCCTCGTCGTGCGACGTGAAAAGGGTCACGGGTTTCAGCGACTTTGCGCCAAACCCGCCGAGGTGGGTTGCGATGCGATGCGCATGCACGACTTGAAGGGTATACATCACGTGCGGCACATCAAACAGTATCGAGCCGGTGGGCTGTTCCAGCACGACGTGCACGCCCCTGCTGTCGGCGAGAAGGAACAGGAATGACCTCAGCGGTCGCAGCGCCCAAACACACATCCAATCATAACCGAGAGGTGGACGAATTCGGATCGGCAGGAGTGGATGCGCAGGGCAAAGCAGCAACATACTAGGGCAGGGTCGTGGCGGTATACACGGAAGCGGTGTAACACGGGCGGAGGGGGGGCTGTTTCTCCTCGCCGTCCCTCTACTCCCACTGCCGCCTCCCCCACTTCCTCCTCGTCCACCTCCGCCACCTGCTCTCGCCTTTGCTCCTCGCCTCTGCTCTGCATCCTCCTTAATCTCCTCCGTTTCCATTTCCGACCGCCCCCCTCTTACCCGCCCCCTCCCGTCGTTTTGAGTCCTACCCCGCGACCCCTCCCCCTCCTTCCCCTATGATGTTATCCCTTCCGACTTCCCGCGCATTGTGCAGATGATCATCCCTGGTTTTGCTGCTCGATCCATCCCGTGCACGCGCGGTCCTTGATTGCCTTGTCCCTGCTGACTCTCTCGCCATTTCCGTCATTATCCTTCCATCCCTTTTTCCTCCTCCCCCCGCTCCTCCTCCTCCTCCTCCTCCTCCTCCTCCTCCTCATCCTCCTCCCCTGCCCTGCCCCCCACGTTGTCGGTTAAGGCCCCTGCATGACAGCAGCAGTGTGGTTGGCAGCCCTGACGTCCGCGCGAGATTCGTTGCCCCACCAGTCGGAGCGATCCCTGCGGGTGTGGCCCATGCACATGTTGAGCCACGTTGCACACTCAGGCTCCCACATCAGCGTGCCAGCTGGCACGATTGAGAGGGTGCTCCACGCCGCCCACAGGACGCCCGACAAGGTGCAGATGTCCTCGGAGGCGTCGCACGTCCTCGGGCGGTGCGAGCTGGGGCGGGATGGGTAGATTTGGGGAGCTCACCGGGGTCGGGGCGCCGTTGGCCTTGAACTCCCACGCCGTTTTCTGCAACTCCTGGCCCCAGAACGAGGAGGAAGAGGATGAGAACGGGGGGGGGGAGAAGGGCGGAGGAGGGAGGGAGGAGGAGAGGGGCGTAGGAGGAGACGGGGGGGAACAGGAGGGGGAGGGGGAGGATGGGGCGGAGGAGGGGTCGGCGAGGGCGAGACGTACTATGGCAGCTTGGGCCCATCAAAACAAAACGCGGCAGCGAACGGATTTTCGGAAGCCGATCTAGCGAGGCGCTATGTGGTGAGGGTTGCGTGTTGGTCGTGGCATTGGTCTTGGAATTGCCGCCCTCGCTACTCGAGGGCGTCAATGTCAAGGCGCAACCATTCATCTTCATCGGCAGGCGAATCCTCCATCGGCTCACCATCTTCCCACACGATAAAGCCCGCGCGCCACGGGCGCGGGCAAAGTCTCCATAAACGATCGGGAGCAGGTTTTCAAATATGATCCTGTGGAGCCCCTCGGCCCCAGCGACCCACCACCAGCATGGGTGCCGCATGTTCCAAGCTAACGCGAAGGACCCCTTCCCCCCGCTGTTCCCCATGGTCATCTCATTTGCATCAGAACGTGCCAACATGTAATATGGAGCGTGCCCGTGTCTAAAATGGGTCCGCCGCGCTTCTTGAATATAGATGTTGCGGACGGGGGGAGGGAGGTGGATTCGCGGCACCCGATGTCAATGTGGTACCCCCCCCAGTCGATGTCATCCTGCGTCGTTCCAGTGTGTAGACCCCCTTGCGCCGCACCCCCTTCACCCTCTCCCCAAGTCATCTACAGTGCCCCCCCTGCAACCACCCCTGCTGCCTGCAACGTGCGTGAAGCATGTGTATTTTATGAGTAGTTTACGCGAAATTTATTAGTAGTTTATGTGAGGAGTCTTTTGCGTGTTCCTGTGCGCGTGCATCGCCAATGCATCGTTTGCGTGATCAGCTGGCTGATGCATCGGCTTAGTATTATGTGTATATTGGTGTATAGTGTGGGGCGAGATTGCCATGGCCCTTTTGTGTCCTGTTGCTGCCCCACTGGTCCTGTCGAAACCGCGAGCCGTTCCACCGAGGCCAACCACGGCCTCGCACACCCTGCCTTGTCCGCAAAAAACCTCGAATACATTGAGCGTCCTGCTCGACGGGACGCCGTCCGACAACCACTTGCTCACAGCATCCCGCGCGAGATTGACGATACAGTCCGAAGAAGAAGAAGACACACCAGCGTGCAAGTCGGTGCCGCCAGCTAGTTCTCGAGCAAGCTCGAGCACCCAATGGGGAACACCATGACCAAGCTCTGCCATAGTACAATTATTTACCCGAGCCAAACAAGTACCTATTGAGCTCGAGCATCCCAATGATCAAATACGCGTTGTGCACATTCTCTTCCATCGTTGCTCTGTGACTTTGCTGGGCTGCAGTTCTCAGTAAGAAATTTAAGCCCTCGTCAGTGAATGTTGAATATGATGACGGGTTCCCCATGACCCAAGACCTGGAGGGTAGGGGTGGGATATCTATCAAGTAGGCCGCTATGCAGGGCGGGGTGGTGATGGGGGTGGAGGGCGGGGCGAGGGGGTGAACCAAATGGCCTCGGCTATTTTGTTCGGGATGGCGCCACCTGTTATCTCTCCCATCCTACCCTCCCACGCTTCCATGCCATCCCCCTGCCCCAACTGGTGGGGCTCCTTAACCTCTCGCGCCTCCCCCTCCGAAAGGTACTGGCCCGACGTCGCGGCACCAGTTGCCCCCTGCTCGACTCACGCGCCCCCGTGCCTGCCTCAAGGCGCCCGCCTATCTTTCGACATATATGACCCCTGGGAAGTCATCAGACACGCGCCGCGGAGCCCTTGCACGGGCCCAGATGGGCATTACCATCGTGAAAAATCGGATAGCGAAGTAGAACTGTTAGCTTACAAGATTGGCGCACCTCCGTATCCGCCTTGGCCCCATACGCTCTAATCCCTGCCCCTCCGCCCCATGCCCCTTCCCGCCTTCCACCCAGGGGACAGGGCGCGAGGTGTTATCAACCCATATGTCCACAGCAATGGGGAGGGACGGTGATTGTCATGCGTGCTTGTGCGTTCATGTTGAATCGCCGATGCGTGAGCGATGATCGTCTATCCGATGCATCGGCGATCTCACCCTGAAGGCATCAGACATGACTCGCACGCTTGTGAAGAGCTTCGCACTACCCTTGGCCCTGATTGGGAGTGGAGGTATCGGGCGCCCGAGAACACGTGGCACAAGGCTAGCGCGCCCGCGCATTGATCATGCATCGCTCTCCACTCAATATCGTTCGCCCTCTCTCTCATCATGCATCGTTTGTTTGGGTTGTTGGGTCTCTCTCTATGATCTCTCCAGCTGCCATGTGTGCGGCGAATTACATGTGCAATGGCGTGTAGCATGATATCGCTCCTCGATCTCTCCATTATATCACTCTTGCTCCGTGCCTCCTCGTATCCTCTCCCTCTCCTCCTTCTTCTCCTCTCACCACTCCTTCTCCTCACCCCTACGCCGTGGCTCGACTACGTATTTCGAACAATCTGCCCTGTGACCTTATTGAGAGGTGGCAAAAGAGGTGGTGTTTCGCCGTCCGCTTGATACCAGCGTCACGGCAAGCAAACATGTGCCTCGCGCAATTGTCTAGTAAAGATTGGTATTCTCGAGAATTCAAACGCATCGGTGCTTCGTGACAGACATCCAACCAAGCGATCAGGGAGCGAACTGCAACTGTGAGGTGTCCGTGCTCGTATTGCCCAGAATATTTGTCAAGAACGCGGCTGCAAAATCTCAGCAGGGTCCCAGACTCCGCTGCTTTGGTACTCATTGGGCCCCCTGTGTGCGGCAACCCTGAAGACCCTGGACCTAACATGGATAGTTTCAGTCCCCCGAGCCGACGATCGTGTGGAATGTGTTCCGAGTCGAACCATGCATACATATCAGCTTCGAGGCGGCGACATCCGAGCCTCGAAGTCACCTCGGCCCCCCCGACAATGCCCCATGGGTTCGCCTCGATCGTTCGCCACAAGACCGTTGACACCACTCTATGCACTGGCCCCAGGTATACAGAGTGGAGCGCGTCGATCGCGAGGACGCTCTGCGGCGAGGCACAGATGCTCGGATCGAAGAGTGGGCACCGATGCGTTGGCCAATCCACGAGCTTATCACCGTGATAACGCCCCCTCCAGAAACAGCACCTGAACGGGATGGGTTTCGTGTCGAACCGGTGTGTGTCAGGGAGCCCCTCGGAAGGATCCAACCTGTCACCAACTCGCAAATGAACGCGCCCGTCGTCTATGTCAGACATGATTGTGAGACCCTTGTACTTACCACCTGGCTCGAACGAAAGACGGCAACGTATCTGGTCTCGCATAGCCTCAGTTCGAACATCGACGATGATCTCGCACCCAGCGCATGCCTCCTCATACTCGCTCTCATCTCTATCTGCGAATGGCAGTCCCCCATGGTCCATGAACCCTTCAAACAAGACGTGGAGAGAGTCGAGCGGCGCTGGACAAATAGGACAGCAATTATAATACGACGCCCACGAGCTCAACGCCAAGGTCTTAGCCCATTCTGCCCAATCCCCTTTCAGATAGATCATCACAAACCTGGCCGCGAGGGGCTTCGAATGAACCAACGGGTCTCCAGGGTCCCAAGGGGAGCCGTCGTGGCGCACGGGCGGGGGCTCTCCTGATTTCATCACTTGCAATTGCCACTTTATCTGGGACAGGATGGAGTAATGGCTACACCAATTATGACAACCACAATCACAGAAGTCACCTGTCCGGGCCACTACGCTCAAGTGCCTCTTGTTACTTAAAAGGTTAATGAATGATATTCCTAGTATCGAGTCTTGCTTGCCAGCGCCTGGGGCAGTGTAACGGACTCCGTCCAAGTAAACTGCGATAGGAACGGGCCGAACACCTGTTTCCTCGATGATGTTTTTGACGATCTGGTTCGACGTGTAGGCACGACACGAAAGCGGACTGTGTGGATCATCGACACCTTCTGTAAGCATCTGGCTCATGCTGGCGTCCTGAGACACCTCATCCGACAAGGAGTTGAATGCCAAAGATATCGGAAGCTTGTGATACCGAATCTCTGGATGTCCACGAACATCTGATGGCATGTCTAAGAAATAGAAGGGGCCCGCGTTCGGAAGAACAGTTCTCAAATATCGTTTATATGCTCCGCTTGCGGCCCCTGGTGCCATGGCGTATTTCGAAAACTTCGCACCTGGCGCGCCAGCAAGTGCCGCATAGTGGCACAAGATACAAAAATCAGTTGCCGATAACTTCGATGTCCCATACATCCCCAACAACTTCTCGAACAAGCTGGCCCCAGCATCCCTAGCGCGAGCAGCGGCTGCAGGCCCGTGCGCGCTCTGCGCCTTACTGTAGGCAGATCTACGCTTGCGTTTTGCCATGGGGCTTGAGCGAGAAGACACCTACGCCGATCGATATCATCATCCTCCTCGTCCTCATTCACCTCCCCCGTCTCCCCCTTCTCCGCCTTCTCCTCAAGCGAGTAGACGGGCCGCCCCACGTGAGGCACTGAGTCCTGTGATGGTGTGCCGAACTTGGGCAATGGTACCCCGTGGCGCTTCGAACGTTCTTCGGTGACCTTTCATTCTGAGCCACGACGCGTGTGAGGGGTTGTGCCCGAATAGCGCAGCTGCGTCAAGCGACCGTTCATTTGCCTCGGTGGAGCTCGTGGGGCCACGGCTGAAACTTCTGAGACGTCGCTAGGGGTCGCCATGAGGCTTACAAGGGCCTTGCTGAGACCTCGGTGGAGCCTGGGCATCGGCCCTCACGGGCCACAATAACGCACAATATTCCTAAGTCTGGCATTCGGTGGATCTTGAGGCTACAACTCAACGTGTAACCGAGGGTCTGGCAGCGAGAGGATGAGTGATGCATGAGAGCACGAGGCGGCAGGGGAAGACATGAGGAGGGAGGGGGCGATGCAGGACGCTGCCTCGTCGACGCAGAGGGGCGCACCCCAGGATGTCTGGGAGACTCACGATGGGGGTTGGGAAGGCAATAGAGAGCGCAGGGGGGCAGGACGATAAGTAGCAGGAGAGGACAAACAAATGCAGGAATGAGGGTGCGCCACCGCAACTCCTCTTCCAACACTGACCGCACGCTGCGCTCGCCAGGCTGCGTTGCTCCACTTGAGCATGCAGGCGAGCAGCTTCCGTCTGCTCTTCGGGCACGAGCAGCTGAGCACTTCAAATGGTTGACAAACAGTCTGACGCACAGCCCAGTGAGTCTACTATGGTGTATCTCTGCTGACTCATCTACTTTCATGTCCTTGCTCACTATCATTGCCTCATTCTCTACAATCGTCCCTTTCGTGCACGCGACCTGCGTACGTTGCAGGCATCAACGATTCATGCGTGCTGTTCTTGACTCTGGGCTCGTGCGCAATGCTCCTACAGTCAGACTGTCCGTCGGCAAAGCATTACCGCCAGGATGGACATTCAAGTATGTATACACCTCCCCAACGTAGTGTACGCATGCTCAGCTTGTGGGGAGGGACACGCATGTATGCGATAATGTTTATGCTCGTAATTTGTCCATCCCAGCACTTACCGTCTCAAGTAGGGGCGCGCGTTTCTCGTCACAAGACATCATGTACTCTGCGCGTGCAAACCGATCATCACATACCACGCGTTTTTGAACGTTTACTTCCTGGGCACTCGAGAAATCACATGGATGAAAAACCATACCCTGTGGGTACGCGGACAGATGTCTTGATCAAGAAACTCGCGCCCCTGTCTGCCCCTTGAGAAATACCCCAATTGCTTTGCGCATTCAAAGCAAACTTCTCCAGAGACGGCTCCCTACCTAGCTGCAGCCTCGGCGTTCCATTGGAAAATATGTGCGCGCATGTGCGCCCGAGCTCGTGTAAGGTGTATGCAGAGTTTATGCGGAGTTTATGCGGAGTTTATGCGGGGTTTATGCGGAGTTTATGCGGAGTTTATGCGGTGCGTTTCTGTGATACACTTGTTGGAAAATGAAGGTTTATGAGAAGTTTATGCGGAATTTATGTGGAATTTATGCGGAATTTATGCGGGATTTATTTTTTCAGAACGCCGGTGCGTCCCAGTGTGTACCGGCCTGCGCTCGGTCGCGTTCCGGTGTGTGCTCGCGCGTGCTCGTGCGGTTGTGTGCTCCAGTCGGATTGTATGCGCGCTCGTATTCATGTCATGTATGATGTGTCGAGGCTGCAGCATTTCGAAGCTACTTCGTGCTCGCTGCTGCCTTCCTCACTAGTTGCGCCTTGCGCATGATCACTTCCCTGCCGAGCCAGCCTTGTCGTCCCTATCGATCTTCGCGTGCTTGTGCAGCTTCTTGATGGCGTTCGAGACATCCTCAATTGGGTTGTGCAGGTCAGCATAAGCCTTGAGCACCTTCTTCTCGAAAGACTGGCCCATGTCTTCCTTGAGCTGGTTCAGGTCACCAGCATGAGCTGCGCAGTCACAGAGTCGCCATCGATGATGTTCATCACCTGCGTTGGGCGAAACAAATATGCCGAAGGGCCCAACCCCATGCGAGTCCGAGTGAAGAACAGGACCAACGACGGTGCGATCCCAATGGGGCGGCGATCCGCGCGAGGGAAGTGCCATAATATTGCGACCTTCCCCAGAACAAGGATACAGGTAGGTGTAGGGTGCATGGGCGTAGGGGCCAGGGGCAGGGTGTAGAGATAGAGAATAAGGGTAGGGGATAGTGAAGGGGTATGGGGTAGGGGGTAGGTGATATAGAGGTAGGGTAGTTGGTAGGGGAATAGCTCTAGGGGTGGACGTATAAGGGTAGGGGGTAGGGGCGTGCCGAACTCGCGCGGCGGTCCCATGCGACCTCCCCCCATCTTCCCCATCCCCCCGAAATATATCATTCACCGTTTCCAGGCCCGCGAAACGTACGAGGGGAGGGCAGTGCATCATCGGATGATGGACGGATAGTGGAGACAGATGCAGTAGAGAGGGAATCGGCAGTGGCGCAGCATCGTCAAAACGATCGTCGTTGGGAGATGCGAAGTTTCGAGGAGAGGGAAGCAGGACACTTAAGTTAGGTGGAAAATGAGGATGGAAGGATGATGCGTCGGGGATAAGAAAGGACAGATATCGAAAGGTGGTCGAAGAGAGGCGGAGCATTGAAAGTTTTCGGTGGGCGGTGGAGGTTGGTGGAGGAGGAATATTGTTTGAGCTCCGCTGCACCATAGTGTACTGCCTCGAGAGGGGGCCGCGCATCTCCTCGGAGTCGGCGAACTTCCACTTCGGGTCCTTCGACTCGATCAAGCGGAGGATGATCTTCGCCTGGCCAGACACAGTGGTCCAGAGGGTCTTGAGGTTGCGGAACTTCTTCAGCCACTCAGGAACAGGTTGCGGCTTCGGCCTTGGCTTGCGACCACCAGGCTGCACCGCGCCAGCGTCTCCTGCATCACCGCCCTCGTCAGTGCGCCTCTTCTTGCTCTCTGGCTCGCCGTCGCCATCTACGCTCGCAGTTGGCGGATTCGCCGAGTAATCCAGCGTCTCTGGCTCTGGCCCCTTCGCTGCTGCTGGCGCGGCGCTCCCCGCAGCTGGCGGCTGCGCGGCTGGCGCCTCCGCTGGCGTTCCTGCTGGCACCTGCGCCGCGGCTGCTGCCGCTGCACCTGCTGCGTCGCTGCTGCCGTGGAGGCGGACGAGGGACTTGTCGGGGTTCGTGGCGAGCTGCGGAGGGGCCATCCCAGCAGCAGGCGGGTGCGCAAAGGCCGAGAGCGCGGCCCAGTCCGTGCCATGCGGGTCGTGGGACACAGCCTTCGGGATATGTGGCTTGACGACGTCGTTGCCATTGCTGCCGCTGCTGCCACCGTTGCCACTGATGTTGTCAACGGCGTTGGTGCGCCACTCGCTCCACTGGGTCCACGATTGTTCCCACTTATCCTCTAGGTGGTGCTCGATGTGCAAGTAGAGCACGCACTCGCCCATATCGTCCCACTTGACCCAGTGGCCCCCAAGCAGGGTGGCGTTCGTTGCGATCTTCACTGCGCGCCGCATGCCTGCGGCGCCTCCTCCCGATTTGTGCGCTATGCGCTGGAGCGTCATGTAGGTGCCGCGCTTGGTCTCGGTCTTGGTGTTCTTGACCTCGTGCTTGAAGCCCTGGGTCTTGAACCAGGCCTCATACTCCTTCTTGGCCCACTGCCTGCGAACCTCACGCTGGGCTGGCCATCCTTTCGCCTGCGCGTACTCGGCCTGCACGGCTGCGTCAGTGCGAAGAGCATACCCCCAGCGTGCGCCAATCGCGTTGTCCTTCCCCGTCGAGGTCGGCACGTTAAAGTTCTCGCTCTTGACTTTGTCCCACATGTTCTTGGTCTTGAGCTCCCTCGCGCTGAACTCGGTCGAGTCCTTAGATTCCTCTTCCTGTGCGGCTGCCTGCCCCTGGGCATGGCGCAACTTCTGGACCTCCTGCAGCCTCTGGTCCTTGAAGAAAGCAGCGAGCTTCTGCGACATGATCTCGGCGCATGTCTGGGGGTCGTCACTGCTGAGGGACTCTAGCTTCTGCTTGATCATGCTGACTTCGATGTCGACGGCCTTCAGCAAGGTGGACGCAGTCAGCTCGTCGTTGGTGGCGTTCACGTTCTGCGGCGGCGCGGTGATATCTGCTGGCTTCAAGTCCTCAGCCGGTTGCTCGAGCTCGTGCTGCCTGAGCTTCGCACTGGTCAACTTATCTGGCTCGCTGGGCTGGGGAGTCTGCTCGGCGACGCTCGGCGCTATTGACGGCTGACGGTCAGGAAGGTCTGCATACGCCGCCGCCTCCGCTGCCTCCCGCGCCGCCTCCACTGCCTTCGCCCGCGCAGCACGGGCCTCGGCTTCCTGCGACAGCCCGTCATCAGCAACTTTGCCCACATCATCGCCGCCATCGACAGGCTCCTGCGCGGCTGCCTGCGGAGCTGGAACACCAGGCGCATCACAAGCAACTGAAGCTCCTGAGGCTGGAGGGGGGTGGCATCGCGAGGAGGAGGCGCGGGTTGAGGCGGGAGGTGGATCCTCACCCCAGCTTCCCTCACATTCTCTTCCTCCAACCATCCACCCTCTTCCCTTCTCCTCCTCCTCCTCATCCTCCTCCTCCCCCTCCTCCTAGGGAGCTCCTCCTCTTCCTTGTATCCCTTCACCTCCACCTCCTCTCCCTCGCCGTCGCTCTCCTCCTCCCCCTCCCCATCGCCGCCCCCTGCTCGCTCCTCATCAACAGCGTTGCCGTCTGTCTTCGTTCCTCCCCGTCCCTGCGCCCCTATCCCCCCGATATCTCCCTCTCCTCTCCTTCTCCTTCTCCTCCTATGGTATCCGATGTCCTGCCGCTTTGCCGTCGGGCAGGTGCTGCGAGAGCGGCTCGTCGTCGCTGGAGATCAGCATGGGCTCCTGCGTGGACCGCGCAGCAGGGGGCGCGGGCGAGAGGGGGGGGCTCGTCTATCTTCAAGCACCCTCGACTCGTCTTACCTCTCCTCTTTCCGAGAGCCCAGACTCCCCACTCCATCCCCCTTGGCATTCCATCGTTCTCCTCCTTCTCCTCCTTCTCCTCCTCCTCCCCCTCCTCCTCTCCCTCCTCCTCCCTCTCTCCTCCACCTCCTCCTCCGCTGCATTGACCCCGCTTCCATTATGTGCTCACCTCGTCCTTAAGTTCTGTGTTCCTCCTCTTCCTCCCCCTCCTCCTCCCGAAACCAAATCAAGTGTAGTATCGCCCGTGATCCTCGCCAGTCGCCGTCGTGCTCGCCTCCTGGCCCGCCGCGAAGGCCGTCTGCTTGAAGGGCGCCTTGGGCGGGAGCGGTGAAAGCCAGCTGAAACTTTATGATAACTTTCTTGGAAGTTTATGCGGATTTTATGCGGATGTGGTTTCGCACCGCCCTGGACGAGGAAGAGGAGGAGGACGAGAAGATGAGATAGGAAGGAGGATGGGGAGGAGGAGGGCTGGGAGGAGGAGGAGGAGGAGGAGGAGGAGGAGGAGGAGGAGGGAGGGGGCAGGGTAGCGTCGAAGCCTGGGGGGAGCTGACAGCAGCCCCCTGCCCCCCTCCTCCTCCCCTCCTCCTCCTCCTCCTCCTGCTCCTCCTCCTCCTCCTCCTCCTCCTCCTCATCCCCCTCCTCTCCTCTGTCACCCGCAGTTGCCTCCTGGAACGAATCGACAAGCGTTGCGCCGTCTGCCATCTCGCTCGTCGACCAACGACCCTGCTTCGTGGCCTCGATGCCGCGGCGGGCGCGCTCGGCCTCCCTCATCAGCTCCGCTCCGATCTCACCATCCTTGGCTGGCACCGTGCTGCTGGCATCAGCGCTGGAGCTGCCGCGATGAGGGGAGCGGCTCCTCGTCATCGGCACTCTGCGGATGTACGTTCGAATGTCTCTGAACATCTAGGTCAATGACTTGACCCGCTTCGCTGCGGAGGAATGGCAACGATAGTTTGCATCGCATGACGCAGGGGCGAATAACCCAGACATTGAGGAGCTTGGCGGGAGGAGGTGGGTGATGAAGGGAATCCAGGGATGACGATGCACCATGATGCACGGGCCGACGGCGCATTTGGCAGCTATAAGGTTACCCCAGGAATTGTAATGTGGGAGGGCTCGGACTGCAACGACGCTAACGTGGAAACTGCAGGAAACCTCAAGGACACCCGAACCCCCATTGAGGAAATAGTAATGTCGAATCGCGGCGCAGGCTAAGTCAAGCCAGTTACGCCATGCAAGCGCTGTTTTTGGTGCTAGTGCGAGTACAGTGGGCGATCATATCGCACGCAAACTCGCAGCAACAAAAAATCAAAAGAAACCATCGCCGATGGAGGGCACGCACCATCCCTGGGCCTCACCTGCCTCGTTCTGGGCAGGCGCCGCGCTCCTGGCCCCACCCTTTGGAGGTGCCTGCGCCTGCTGCGGCGCCTGCTGCGGCGCCTGCTGCAGCGCCTGCTGGGGCCCTGCCGCTGCGCTGCTACCCGCTGGGGCGTCACCTTCAGGATCGGGCGGCGGCTCGGCGGCGCCGGCAGCCGCGCCGCCCGCAGGGGCTGCTGACTCGTGGTCGGAGTTGGCGGTCTTCTGCATCTTGGAGGGCTTCCTCAACACGGCGGCCGAGCACGCAGCAGCGGGCCTCTTCATCGCGAGCGGCTCTTCATCATGACTTGGAGCATCCTCCTCTTCCTCATCCTCAGGCTCGTTGTGCGAGGCAGCTTCCTCCTCTTGATCCTCACCATCGTGGTCGCCATCATCGAGCTGATCCTGCAGCTCCTCCTTCACGGCGGCCGCGGCCGCGGGCCTCCTCATCGCTGCAGCGGCTGGCGTCGCTGCAGCGGCTGGGCGCTTCTTGGCGATGCCGCCATGATCGTCCACCCAGCTCTTCTTGGCCTCCTGCACAGCCTCTTTGGTCATCTCCCCGCTGGCGAACTTCTTCCCGATGTCGACCATGAAGCTCTCCACCTCGCGCAGCTGGTGCTGCGGCTGCACCGTGATCTGCGAGACCATCGTTTTGGAGCCGCCGCTCTCCTTGATGAACTGCCACAGCGCGACGAACACCTGGTCTCTCCGAGTGTACCTGTCCACCAGGATGCGGCGCTTCTCGGAGTCATGGCCTTGCCACAGCCACCCAGCGCCCTTCTTGGACCTGCCCCCAGCTGTCTCCTCCCCTGCGGCGAGCGCGCCATGGCTCAGCCCTGGCACGATCCACTCGTCGTTGTCGTCCCAGCGCGCGGTGACGGGCGCGTCAGCAGCCTGCGTGGGATCGCACCGCATCACAGCGCTGTAGTCCAGCTTGCCCTTCGGGTTGTTCGCGTCCTTGCGCCAGGCAGCCTATCGGGCTGTGCGCAGATCAACTCATGATATCATATGTTCACCCTGCTCATGTCATCCATCCTCCTCTCTGCTCCCCCTCTTGTCCGTCCTCTTCTCCCCCGTGTCGCTCTGCCTCGTCTGATCAGCTCCTCGCCTAGATTTCTCGGCTTTGAAGACTACGCTCTCCTCATCATCCCCCACGTCCGCCTCCTCCTCCGTCTCTGTCCCTCTCCTGCCATTCTCGCGTATCCCTGATCCGACCCCATAGCATGTCACTGTTTATCCTCTCTCTCCCGCTCTCTCTCTCTCTCTCTCTCTCTCTCTCTCTCTCTCTCTCTCTCTCTCTCTCTCTCTCGTCTCTCTCTCTCTCTCTCTCTCTCTCTCTCTCTCTCTCTCTCTCTCTCTCTCTCTCTCTCTCCGATCCTGTTTACTTTTCGGTATGTGTAGTTTTTGTTTCTCTCTCTCTTTCTCTCTCTCTCTCGATCTATTGCCATATCCCCTATCGTGCTCTCTATCTCTCTCTTTCCCTTTCTCCCGCTCCCGCTGTCACTCCTCCGTCTGTATTTGCCTTCCTCCTCTCACTCAATCCTACCGCTCCTCCTCCTCCTCCTCCTCCTCCTCCTCCCCCTCCTCCTCCCCCTCTCCCTCCTCCTCCTCCTCCTCCTCCTCCTCCTCCTCCTCCTCGTCCTCATCC
>CAUYUJ010019151.1:28753-46253 GCA_963575745.1 Prorocentrum cordatum
GTGGCGCGTGCGGGGGCAATGGTAAGGATGCGAGCTGGTCTGGCATATTGGTTCGACATGCGACGATCGGTCGACGCGCGGCGGTCGATCGATCGAGGGGCACGGCGACCGCCGACCCCCCCCCACCCCCTTCCAGGCGCACGACGATTGACCACCTAGGGTTGGGGCCGTGCGACGATGGATCGAGGGGCACGGCTGCCGCCGCCCCCCATTCGCTCCTCTCCTCGACCTCGCTCTTCCGAGCCCCCTATCTCCCCCCCACCCTCTCCACGCCTCCCCCCATTCTTTCCGTCCCCCGACGCACTCCTTTGCCCCTCCCCCCCGTCTCATCATCCTCCACCTTCTACTCCGCCTTCCCAGCCTCCTCCTCATCCTTCTTTCCCTCATCCCCTCTTCTCCTCGCGGCTGCTGCTGCTGCTCATCCTCCTCCACCTCCTCTTTACTCGTTTCGCCCAGCGAGGATCCTTCTCGACGAAGGTGATGAGCCACGACGGCTTGCTCCCGCGGCCCCTCGCCAGGTGGGCAGGGGGGTCGGAGGGCGCACGGCGCAAGGCAGGGTTGGGACGAGGATGGCGCGAGGAGAGGGAGAGAGGGAATGAGGCGGAGAAGGAGGATGAGAAGCAGGAACAGCGGAGCAGGAAGATAAGGAGGAGGAGGAGGAGGGTCCTCCCGTCACCACTCCTCCATATCCTTCTCCTCCTCCTCCTCCTCCTTCTCCTCATTCTCCTCCTCCTCCTCCTCCTCCTCCCCTCCTCGCCCTCCTCCTCATCCTCCCCCATCCTCCCTCTCGTCCCACTCACCCCCTTAAATTTCTCACGATGGTGCGGGGGGGGGTGCTACTGGGGTTATCCAGGATTCATTGGGCGATCGGCTGTCCTGAAGCGCACCGTCGCCTGCTCGACGCGCCGCATCGTCGCGCGGAGCCGGCGCGCCACGCGAGTGCACCAGTCCGACATGTCATCGGCGAGGTGCCAGGTCTCCTCGTGGAAGGTCGCCAGCGCCTCCAGCTGCTTCACGAGCGCGGCCTCACGAGGAAGGAATGGAGAAGGAGAAGGAGACATGGAGGAGACATGATAGAGAAGGAGCATTAGAGTTACGAACCTGTGTCAAGCTCGTCGCGGGCTTCACGGCCTTCCGCAAGGCCACGATGAAGTCAGCCCACTTCATCAGCGCCTCTGGGTCGATGTCGCCCTCGAGGTCGCCAATGTAGTCCTCGAGCTCCGTCGGTTCCTTCAGGAAGTCCGTCAGCGCGCTCAGGACCTGCGCGGCGTCGCCACGCGCCCTCGGCAGCATCGCGCCCAGGGCGACGGGCCAAGAACAGGCCGCGCGCGGCAAGCCAAGATTGCCGCGACATCGAGGGTTGAGAAACTGACCCTCGCCCAGAAGGGTTG
The DNA here is from genome assembly GCA_963575745.1 of Prorocentrum cordatum. NCBI lineage: Eukaryota > Dinophyceae > Prorocentrales > Prorocentraceae > Prorocentrum > Prorocentrum cordatum. Next base: position 30,145 of record CAUYUJ010019151.1, read on the forward strand.
GAACGGTGCAGGTGAACAGGGGAGGGGGAGGAGGCAGGAGGAGGGGCACGGGCGAGAAAGAGTGGCAGGATAAGTGTTGAAGCGACGCAAGGGAAAGAGATTGCGTAGGTAAAATGCAGCAAAGGGTGCAGCAGCGACACCTGGGACGGGGATGCAGCAACATGAGAGGGGAGGTATCTACTTGGACCTGGAGAACCTCATGCTTTGCCTGCTGCTTGCTTGCTGCATTGCTGGTCGTTCGGGGTGTTTCGTGTTTTGTTTGAGGATGTCTCGCGCGAAACGCTAACTTCTGTATGTGCAGGCTGTCTCGAGCGAAACGCTACTTTCTGTAAGTATATGTATACATATATATTCTCAAAAATAAGATGTTATATGATGTTGGGTGTGGTATCTTATTTTAAGATGCTCAGCACCTCTGGGTTCGAAAGAAAAATATGTCTTGGAGTGGCCTTTTTTCGGCACCGCCTCGGAATTCAATTTTCCGGCGCCGGCCGGCGCCGGAACCGGCCCGGGCGCTGGCCCGGGTGCTGGCCCGGGCGTTTGGCTCGAGCGCCGGCCCGGGTGCCAGAAGCGGCCCGGAAGGGGTTACCGGGCGCCGGGAGCAGAAAATCAATATTTTCGAAAGAAAAATATGTCTTGGAGTGGCCTTTTTTCGGCACCGCCTCGGATTTCAATTTTCCGGCGCCGGCCGGCGCCGGAACCGGCTCCGGGGCGATTGTTGTTGGTTGGGCCGGGTTTTGCCGGACCTTGGGCGTTTGGCTTCGAGCGCCGGAGAGGCTAGGGTGATGGAGGATTGGCCCGGAAGGGGTTTTCAGGGCGCCGCGGAGGATGGAAAAACAATATTTCGAGAAGAAAACTTGCTCTTGGGTGGCCGTTCCTTTTTTTTCGCTATGGCAACGCCTCGGAATTCAATTTTCCGGCGCGGCAGTGTGCTCCTGCGCGGTTTGTGCCTGTGTTCTTTATCGCTCGGCGTCTTGCCGTTTGCTCTGTGTTGGTTCTGCCGTGCTCTGTGGTCTGCTCTGTGGTCTGCGTGCTCAATTGGGGTTCCGCGAGTTGTGGTGGGGTCTGCCGTTTGCTCCTGCGGGGGAAAAAGCCGCGCGTTTTGGGGGGTACAACAAAAGGCGCGTTTATGTTGTACATGCGCGCGGTCTGCCGTGCTCCTGTGGGGATTGCCGTGCTCCTGTGTGGTCTGCCGTGCTCCTGTGTGGTTTGCCGTGTTCCTGTGGTCTGCCGTGCTCCTTTGTGGTTTGCCGTGCTCCTGTGGGGTCTGCCGTGCTCCTGTGGGGTATGCCGTGCTCCTGTGAGGTCTGCGGTGCTCTTGTGTGGTCTGCAGTGCTTCTGTGGTCTGCCGTGCTCATTTGGGATCTGCCGTGCTCGTGTGGTGTCTGCCGTGCTCCTGCGGGATCTGCTGTGTTCCTTGTGTCGTCTCTCTGGTCTGCCGTGCTCCTTTGTGGTCTGCCGTGCTCTTGTGGGGTCTGCCGTGTTCCTGTGTGGTCTGCCGTGCTCCTTTTTTCCGCCTGCCGTGCTCCTGCTCATTTTCTGAGGACGTCCCGAGCGAAAACGTCATTTTTAACATAAGAGGTTGTAAAACACCTCTGTCGGCATCTCATTTGTTCGAGGATTGTCTCGAGCGAAAACGCTCATTTTTCAATGCTTAACAAAAAAATTTTTGATTAATATTTTTCAACATCCCGATTGTTTTGAGGATGGTCTCGGCGAAACCGTCATTTTTAACATAAGACGTCTTAGACGATAGCCTCCAACACCTCGATTTTTCGAGGATGTCTCGAGCGAAATGGCCATTTTGGGGAACCTGACCGGACAAGAACGGGAAGCGACGTTTTTTATCCACCACGTGCGTCAGAGACCGTATTGGCGAGAACGTCAGAGAAACCCATAAACGCAACAGAACAGACTAAATGGTGGCCTGCCGCGCTGGTCTGTCGAGGTAGTCTGCTGCCCTGGCCACATCATGGTGTCGACACCGTGCTTTTCTCTCGGCCACGCGGGCCCCCACACGTTGTCGCCCAGCCTACTTTTTCTGTTCCAGCCTGTCTTGTCTTTTGTTTGTCCGTCGTCGTCGTCGCGTGCCTTTCCTTTGTCGTGGTCGTCGTTTTCATTATAATCGTCCGCTGTTGCCGTTCTCGCTGTCGCCGTCGTTATCATTTTATGATTGCGGTCGTTTTTATGATTGTTTTTTTGTTGTTGGATTCCGTGTTCGGTTGGTTTTTGTGTTATGTTTGTGGTCGTTTTCTGTAATCGTTTTTTGTCGTAATTTTCGAGATCGTTATTGACGAAGACGACGACGACGACGATGACGACGACGACGATCTGCCGTGCTTCTGTGGCGTCTGCGGTGATCGTGATGGGGCGTGCTTTCTTGGTTTCGCCAGTTTCGGTTGTCCTGTGGGGTTGCCGTGCTTCCTCTGTGCGGTCTTCTGTGCTCCTGTGGGTTGCCGTGCTCCTTTGGGGGTCTGCCTGCTACTGTGGAGTTTTGCCGTGCGAACGTGTGGACTGCCGTGTGTAGTCCTGTGTGGTCTGGCGTGTTCCTGTATGGTCTGCCGTGCTCTTGTGTGGTTTGCCGTGCTCCTGTGTGGTCTGCCGTGCTCCCGTGGGGTCTGCCGTGTCCTGTGTGGTCTGCCGTGCTCCTGTGTGGTCTGCCTTGCTCCTGTGTGGTCTGCCGTGCTCCTTCTTGGTCTGCCGTGCTCATGTGCGGTCTGCCGTGCTCCTGTGCGGTCTGCCGTGCGAACGTGTGGACTGCCGTGCTCATTTGGGGTCTGCCTTGCTCCTTTGTGGTTTGACGCGCTCCTGTGTGGTCTGCCGTGCTCCTGTGTGGTCAGCAGACCCAGGGCTGAGGGAAGGCTGGAGCAGTGCTCTGGTGGTCCTTCACCCGCCCAGCTCCGTCCCCTCACACTCTGGACCGATCTTGCGGGAAGCTGGCTTGTGGCAGCGCATCGCGCGTCGGCCGCCAGCCCAGGTGCCGGCCCGGGCGTTCGGTTCGAGCGCCGGCCTGGGTGCCGGAATCGGCCCGGAAGGGGTTCCAGGGCGCCGGGAGCAGAAAATCAATATTTTCGAAAGAAAAATATGTCTTGGAGTGGCCTTTTTTCCGCACCGCCTCGGAATTCAATTTTCCGGCGCCGGCCGGCGCCGGAACCGGCCCGGGCGCTGGCCCGGGTGCTGGCCCAGGCGTTCGGCTCGAGCGCCGGCCCGGGTGCCGGAAGCGGCCCGGAAGGGGTTCCCGGGCGCCGGGAGCAGAAAATCAATATTTTCGAAAGAAAAATATGTCTTGGAGTGGCCTTTTTCGGCACCGCCTCGGAATTCAATTTTCCGGCGCCGGCCGGCGCCGGAACCGGCCCGGGCGCTGGCCCGGGTGCTGGCCCGGGCGTTTGGCCGTGCTCATTTGGGGTCTGCCGCGCGCCTGTGAGATCTGCCGTGCTCCTGTTGGGGAAACGCCAGCGGCGTTCGGGGTACAACAAAAAGGCGCGTTTATGTTGTACCCGCGCGCGGTCTGCCGTGCTCCTGTGGGTTCCGCCGTGGTCCTGTGGCGTCTGCCGTGCTCCTGTGGCGTCTGCCGGGCTCCTGTGTGGTCTGCCGTGCTCCTTTGTGGTCTGCCGTGCTCCTGTGGAGTCTGCCGTGTTCCTGTGTGGTCTGCCGTGCTCTTGTGGTCTGCCGTGCTCATTTGGGATTTGCGTGCTCATGTGGGGTCTGCCGTACTCCTGTGTGGTCTGCCGTGCTCCGGTGGTCTGCCGTGCTCCTTTGGGGTCTGCCTTGCTACTGTGGGGTCTGCCGTGCTCCTGTGTGGTCTGCCGTGCTCCTGTGGTTTGCCTTGCTCCTGTGTGGTCTGCCGTGCTCCTTTTGGGTCTGCTCTGCCGTGATCCTGTGGGGTCTGCCGTGCTCCTGTGGGGTCTGCCGTGCTCTTGTGGGGTCTGCCGTGCTCTTGTGTGGTCTGCCGTGCTCTTTGTGGTCTGCCGTTGTCCTGTGTGGTCTGCTTGCTCTGTGTGGCCTGCCGTTTGCTTTTGTGTGGTTCTGCCGTTGCTACTATTGGGTCTGCTTCTCGTGCTCCTGTGTGGTCTGCCGTGCTCCTCTGGGGTCTGCCGTTGTTCGGCCGTCTTGAGGGCACTCTTAGGGCATAGTCTGCCGTGCTCCTCGTCTTGGTCTGCCGTGCTCCTCGTCTTGTTCATCCTTTCCGTCGTCTTGAGGGCGCTCTTGGTGCCTGGTCTGCCGTGCTCCTCGTCTTGGTCTGCCGTGCTCCTCTCGGTTCCTAAGCCTGGTCTGCCGTGCTCCTCGTCTTGGTCTGCCGTGCTCCTCTCGGTTCCTACGCGCGGTCTGCCGTGCTCCTGTGGGAGCACGGCAGACCACAGGAGCACGGCAGACCACACAGGAGCACGGCAGACCACACCTCGATTTTTGAGGATGTCTCGAGCGAAATGGCCGTGGTCTGCCGTGCTCCACACAGGAGCACGGCAGACCACCTGCTCATTTTCTGAGGACGTCCCGAGCGAAAACGTCATTTTTAACATAAGAGGTTCTAAAACACCTCTGTCGGCATCTCATTTTTTCGAGGATGTCTCGAGCGAAACGCTCATTTTTCATGCATAACAAAAATTTTTGATATTTTTCAACATCCCGATTTTTTTGAGGATGTCTCGAGCGAAACCGTCATTTTTGACATAAGACGTCTTAAACGATAACCTCCAACACCTCGATTTTTCGAGGATGTCTCGAGCGAAATGGCCATTTTGGGGAATCCGCCAATGAACCTGACCGGACAAGAACGGGAAGCGCCGTTTTTTATCCACCACGTGCGTCAGAGACCGTATTGGCGAGAACGTCAGAGAAACCCATAAACGCAACAGAACAGACTAAATGATGGCCTGCCGCGCTGGTCTGTCGAGGTAGTCTGCTGCCCTGGCCACATCATGGTGTCGACACCGTGCTTTTCTCTCGGCAAACGCGGGCCCTCACCCGCTGTCGCCCAGCCTACTTGTTCTGTTCCAGCCTGTCTTGTCTTTTGTTTGTCCGTCGTCGTCGTCGCGTGCCTTTCCTTTGTCGTGGTCGTCGTTTTCATTATAATCGTCCGCTGTTGCCGTTCTCGCTGTCGCCGTTGTTATCATTTTATGATTGCGGTCGTTTTTCTGATTGTTTTTTTGTTGTTGGATTCCGTGTTCGGTTTGTTTTTGTGTTATGTTTGTGGTCGTTTTCTGTCATCGTTTTTTGTCGAAATTTTCGAGATCGTTATTGACGAAGACAACGACGACGACGATGACGACGACGACGATCTGCCGTGCTTCTGTGGCGTCTGCGGTGCTCCTGTGGTCTGCCGTGCTCCTTCTTGGTTTGCCGTGCTCCTGTGTGGTCTGCCGTGCTCCTGTGGCGTCTTCCTGTTCTCTGTGGTTCTGCCGTGCTCCTTTGGGGGTCTGCCGTGCTCTGTGGAGTTTGCCGTGCGAACGTGTGGTCTGCCGTGCTCCTGTGTGGTTGGCGTGCTCCTGTATGTGGTCTGCCGTGCTCTTGTGTGGGTTTGCGGAAGCTCTGTGTGGTCTGCCGTGCTCCCGTGGGGTCTGCCGTTTTGTCCTGTGTGGTTCTGCCGTGCTCCTTTGTGGTCTGCGTTTGCTACTGTGTGGTCGACGTGTTCCTTTCTTGGTCTGCCGTGCTCATGTGCGGTCTGCCGTGCTCCTGTGCGGTCTGCCGTGCGAACGTGTGGACTGCCGTGATCATTTGGGGTCTGCCTTGCTCCTTTGTGGTTTGCCGCGCTCCTGTGTGGTCTGCCGTGCTCCTGTGTGGTCAGCAGACCCAGGGCTGAGGGAAGGCTGGAGCAGTGCTCTGGTGGTCCTTCACCCGCCCAGCTCCGTCCCCTCCCACTCTGGACCGATCTTGCGGGAAGCTGGCTTGTGGCAGCGCATCGCGCGTCGGCCGCCAGCCCAGGTGCCGGCCCGGGCGTTCGGTTCGAGAGCCGGCCTGGGTGCCGGAATCGGCCCGGAAGGGGTTCCAGGGCGCCGGGAGCAGAAAATCAATATTTTCGAAAGAAAAATATGTCTTGGAGTGGCCTTTTTTCCGCACGCCTCGGAATCAATTTCCGGAGCGGCCGGCGCCGAACACGGGCCCGGGCGCTGGCCGGGTGCTGGCACTGCGCGTTCGGCTCGAGCGCCGGCCCGGGTGCCGGAAGCGGCCCGGAAGGGGTTCCAGGGCGCCGGGAGCAGAAAATCATATTTTCGAAAGAAAAATATGTCTTGGAGTGGCCTTTTTTCCGCACCGCCTCGGAATTCAATTTTCCGGCGCCGGCCGGCGCCGGAACCGGCCCGGGCGCTGGCCGGGGTGCTGGCCCAGGCGTTCGGCTCGAGCGCCGGCCCGGGTGCCGGAATCGGCCCGGAAGGGGTTTCCCGGGCGCCTGGAGCAGAAAATCAATATTTTCGAAAGAAAAATATGTCTTGGAGTGGCCTTTTTTCGGCACCGCCTCGGAATTCAATTTTCCGGCGCCGGCCAGCGCCGGAACCGGCCCAGGCTGCCGTGCTCCTGTGTGGTCAGCCGTGCTCCTGAGGCGTCTACGGTGCTCTTTTGGGGTCTGCCGTACTCATTTGGGGTCTGCCGTGCTCCTGTGGTCGGCCGTGCTCATTTGGTGTCTGCCGCGCGCCTGTTAGATCTGCCGTGCTCCTGTTGGGAAAACGCCAGCGGCGTTCGGGGTACAACAAAAAGGCTGCGCGTTTTTGTTGTACCAGCGCGCGGTACTGCCGTTGCTCTGTGGGTTCCGCGTGCTCTGTGGCGTCTGCGTGAGGCTCGAGGGATTCGGAGGCTCCTGTGTGGTCCTCCCGTGCTCCATTTGCTGGTCTGCCGCGTGCTCATGTGGAGTCTGACTTTGCCTTGCTATGTGTGGTCTGCCAGTTGCTCTTGTGGTCTGCCGTGCTCATTTGGGATTTGCCGTGCTCATGTGGGGTCTGCCGTACTCCTGTGTGGTCTGCCGTGCTCCGGTGGTCTGCCGTGCTCCTTTGGGGTCTGCCTTGCTATGTGGGGTCTGCCGTGCTCCTGTGTGGTCTGCCGTGCTCCTGTGGTTTGCCTTGCTCCTGTGTGGTCTGCCGTGCTCCTTTTGGGTCTGCTGTGCCGTGCTCCTGTGGGGTCTGCCGTGCTCCTGTGGGGTCTGCCGTGCTCTTGTGGGGTCTGCCGTGCTTATGTGTGGTCTGCCGTGTCCTTTGTGGTCTGCCGTGTCCAGGTTCTGCCGTGTCCGTGTGGTCTGCCGTGCTCTGTGTTTGTGGGGCCTGCGTGCTGCTTGTGTGGTATGTCGCGAGGGCCTGTTGGTCGGCTGATGCTGAGCTGTGGTTCTGTCATAGTGCCGTTTGCTTCCTATGGGTGGTGCTCGCAAGTGTCGGCGTCTTGAGGGCACTCTTAGTAGGCATTGTCTTGCCGTGCTCCTCGTCTTGGGTCTGCCGTGCTCCTCGTCCTTGGTCATCCTTTCCGTTCGTCACCTTGAGGGCGCTCTTGGTGCTCTGGTTCTGCGTGCTCATCGTCTTGGGCTTGCCGATCCTTGCTCCCTCTCGGTTGTATGCTGGTCTGCCGTGCTCCTCGTCTTGGTTCTTGCCTGCTCCTCTCGGTTCTACGCGCGGTCTGCCTGCTCTGTGGGGAGCACGGGCAGACACAGGAGCACGGCAGACCACACAGGAGCACGGCAGACCACACCTCGATTTTTTGAGGATGTCTCGAGCGAAATGGCCATGGTCTGCCGTGCTCCACACAGGAGCACGGCAGACCACCGGCTCATTTTCTGAGGACGTCCCTAGCGAAAACGTCATTTTTAACATAAGAGGTTGTAAAACACCTCTGCCGGCATCTCATTTGTTCGAGGATGTCTCGAGCGAAACGCTCATTTTTCATGCATAACAAAAATTTTTGATATTTTTCAACATCCCGATTTTTTGAGGATGTCTCGAGCGAAACCGTCATTTTTAACATAAGACGTCTAAAACGATAGCCTCCAACACCTCGATTTTTCGAGGATGTCTCGAGCGAAATGGCCATTTTGGGGAACCTGACCGGACAAGAACGGGAAGCGCCGTTTTTTATCCACCACGTGCGTCAGAGACCGTATTGGCGAGAACGTCAGAGAAACCCATAAACGCAACAGAACAGACTAAATGGTGGCCTGCCGCGCTGGTCTGTCGAGGTAGTCTGATGCCCTGGCCACATCATGGTGTCGACACCGTGCTTTTCTCTCGGCCACGCGGGCCCCCACCCGTTGTCGCCCAGCCAACTTTTTCTGTTCCAGCCTGTCTTGTCTTTTGTTTGTCCGTCGTCGTCGTCGCGTGCCTTTCCTTTGTCGTGGTCGTCGTTTTCATTATAATCGTCCGCTGTTGCCGTTCTCGCTGTCGCCGTCGTTATCATTTTATGATTGCGGTCGTTTTTCTGATTGTTTTTTTTGTTGTTGTTGGATTCCGTGTTCGGTTGGTTTTTGTGTTATGTTTGTGGTCGTTTTCTGTCATCGTTTTTTGTCGTAATTTTCGAGATCGTTATTGACGAAGACGACGACGACGACGATGACGACGACGACGATCTGCCGTGCTTCTGTGGCGTCTGCGGCGCTCCTGTGGTCTGCCGTGTTCCTTCTTGGTTTGCCGTGCTCCTGTGTGGTCTGCCGTGCTCCTGTGCGGTCTTCCGTGCTCCTGTGGTCTGCCGTGCTCCTTTGGGGTCTGCCGTGATCCTGTGGAGTTTGCCGTGCGAACGTGTGGTCTGCCGTGCTCCTGTGTGGTCTGGCGTGCTCCTGTATGGTCTGCCGTGCTCTTGTGTGGTTTGCCGTGCTCCTGTGTGGTCTGCCGTGCTTCCCGTGGGCTTCTTATGCGTGTCTGTGTGGTCTGCGTTTCCTGTGATTATTATGTGCTCAGCAGTGTTGCTTCCTGTCGTCTTCGAGGCTGCTCCTTCTTGGTCTGCCGTTGCTCATGTGCGGTCTTGCTCGTGCTCCTGTGCGGTATGCCGTGCGGAAGTGTGGAACTTGGCCTGTGCTCATTTGGGGTCTGCTTGCTAATTTTGTGGTTTTGCCGCGCTCCTGTGGTGGTATTGCAAATCCGGCTGCTGTTTGGTCAGCAGACCAGGCTGAGGGAAGGCTGGAGCAGTATTGGGTGGTCCTTCACCCGCCAGCTCCGTCCCCTCTCACTCCCCGCAGGGCTCCCTCTCACATCTGGTCGATCTTGCGGGAAGCTGGCTTGTGGCAGCGCATCGCGCGTCGGCCGCCAGCCCAGGTGCCGGCCCGGGCGTTCGGTTCGATCGCCGGCCTGGGTGCCGGAATCGGCCCGGAAGGGGTTCCAGGGCGCCGGGAGCAGAAAATCAATATTTTCGAAAGAAAAATATGTCTTGGAGTGGCTTTTTTTCGGCACCGCCTCGGAATTCAATTTTCCGGCGCCGGCCGGCGCCGGAACCGGCCCGGGCGCTGGCCCGGGTGCTGGCCCGGGCGTTTGGCTCGAGCGCCGGCCCGGGTGCCAGAAGCGGCCCGGAAGGGGTTCCCGGGCGCCGGGAGCAGAAAATCAATATTTTCGAAAAAAAAATATGTCTTGGAGTGGCCTTTTTTCGGCACCGCCTCGGAATTCAATTTTCCGGCGCCGGCCGGCGCCGGAACCGGCCCGGGCGCTGGCCCGGGTGCTGGCCCGGGCGTTTGGCTCGAAATTCAATATTTTCGAAAGAAAAATATGTCTTGGAGTGGCCTTTTTTCGGCACCGCCTCGGAATTCAATTTTCCGGCGCCGGCCGGCGCCGGAACCGGCCCAGGCTGCCGTGCTCCTGTGTGGTCAGCCGTGCTCCTGAGGCGTCTACGGTGCTCTTTTGGGGTCTGCCGTACTCATTTGGGGTCTGCCGTGCTCCTGTGGTCGGCCGTGCTCATTTGGGGTCTGCCGCGCGCCTGTGAGATCTGCCGTGCTCCTGTTGGGGAAACGCCAGCGGCGTTCGGGGTACAACAAAAAAGCGCGTTTATGTTGTACCCGCGCGCGGTCTGCCGTGCTCCTGTGGGTTCCGCCGTGCTCCTGTGGCGTCTGCCGTGCTCCTGTGGCGTCTGCCGGGCTCCTGTGTGGTCTGCCGTGCTCCTTTGTGGTCTGCCGTGCTCCTGTGGAGTCTGCCGTGCTCCTGTGTGGTCTGCCGTGCTCTTGTGGTCTGCCGTGCTCATTTGGGATTTGCCGTGCTCATGTGGGGTCTGCCGTACTCCTGTGTGGTCTGCCGTGCTCCGGTGGTCTGCCGTGCTCCTTTGGGGTCTGCCTTGCTACTGTGGGGTCTGCCGTGCTCCTGTGTGGTCTGCCGTGCTCCTGTGGTTTGCCTTGCTCCTGTGTGGTCTGCCGTGCTCCTTTTGGGTCTGCTCTGCCGTGCTCCTGTGGGGTCTGCCGTGCTCCTGTGGGGTCTGCCGTGCTCTTGTGGGGTCTGCCGTGCTCTTGTGTGGTCTGCCGTGCTCCTTTGTGGTCTGCCGTGCTCCTGTGTGGTCTGCCGTGCTCCTGTGCTCTTGTGTGGTCTGCCGTGCTCCTGTTGGTCTGCCGTGCTCTTCTGTGGTCTGCCGTGCTCCTATGGGGTCTGCCGTTGTTCGGCCGTCTTGAGGGCACTCTTAGGGCATAGTCTGCCGTGCTCCTCGTCTTGGTCTGCCGTGCTCCTCGTCTTGGTCATCCTTTCCGTCGTCTTGAGGGCGCTCTTGGTGCCTGGTCTGCCGTGCTCCTCGTCTTGGTCTGCCGTGCTCCTCTCGGTTCCTAAGCCTGGTCTGCCGTGCTCCTCGTCTTGGTCTGCCGTGCTCCTCTCGGTTCCTACGCGCGGTCTGCCGTGCTCCTGTGGGGAGCACGGCAGACCAGGAGCAAGGCAGACCACACAGGAGCACGGCAGACCACACCTCGATTTTTTGAGGATTTCTCGAGCGAAATGGCCATGGTCTGCCGTGCTCCACACGGGAGCACGGCAGACCACCTGCTAATTTTCTGAGGACGTCCCGAGCGAAAACGTCATTTTTGACATAAGAGGTTCTAAAACATCTCTGTCGGCATCTCATTTTTTCAAGGATGTCACGAGCGAAACGCTCATTTTTCATGCATAACAAAAATTTTTGATATTTTTCAACATCCCGATTTTTAGAGGATGTCTCGAGCGAAACCGTCATTTTTGACATAAAACGTCTTAAACGATAGCCTCCAACACCTCAATTTTTCGAGGATGTCTCGAGCGAAATGGCCATTTTGGGGAATCCGCCAATGAAAAACGCCGTGCGGCGCCGCAACCCATAGATATAAAGATATATATATATATATATATATATTTCCTCAAGGATTCAGCCAGAACGTCCCGCTTGCTTCTCGTACCTCGAAGACGCTTCCCGTCATCCGCCAATGAAAAATCCCGTGCAATCCCGCAACCCATAGATATAAAGATATATATATATATATATATATATATATATTATATACTCAAGGATTCAGCCGAACGTCCGCTTGCTTCTCGTACCCTCGAGACGCTTCCCGTCCGTGCCGCCATAGATATAAAGATAGATATATATATATATTATAATAATAATATATATAATATATATATATATATATATATATTATATACTCAGGATTCAGCCCAGAACGTCCCGCTTGCTTCTCGTACTCGAAGACGCTTCCCGTCATCCGCCACGAAATCCCGTGCGGCCCCGCAACCCATAGATATAAAAAGATATATTATATATATATATATATATACTCAAGGATTCAGCCAGAAGTCCGCTTGCCTTCTCGACCTCGAAGACGATTCCCGTCATTCCGCAACAATGAATCCCGTGCAGGCGCGCAACCCGATAGATATAAAGATACATATATATCATATATATAATAATACTCAAGGATTCAGCCATAACGTCCCGCTGCTTCTCGTACCTGAAGACGTTCCCGTCATCCCGTGCGGCGCGGCAACCCAAGATATATATATATATATATATATACTCAAGGATTCAGCCAGAACGTCCCGCTTGCTTCTCGTACCTCGAAGACGCTTCCCGTCATCCGCCAACGAAAAATCCCGTGCGGCGCGGCAACCCATATAGTTAAAGATATATATATATATATATATATATATTTACTCAAGGATTCAGCCAGAACGTCCCGCTTGCTTCTCGTACCTCGAAGACGCTTCCCGTCATCCGCCAACGAAAAATCCCGTGCAGCGCGGCAACCCATATAGTTAAAGATATATATATATATATATATATATATACTCAAGGATTCAGCCAGAACGTCCCGCTTGCTTCTCGTACCTCGAAGACGCTTCCCGTCATCCGCCGACCCCCGCTTGCAAGGCATGAAAAGGCGTGTGAGACATTTGGCTGTCCCCCCCCCCAGGCCCCAAATCCGATTAGAAGGGGGTCTCCGGGATCCCCAACGACCCCCTTGGGTCAGCGGAGCCTCCAAACAGCCCCCCAGGCAGCCCCCGAGAGTCCACACAGAGCGCCAAGACAGTCCCAGAGGGCAGAGGGTAGCCTCACGACGGTCCAAGATGGCTTCGAGACGGCCCAGGAGACCCCCAAGACGGCCCCAGAGAACCGCGGAGAGGCGCCCTATTGTAAGCAAAAGTTGCCCCGCTCCCTTGGGAAAACGTACATCTGTTTATCATACTCGCCTTTTTCGTTTTGGCAGCGTCCACGACGGCCAAAAGGGCTCCCAAGACCGTCCCAAAACGAGACATGAGGCCCCCAAGAGAGCCCCAAGGCCCTAAGACGGTCCCAGAAGCCCCCAAGACGACCCAAGCGTGGCCCTCTAGGGCCTCAAGAGGGGCCCAAGAGGGCGAATACGAACTGTCAATTCGAGCCTTTCCCCCCAAGATGAGCCCAAGCCCCCTAGAGGCCCCCGAGGCGTCCCCAAGAGGCGCCCAGAGGCCTCCAAGAAGCCCCCACGAGGCCCCCAAGAGGCGCCCGAGAAGCTCAAAAAAGCCCCCCAGGTGCCAGAATGAGCCCTCCAAGGTGCCCCTGAGAAGCATCATGAGAGCCCCTCATATGTATCCACGCGGCTGTTGACCCACTTCATTCCTTCCACGAGCGCTGCAAGCTCTCACTGCATCTCCACTCCGCGGACGCCCCCCAGTGGCTGTTACGAGACCCCGACAACGCCTCGAAGCGGTTCCCAGAACGCTTTACGACTGCCTCTCACAGCCTTCCCTGAGCCTTGCCCACAGACTCCCACAGGCATAGACGCGGAGACCGCCTACCCACATTTGCAAGGGTCAGACCGCGCACGGCCTGATCGGCCCAAGCCTTCCCCATTGATCTCTACTCTCCCAGAGACCCAGATCCTGCCCGAGAAATGGGCGACGAACTTGACATCGTGCCTTCCAGGTCAAGAAAACCTTCCAGCATAGACAGCCCGGCTCCGAAAGCCTCAAGAGAGCCGGCAGGGCCCCAAGAGAATCGAGACACGACACAACGTGTTCAGGCCCCAACGCTCCCAATGACTTCTGCGATCGTGAATTACTGTTTGCCTTTTCTGGGGGTCGTCAGAATGGCGTAAGCCACTTGAATCGGAGCCCAAATGGGAATCCCAAATCGAATCGAGTCAGAATCAGAAGCCATCGAAGTCAAATCGAATCGAATCGGAGGAATCGAGATGAGCCCTGGCCCCGCCCCCTCCTCCCTCCCCCCGGCGGCGAGCGAGGCAGGGAGTAAGACTTCTCAGAAGGCGGCAGAACTTCTCGGAAACCCTCCAGCCTTCTGTGAGGTCTTCCGTGTCTTCGAGGAAAACTATATATATATATATATATATATATATGTATATATAGATGTTACACAAACAAAAACAGAGGGGGGGAAAGAAAAAAAACAAAAAAAAAAAAAACAAAAAAAAAAAAAATAAAAAAAAACGCTCAGAAGGCCAGGGGGCTTGCGAGCCTTCTGAGAAGGCCTGCTCCTTCTCACTTCCCCCCCGGGCTGGCCGCCGATCCTCCCCATCGTCATCCCTCGTCCTTATGGGCCCTCCGCCGGCCAAACTGAAGGACATTCGAGGGTACCTTCCCCCAGGATGCACAAAAAGATCCAACAAACACGAAGAACACTAGGGTACCCACCCCGAACCAGCCTCGATCTTATCCCTCGGTCCGATCGCATGCCCCCTCGTAGGCAAAACACATGTCCGTATACGCGGCCTCGCGGGCCGGGCCCCAGGCAGCGAACCCGCGGACACGGAGCGTTTTTGTCGCGGGTACCCCGCGCGGAACGCATCCGTGCGGCCGCCCATCCGCGGGATCGCACCCCCGAATCCAGACCGCGAGGGCGCGGATGCGGACGTGTGCGCCGCAGGACTCGAGCGAAACAGTGTTCTCAGTTTTCGTTTTGTTTTCGTTTTCCTTCGTTCTGTCGTCGTTCCGCCCTTGCTCCAAAACGAAATGAAAACGAAACGGTCCACGAAATCGCCAAAACACAGTTCAGCTCGAGCCCTGTCATTCCCTGGTCCTGCGTCTTGCCCGCCTGCTCCTCCAGCCTCGCCGCCATCTCCTCGTTGCCGAAGGGAGCGATCTTTGACCCCTCGCGGGGGAGGCACTCGCTCCCTTCCCTCCGCCCGTCTCCGTCCCCCCTCCTCCTCCCCTCGCAGCTTCAAATTTGGCTTCTGCACTGTACTTTGCCTACGCGCTGGACGGCGTCCGGCTCCTCTGTCTGTCTGTCCAACCTGCCCTCCCAACTCCCCTCCCTCATCCTCCCTCCACGGTAGCACGGTGCCAATGACCAGCCCCTACTCTCCCCAGAGACCGACCCAGGAGCCACGGCCAGCCAGGGTCTCTAGGCGCCCCAAGCATCACTTCTTCCACGCAAAGTAATCCGGATAGCGTGATTTCTCAACAGGAACTTTCTGCAGAGTCTTCCTCGTCCTCCCTCCTCCCTGCTCCCTTCTTCAACCCTCTCCCTTCTCCACCTCTTCCTCCTCTTCTTCCTCCTCATCTTTCTCCTCCTCGGGCTCAGAAACATCCTCCTCACCCTTACTCATTATTACTTATTACTGATTGCCACCATGCCTGCACGGAGTGTGCGTATTAGATTGCTCCTCTGTTGCCCGCTTAGACTATTTAATGTTTCCTAGGACCGACCCCAAACCCCCCTCGCCGCACGCGTGATTAGAAGATCGGTCTCTCTGGATTTGCTCTCTAACCTCTTTTCGGCCTTCAGGCGGCCAACATGGCCTCCAAAACGGCTTCGAAGACAGCTAAGATGACACCAAGACGGCCCGAAGTGGCACAAGGCCGCTCAATGGGCCCCCAAGACGGCCTCAAGACAGCCCAGAATGCCCCCAAGAGGACCCCAAGAGGCCCCCAAGAGGATCTATTATATTGAAGTAAGCATGTCTGTTCCAGACCTTGGCGAGTAGGCACTTTGCGAGTAGTGGAGCGCGCTCAGGGACTGAGGACCCGCTTCACCAATGACGAGGGCTCGAGAGCCGCGGCGGCCGATCGTCACCGTCCACGTGCACATGTACGCAAAGAAGCGGCCTCCCTCTGAAAGGGCGCGCCGGGGATGCTGCTGTCGGAACGGCGCCAGGCCGAGCTGGCGAGCAGCCTGTTTGGACGCCCGAAATGGATACCGAAAAGATGGGTACAGTGCCCAACAGCAAATGTCGTTTCAAAACAACAGCGGCCGCTGTTGGGCAGGCGGCCCTCTGTCTCGAATGGACACAGACCGCGGCGGCGTGGACAGCGAGTCCTGTTCAAAACGAACAAGAGCTGCTGTTGGGCATTGCACCAGAGAGGCGCTCTCCCTCTGAGAGGGCGCTCCCCCTCTGAGAGGCGCTCCCCCTCTGAGAGGGCGCGCCGGGGATGCCGCTGTCGCAACGGCGCCAGGCCGAGCTGGCGAGCAGCCCGTGACCGACCCGGCGGAGGCGAAAGCGGCCGGGCGGGCGGCCTCCGCCGCCGCGCCGCAGGGCTCCTCCCCGCCGCACGGGGCGGCCCCCAGGGCGCCGCCGGCCCCGACCTCGGCGCGCCGCGGGAGGCCCGTGGCGGGGGCGGCTCGCTGCCCGCGCTCCTCCTGCAGCCCGTGGCTGCCCTGGAGAGGTAGGATCGCGTCGGCGGCGAGCCAAGGGGGGGGAAGTGGGAAGGAGAAGGCCGTCCCAGAGGGCGGCGGGGCTTCCCAGAGGCCCTCGCGCCGGCTGAGAGGTGTTCCGG
>CAUYUJ010019151.1:51253-68753 GCA_963575745.1 Prorocentrum cordatum
GACTTATAAAGATATGGGAAGAGGAATATGTGTGCATGCATGCATGCATACATACCTATGCGTATGCATGCATGCATACATGAACACATGAATACATGCATAGCTATATGCATGCATACATGCATAACTCAATTACACGCATGCATACATACATCCATGCATGCATACATACATGCCTGCCTGCATGCATGCATGCATACCTACTTACATTAATACATGCATACATTATATACCTGCATACGTACAGACATACATGCATATATACATGCAATCAGACATGCATACATACATAGACTTATAGTTATGTAAATGTTCAAACATACGTACATACGTACGTACGTTCGACGGTGCGTACATACATAGATACATACATACATACATACAGACAGACAGACAGACAGACAGACAGACAGACATGCATGAATATACACATGCATGCAAACACGCATACATATAGATACGTGCATGTATACATACATACATACATATGGTTATCCCTCTGTCTCTCTCTCTCTCTCTCTTCACTCCCACCGCCCCACGCTGCATGCTGTACCTCCTCCTCCTCCTCCTCCTCCTCCGGTCCTCCTCCTCGCCGCCCTTCCTCCTAGCATCGTCCGGGCACAAGCCTCGCCTCGTCGCCGCACCCGACCGAGTGAGGGTCGCTCTGGCAGTACTCCTTGGCGGCGCGCGCGAGGGGGTTGGGGCCGCTGGGTTTCTCCAACTGCTAGGTTTTGCCATCGGTCCTCCAGGATCGAGGCAGGAAGGCCAAGACGTCGCCGTTGAGTCCTCTACGAAGCAGGCACGAAACCCGGCTCTGAGTTGAAGCCCAAGGTGTTCAGCAAAGAATGCGCAACCAAATGAAAGCACGACTTTGCAGTGTCTGAGTCCAACAGGAGAAGGCTTGCGCTTTCGATATGTGGCACTCTCTACTGAAGTTGATAGCTTCGGAGGGGTCAGCATGCGCTGCGGCGCGCAAGGACGCGTCGCAGCAAAAGCCGCCAGCTGAACAAGCAAAGCGTAACTTCGAGTTGCCTCCGCCCAGATGAACTAGGAAACCGTTCGACGCGCGGGAAAGCCCGACAAGACGAGCGAGGGCCAGAGTTGCCTCCCCCATGACCAAGTTACACCCATTATGGAAAGGCTGGTCCCCCAGTGAGAAGCCCAACGGACGACCATCCTCTCTGGGGCCGGCTTCCCTTGTATTCGGCGTTCCGGTCTGTGTGAGGCCCTCTGGTGGTCCTCTCGGCCTCCTTTCCTTCCCTCGGGCCGCGTTCTTCTGGCTCGGCTCTCGCTGGGCTCGAACCGACGGGGTTGCGAGCGCGTGCGCCCTGCTCTCCCTCGCCTTCCCTGCGCCCCAGCTCCGTGGTCCAGCAGCGTAGCGGAGGCGGGGGAGGGGGGGAGGGGGGCATGCATGCTGTGCAGAGCAAGGCGATGATTCTGGCGCGGAAGCTCTAGTGCGGCGAAACCCAGCCGACTCCAAGACCAAGGCCCCCATTCAGAGAGCGCTGAGACACAAATCGACGATCTTCCGGCGATGACCTGGCGACCCGACCGCAAGGAAACTTGTGTGTCCTGGGCCGTGTCTCCCAATACCTCGTAGGAGTACGCCAATATATGTGTATATATATATATATATATATATATATGCAACGCCTCAGTCAGCTTGGACGAGCCGCAGGGCCACACCGCATACCGATGGCGATTCAGGGCGTACGAATGCGATCGGACCGTACCCATGCTACCACGAGGAGCCACGCACGCAACTTGCTGCAAGAGCTCTAGTCTAAAGCTGACATACCTGCATCACCCAGCCGTCTCTGAGTCAGGCGCGTCATCTCTCGTGGCCCGTTCCCGACTGGTGCGCTCTCGACCAGCAGGGTCAGCCTTTGTGCCATAGTCACTGCATTGCCCAACGGCCTCCGAATGGGGGGATCGGGCTCCGGCGCCCCTCATGTGAAGGACCCTCGGGCTGGGAGAGTGCCCTCCAGGACGGCCCCCAACGGTTCCGCGGCGACCGACGATGGCCCCGAGATGAGCCAAGAGGGCCCAAGATGACTCTCAAGACGCACCCAAACGCATCCAGGATGGCAAAGATGATGCAAGAGGCTCTGGGCCCTGAGATGCGCTTGCGGGCACGCTGCGAGCCCCACCACTCAAGAAAAATCCCAAAGATCCCTATCTGCCGACTCTTGGGATCTTCGGGCTCCCTGGGAGCCCTGTTGGGTGCCTCGTGGACCGTCTAGGGCGCCTCGTGGGCCGTCTTCGAGCGAGAGAGAGAGAGAGAGAGAGCGAAGCCGTGCACACCAGAGGTGCATTGGCAAGATGGTGAAACACACCGCCATGAAGAAGGAGGATGAGAGCGGCGGGAAGGCTGAGAGGAGGAGGAGAGCAGAAGCCTGGACGTTCCGACGTTGAAGCGCCCTCAGGACAGCTGGGCTTGGGGACATGGTCGCAGGTTACCTGCATGCTATAAGCGTACAGGAAAAGGTCCCCAGAGGCCTCCAGAGGTCCAAGAACGTCCCAGGTAGCCTGGCGAAGGACCAAACCACATGCAGCTGCGAGACCCGCAAGGACAATGGAACGAAGGAGGGGGCGAGCAAACTGCAAATCGCGTCGGATGCGGTCCTCTCCTCAGAGACAGCGCGCCAGAAAAGCGGGGCATGGGGCGACGTCACAGAAAAGCGGGCCACTCCCGCTGGGGACCTCGGTGGAGCTCCCTACAGGGCCACGAAACGTGTGAGAGGTATGCAGACATGGGCAAGGCGTTGGCATGCGGGCCCTCCGGCTAGGCCGTTGGTGGAGCTCCCTATGGGGCCGCGAAAGTGTGAGGGTTGTGCCGAAATGAGTGCAGCAGCAGCATGCGGGCCCTCCCGCTGAGGACCTCGGTGGAGCTCCATACGGGGCAACGAAACGTGCGATGGGCGTGCCGAAATCGGCGCCGAAATGAGCGCGGCGTTGGCACGCGGGCCATCCACTGGAGTGCCTTCGGTGGAGCTCCCTACAGGGCCGCGAAACGTGTGATGGGTGTGCCGAATTGCGTGCGGCGGTGGCTTGCGGGCCCTCACATTGGAACCTTCGGTGGAGCTGCCTACGGAGCCACGAAACGTGCGAGGGGCGTGCCGAAACGGGCGCGGCGGTGGAATGCGGGCCTTCCCACTGGGACCTTCGGTGGAGCTCCCTACGGAGCCACGGAAGGTGTGAGGGGTGTGCCGGCACGGGTGCGGCAGAGACTGATGCTGATGCTGATGCTGATGATGTTGATGCTGATACTGATGCTGATGCTGATGCTCGTGCGGTTGGTCGTGATGATGATTAGAATGATGATGATGATGATGATGATGATGATGATGATGATGATGATGATGGTGGTGGTGATGATGATGATGATGAAGGAAAAGATGAAGATGAAGATGAAGATGCAGATGAAGATAAAGATACAGATGATGATGATGCTGATGATGATGGTGGTGGTAATGATCATGATGATGATGATGGTGATGATGTTGCTGCTGATGATGGTGATGATGATGATGATGAAGGTGGTGACGATGATGATGATGATGATGACGATTATGATGATGATGCTGACAAAGATGATGATGTTGACGATGATGATGATGCTGATGATGATGATGGTGATGATGATGATGCTGATGATGATGGTGATGGTGATTGTGATGATGACGATGGTGGTGGTGTTGGTGATTATGAATATGCAGATGAAGATGAAGGTGCAGATGGAGATTCAGATGAAGATGGTGATGATGATGATGACGATGAAGATGGAAATGAAGATTGAGATTCAGATTCAGATGAAGATGAAGATAAAGATGAAGATGAAGGTGAACATAGTGATGATGATGATGAAGAAGATGATGATGATGATAACCAAGATGATGCCGATGATGGTGATGATGATGATGATGATGGTGTTGATGCTGATGATGCTGATGCTGATGCTGATGCTGATGCTGATGCTGATGCTGATGCTGATGCTGATGATGATGATGATGATATTGCTGATGATGATGATGCTGATGATGGTGGTGGTAACGCTAGTGAAGATGACGATGATGATGGTGACGATGAAAAGGGAGAAGTGTCGCAGGGCGCTGTGGATTCAAACCGAGGACCCAACACCACAGGATGGTGGCGAAAACATTGAAGATCGATCCTCGATCCCGCTTGCCTGCTAGTCCTGCTTGAGTTGATATCACCGTTAGGTATTCATCTTTGTGTGGGCGGAGTTGGTGGCGCCCCAGGCAGGCCAGATGCGACCTCCTGGTCTGGAGGTCGTGCATCGCGGAGGCTTCGCGACCTGTGTCTGTTGCCGGGGATCCGCCTCGTACTTGTGTGTTCCTGGACACCAATATACTCATGACACTGGCGTGCCCATAGGACGCGGCAATCGCCCGGCAGACAGAGGGGTTGACCCTTCCCTCCTGGATGACCGCCCCGATGCGGCCCTCCTCCTCCTCCTCCCCCTCCTCCTCCTCCTCCTCCTCCTCCTCCTCCTCATCATCATCATCATCATCACACACCACCATCATCATCATCATCACCCCTCCTCCTCCTCCCTCTCCTCCTCCTCCTTCTCCTCCTCCTCCTCTTCCTCCTCCTACGCCCGCCGCCGAGGGGAAATCCTCGACGGACACGTTCAGCAAGCAGGCGAGGCACTTCGCCGTCACGGCGGCACAGCACGCCCGCGGCGGCTGCGCCTGGCTGCCGCCGCCGCCGTCTGGGGAGGAGGAGGAGGAAGAGGAGGAGGAGGAGGAGGAGGAGGAGAAGGAGGAGGGGGAGGGGGAGGGGGAGGGGAGAAGGAGGAGGGGGAGGGGAGGGGGAGGGGAGGGGGAGGGGAAGGGAGGAAGAGGAGGAGGACGAGAACAAGGTAGGAGGGAGGAGGGAGGAGCGAGAAGGAGGATGGAGGAGGGAGGAGGGAGGGAGGAGCGAGAAGGGAGGAGGGAGGAGGATGGATGAATGGAAACATCCCCAACTGGGCAGGCACATCGAAGCCTGGGGCCAGCTTCGGCAATGAAGGAGCCACGGAGCTGGAGCTGGCAACCGACGGCGACCTCCGCAGTGCCCATCCAGGAAGATCCAGGCCCTTCCAGAGCATGATTGCGAAGGTGCCCCAATACCACCACATAGACGCAGACAAGGAGAAGGGAGGAAAGGCAGAGGGGAGAGGCGAGCAAAGGGGCAGCACGAGGAGGAGAGGAAGAGGAGATGGGGAAAGGAGAGGAGGACCCGAGGAGAGGGGACAGACTCCGTACCCTGCACTCTGGACGGAGGACCTCGACTCAACCCAAGGAAACGCACAAGATGGGAAGGCCTGGAACAGGGAGGAGGGAGGAGGGAGGGGGGAAGGAGGGAGACGGGAGAAGGGAGGACGGAGGAGGGAGGAGAGAGGAGAGGGAAGAGGAGGAGGAGGAGGACGAGGAGGAGGAGGACGAGGAGGAGGAGGAGGTTACGGCTCACGCAAGCCAACATTTGTCCAACGCAAAAAGGAGGAGAAAGAAGAGGAGGAGGAGGAGGAGGAGGAGGAGGGAGAAGGAGGAGGAGGAGGAAGAGGAGCAAGGAGGATGTAGGTGGGAGGGAGGAAGAGGAAAAGGAAGGGAGCAGGAGGACGAGAAGGAGGACGAGGAGAGGGGAGGAGGAGCGAGGATGAGTGAAAACCCTGAGATATGTTCCGTTGCATTTGTTTCACACGGGGCGTTTTCTCCCAATGCCGGACCCTGGGACCATCACAAATCGATCCGGCTCGCAAAGCACCACCGTAATCAGGCCCGCAGAAAAATTGGGTCCTGGGGTCCAGTCGTGATTTTGTTCGCGATGTCGGGAATTGCATCGCACTGACGGATCTCAGGGGCGGGAGAGAGGAAGGCAAGGAGGGAGGGAAGAGGGAGGAGGGGGGAGGGAGGGAAGGCGGAGGTTTGGGGAAGGAGGGAGGGATGAAGGGTCAGATTACCATATACGCCCTCTGCCCGATTGGGGCCTCCAGCGGCCTCCTGGGGCCGTCGTCGCCGTCGTGATCGTCGTCGTCGCCCGCCTTGGCGGCGGAGGCTGACGGAGGCCTGCCGCGACCACCACACCTCCAGAATTTGGCCCTCGTGCCCGCGAAAACCAGGCCGGACGAAAGGGGGGGATGACTTGGAGGCAACGCCAAATCCCAATAGACTCGGCCAGCGCGCTCGATCCATTAATAGCAACCCTTACGACCCCCACTCGCGAGAAACTCCGATCTTAGGTTTGTTCTTACCGACAATAGGGTTGCTTAGGCTACTTCTACCCTACGAACACTACCCCCTCAACGAGTTTCAAAGGATGGCCAGGGGGAGCCAGGGAGGAAGAAAGACGGTGGAGCACAAGGACAGCCGAACCAAGTATATGATACCGCAAAGAACCCGATCAGAGTCTATCTTACATGATATCCTTTTTTGTGCTATAGGGTTATAGGGCTATAGGGCTACAGAGCCAGTGGGCTGTAGGTCTAAAAGGCTATCAGGCTATAGGGCTACAGGGCTATATGGAATATTGGGCTATAGGGCTGTAGGGCTATACGGCTATCGGGCTATAGGGCTATAGGGCTATAGGGCTACATGGCTACATGGCCATAGGGCTATAGGGCTATAGGGCTACAGGGCTATAGGGCGATAGAGCACCCGGGCACCCCCAGGCACCTGGGCACCTGGGCGCCCGGGCCGGCCACCGAAATCGGCAACGCACCTCACCTAACCATATGAATCCGCGAGGACCCCGACACATGCAAGCTCTGATTGGGGAATCTTTCCAAATCAGACAGGGGGAACTCTGAGGCCAGACCAAGGAAGGTGATGGCAAAGGAAGCGAAGGAGGAGGAGGGAAGACGAGGGAGGCAGAGACGGGGAGGGAGGGGGGGGAACTCCCCGGGCGGACGAAAGGGGGAGGATGTAGCACATGGGGAGACTCGCGAGTGGATGGCATGCGACTGTTTTTTGTTTTGGCCTTTCACTGCGCAAATAAACGCCGATGCGTCGAGGAGAGCGCAAGGCGGCGGGGCTGTCTCTGCAGGCTGGAGGGGAAGTGAAGAAAAGGGTACGTTAGTCGGCACCAGGACAGCGGGAGGCGCTCCTCGCAACGCCCGTCATAGGATGGGGCACCCAAGCCAAAGAGGCTAAGCACGGAGGGAACCTGGAGAGGACACTGGGAAGAGGGCCTCGAAGGGGGTGGGGGACAGCAACCCAAACTCTAGCATGCTTGGCCTCTCCTCAGCACCCGAGCCCCGCTCCCTCCCGTCCTCCTCCACCTGGAGGCGTCCGGCCTCGAACGTGATGTAGGCGGGACCTCTGCCTCCTCTGCTCTCCCTCTTCTCCTGATCCTCCTCCTCCTGCCTCCTATCCTCCTTCACCTTAGTACGAATCTGTTCCTTAGTCAATACAAGGGGAAACCCGATCACCCCTCTCGCATCGCGCCTGAGCTTCCTCCAACAAAGCCCGACGCGAGGCCCCACGAGACCGAGATTTCAGAGCCGCGTTCAACGATCGCTCATTCATGTGTCCGCACTCGCTTGCAAGACAAAGGGTGCCACGACATAACAGGTCGCGGAGAGCAAGGTCCCCCTTTCGCGGGGTCAGCATGCGTCAACGGGCCCACTGGCATCCTGCCGCGGGGGAGCCAACGGACCGCGGAGCCAATCCCACACAGCGAGCCCCCACCAACCGCCAGCTCCACGGAGTTCCGCCGGTCCGCCCGAGAACCCGCGGCGTTTAGTGACAAAGTGTCAAACGCACTCTTAGCGCCCACGATCGAGAGCGCGCTGGCCTCCTCCCCGAGAGAACACTCCTGGGACGTGATCACTGCGAAAGGCGAGGCAGCCGCGCACCTGTCGGGGCGAGGGGCGCCCCCGTGGACAGAATCCCCCCACGAAATCTGCACTGAGCCTCGGCGATGGCGCTGAGGCCACGACTCTCTTCAAACGTCGAGACCTCAATCACAATAGGCTCGCGCGAGATCTGATAGCACGTCGAATTCTGGCGTCGGCGGCGAGGGCAAGAAAGGCCCCCTGAGCGCCCCCCCGCTCGGCGCTCCCAGGACCTCCGGCGTCGGAGGGAGCAACGAGAACTAGCGAGTACGGATCCAGCCCCCAAATCGTCAGTCGCCGAGTAGCCGCCACCCTCCAATACCTGCATATGTTGATCAGCATCAACCCGTCGGGCACGGACGGGCCAGGCATCGCGGGAGCTAGCAAAGAGGCTCCGCCCACCAGGTCTGGGCGGGACTCGAGCAACAAACTGAACCTGGGCAGCCACAGCTATGCATGACCTTACCTCCGACGGGAGAGGGGGGTCCGCCGGGCACTCGCGGCGAGACATGCCCAGATGCAGGCGCGACAAGTGCCCCCTTATGTATTTGTCTTGGTCTATCGTGATCCCATCTGGGAACTGCCGAAAATGCCTGCCCCCAAAGTCCGCCTCAGTCTCCTTCCACTTCCCGAAGTGAAGTCGGGAAGTCAGTTCCTTGCACAACTACGGAGTGAACTCGTCGCGCCCAGCGACGATGAGATCGCCCATTTCAGTCGAGACTAGACCCTCTAACGACTTGAACTTGTCACGCCCAAGCCAGGCAGGGCCCCAGAAGGGACCTTGCGAACACAAGGGAGGCTGGATAGTCGGCGAGGGCCCTGCGCCACGGCTGAGGCGCGCCATATAAACCGTAGACGGGGGCAACGACCTCCATCAACTGATCCGATCCGACGGGGGGGCCTTGACAGGGCTCGACGTAGATCGCGCCGTTTGGGCGCCTTAGCTCCTCGCCCTGGCAGAACGCATTCCCACGTCAGCCACGTTAAGAATCCATCGAAACGAGGCAGCGATCTGGAGCACAATAAGAACGCTCTCGGTTTGTGGCGTCCGGGCGCACACCCTCAAGCTCTCTCCGCCGGGGCCCCGGCGACCGTGCACGCGCCACCTCGACTTCGCTACTGGCTTCTCGCCCACGTCGCCCACCGGCTTCCCGCGTCGGACCACGCGGGGCGAGAGCATTCTGCTGGGGCACCGACGCTTGACAGCTCGGGCCTCCTCGGCGGAGAGGACTTGCACGGCCCCTGAAGATACCGCCCTATTCCTCGAGGTCGGCCGACTCGAAGCCCCTACGTTCGTCGGGGGGGAATGCTTCCCAGCGAACCTCAGCCCCCCGGGGATTCGATCGGGCCGGGGAGCCTGCCAGGAAGGAGGGCCCCCAAGGCAGTCGGGACCACGCAAAAAAGGCGATTGAGAGCGGCCCCCAGCCAGCACGCCCCACCCCCGAAGCTCGGAGGGGAGACAGCGCCCTGTTCTTCATCGATCTCGCCCAAGAAATCCCACCCCACCTCCTCACGCGAACTCGACGGCTCGACATTAGAAGCCCCAGGCGTCTCAAAAAGATTATGCTCTTCTGCGGCTCGCTCGCCTGAACGGCCGCGGGCGCGAGCGGCCCCCCCGACCGGATCAGGCCCCCAGCCGCGGGAGACAACAGAGGCGGCGCGAGCCCTCGGCAGCGAAACACTGCGCCCAGACCCGACGCGCTCGGGCCTCGGAGCCCAGGTCGGAGTCGGGGCGGGAACGAGAGGAGAAGCCCCCGGAGACATGACAGACTCAAACTCCCTGATCCCCCGGGCAACCGTCGACTCGTGAGACCGCACTTCTTCAACCGGCGCGAGCCTTGGCCTCTGGCGCGGGGGTTCCTCCGTGCTTTCCTCGGGCCCAGGGGGCCCGTGGAAAGCCTCCAACGACGGCCCCGCGCGCATCTCATCCAGAGATGACTCCACTGGCAACACCAACCTAGACAGAGATGGCCCCTCAGAGGGAGCCGCCGCGTTGCCGGAACTAGGAGATGCAGCTCGGGGCCAGGGAGGGGGGTTCGAGGCCGCAGTCGCGGCTGCCCCATGGGAGAACGACGGCGGTGGCTCATTGGAAATCACGCGGGCAGCAGCCTCCCGGGAGTCGAAGGCTTCGGGGCGGGGGGCCTTCCGAGGCGACGTCGATGGCCCCTGATCTCCGGGCAGGATTTCGGATCTGCCCCCGAAGCTGGTCGAACGCAGAACTCCCTTGCAACTGAGCCCCCATCGTCTCGGACCTAGTAGCTGGCCGAACCCGCTGCGCGGAGCAATTTGGCAGTCTCGCCCCCCGGACCACCCAGACCGCGCCGCCGGGACCCCTGGGCTGGAAGACGAAGACCCTGGGGCCCGCCCAGCGATCGCGCTGCAGCGAGTGGGAACGCCTTGACGCGATCAACCTCTGGAAACCGCACACCCACTGGCCAGGATGGCAGCGCCGATCAACGCGTCGACGGGCCGAGGCTGCCTCGGCCAATCTGGAGCGAGCGCCCAGGCCGACCAGCGCGGTCCGAGCTGCCTCTCGGATGCGGCGCTGCCTAGCGAAAGCGGCGGCGGCGGCGCCATTGTCGGCGGAGCCCGGCTGCACATCCTCCGAGCCAACCAGGTCCTGGCCGTCATCGGATACGAGACTCCGCGGAAAACGCGGATCCTCGCCGAAAACCAGCTCGGGTGGCATTAATCCGCCGCGGTGAAAACTCCTGTTTTGGGCGGCAACCACCTCACACAAAAAGAGCTCAGTCTCGTCGCGGGATGAAGGGCTGCATCCGAGGGCAACCTCAGAGAGGGCCCCCCTAACCAACCCCCCGCGCACCTCAGGGACCCAAGGGTCTGATCCAAATCTCCATGAAGGCTCCCCAGACCGCTTGGAAGCGTCGTCCGGCAACAGTGAACACTGCTGGAAGCTGGCCCAGTGATCTTTTAAACTGATCACCGGGACACTGGCCGCCCATCCTGGTTGAGCGTGAGATTCACACTGGTCGCAACGAAACTCTTCCTTAACCCGCTTGAGAACATCCCGCATAGCGCCGCTCTCTGGAAATCATTGCGCCTCGGGCGCCGCAGATTGACATGAAGGCGCGCCACATCCGCCTGAAGGTCCCCGGAGAGAGAAGAAACAACCGCTGGCCCTGGGGGAACCGGCATGCAACGAGCATCCTGCTCGCCCCCGCTGCCTTCGCTGGCGCCCGCGGGACCTTCCGCCTCTCGCCCACCGGAAAATTGCTCGGACCCGTCGGAAGAGACTCCGCGGTCCAATTCTAGGGCGGCGGGCCCGGATGGTGAAAACGCCAAGCGGCCATCTCAACGCCGCATGACATCGCCGCGACGAGGACGTCAGGGCACACCTCCGCGCGGCGTGTCCTGGCGGCGACGGTTAGAGGAGCGCGCTCGTGCTCACCTGAACACCGTCGGTCACAGCAGACCAGGAACTCTCGAGAGCTGTTCATGGGAATCGTTCGCTTCTTAGACGGCCGGGAAGGATCTCTCGCGACATCCAGTCCAAACTCGCACTGATCGAATGCGAGCTTGCTCACCCCATGGAGATCCGAGACGATTCGGATGGCCCCGAGGCCCCAAGAGCTGGCAACCACAGGCTGCTCCATAGCAAAGAAACAACTGCGCTGGACCTGAAACTCGGCGACCCGGGCGCACAAATTCAGATACCTAGTCCCTCGCTCTTCCACCTCTCTCTGCCTGGCGGGATCCGCGCGGCCCCAGTTCGGGACTTGGGCTTGTGAGCAGGCGCTGCATCCCGGGGACGTGGAAACGAAAAGGGGGGCCTCCTCTTCCAACGCGAGCCAAAGGTGAGCCACGCCCTCGGGCGTCCCAAGATCAACCCCCAGCAGCCCATCCAGGGCCCCGTCCAGTCGGCAGCCGCGACGCCTCAGCTCGGCCGTCACCCAGGGCCTCGAGAAGATCTCCTAGGCCAGGGCCCCCTTTCGCTGCTCCACGGCAAGTCTCAGCCCCTTTCGCCTGCGGCCTCGAAAGGGCTCGACGCCTTGGCCATCTAGGGCCCGGGCCGCGGCATCTCGGGCTCGACGAGGAACAGTAGCCAGAGGGCGGGATATCTCTAGAAGATCGTCTAGGGCGGCGGCCGCGAAGCGGTCCTGCTCGATGATGCCGCGCCAGCTTCGTTGCCTGCTTCTCTATTGTCTGCTGGTCCCCTCTCGTCCTGCTCGCTGCCCCTGCTTTTCATCGCCGCGGCTCGGCTCGCACCAGAACGCGACGCCCAGCTCGCTGGCGCCCCAGCCCCCCACGTTGGCCGCGGCTTCTCGGACTCCCGAGGCCCCCCAGGGCCCAGATCTCGAGGCCCCCCTCTTCGTCGCCACGATGCTCTAACCACCTAGCCCCCCTCGGGGCCAAAGAGCCCGGAGCCTTGCCTCCACGAGCGTGACGGACAAGAGCCGTAAAAAAAACTTGCGGCTGTCTGATGATCCTAACTAGGCGAGTGGATTGCCACCCCATTCTCGCGGCGGCCTCGAGTCCAGATCCATTTCCTGGCCTCCCGGCCCCACAACCCAACGATTTCCCGAGTCCATTTTGACGCCCCCCCTCTGCGTCGGCTGAAAAAAACACCTCGAGGTCCCGGGCGAACAGGCCCCTTGGGACCGCCCTGGATGCGTCGGCATCGGACTGGCCCTCAGAGCGAAGCATCTCCGAGCATGCGTCAATCAGGCGCTCGAAGGTGTTCTGGGAGCCTCCGCGCGCTGGCGGTCGCGCGTATTCATCATCTGCACTAGACGAACCATGTCGGCGTCCGCCATCATCGGGCAGTTCGAGAGCCGCGCAATCAGGTCGCCCTGCAGGTCGACGACCGGCGTCAGCTCCACGAGACCACGGTCGCTGGAGGGCCTCGGCCCGTGGACGATCTCCTTCATCTACTCCATATGCTGCGCGATCAGGGCCGAGACCTGCTGGAAGGAGCGCCCCGCGCGCTCGGCGCCCTTCCCCTGACTCTCCGCCACGATCATCATGTCGCGCAAAGCGCGCTGCATCTAGGCCACCGTCATGGCCCACGCGCGCGGCGGCGGGCTCTAGCGCTTCGGCAGCGGGGCCCCTGGAGGAGGCGGCTCCGACGGGATGCATTCCTTCTCCACCGGCACGCGCGTGGTGTAGGGCCCAGCAGACAGATCCTGGGACGCGGCCCGCTGGTGCTCAGGGACCCCACGTCGAGCTGGACGGCCCTTTGGCATGGGCGACGACGTCCATGGATCGGGGCTCTCGCGGCCGTAGGCCGTGACTATCTCGTCCATCTCCCGGCGGGCCCTGATGCTCGCCGCCTTCGCGATCGCCGCCTCGTGCTCCCTGGGGCGCTTGCGCTCGGCAGCCTTGCCCTCCTCCCCCCGCGCCTTCGGGCGGCGGGCCAGCCATGCACTGCATGCAGTCCGCCCAGTATCCGCGTTGATTGCCAGCCGTCATGCGAGCGACGAAGGCACTCCGCCGGGGCCAGGTGCTCCTGCGCGCCCAGACAGCGATCCATCGCGTCGATCATGCCCACGCACTCGCGGTTGAACCACATCGCCTTGAGCACGAGATGGCGCCAGCGCTGATCGGCCACATCGAGCTGGAGCTGGTCGGCGTAGAACGGCAACTTCTTCTCGCCGGGCATCGTCTCGTTCTCGAGGACCTGCAACAGGCGCCCCATCTCGGCGGGACCCTCTGGCAGCTGCTCCTAGAACTCGAAAAACTCCTCCGTGATCTCGCCCCGCGGGCCTTCGATCGCTGCATTCTGGGCTCGGCGCCCGGGCGCGCCCAGGATGTGCGAAACCCTGTCCCTTGGATCGGCTCCTCGTCGGAGGCGGCTGTAATCTCGGTGGACATAAGCACCCCTGTCCAGGCGGCCTCTAGCGTCGGGGAGGGACACGAGCGGGCAACTGCAGGCTCGAGCCGAGAGAGGCCTCGCTCCGGAGCGGGTCTGCTGCCCCACCCCTCTGGGCCCCTGGGTCGTCGGGAAGGAGGGGGGGGACTGAGCGAACGGGGGCCTGCCAGGTGGACTCGGCACTGCGACTGCCATCCTCCGCTCTCAGACTGCCGCCTACCCTAGGATCCCCAAGCGACGCCCAGCCGGGGCAGAAAGCGGGGCGGCCCTCGGCCACCGCGAAGTCGGAAAGCGGGGACCTGTCGGGCAGGGCCGAAGTAGAAGCCCCGCGGACCGCGGCGAACCACGTTGACCGACCTGTGGCCCGCGGGGTGGACGGTCAACTTCCGCTCGACCCTCTCTCCGTCGCTGTCGACCACCATCACGTCGTTGCGCAGGTCGATCGTCGCCCCGAACACGTCGAGCAGCCTCGCGGGGAGAGGGGCCGGACAGGCCTGCGGTAGCACCAGAAACTCCACGACGCCACAGTCCGCGATGGCCACGGGCACCAATGCTCGACCAATCGGACGCGCACGGCCGCCGATGCCCGAGGCTGCGATCCACTTCGGGGGCGCCCAGTCAACCTTCACCTTGTACCCGAGCGGGAGGCCATTGGCGAGGCCCGCGCCGGCGGCAGCCTGAGGGCAGCCCCCCCCTCCGAAAAAGATGTCGGCGCCGCCCAAGAGTCCGGGGGCGCGGCGGCCGCTGCCCGCGAAGGCAGAGCGGCTGTCGAGGCGCGGTGGGCACCCACCGCCAGTGCCGCCCACCCCCAACGTGGCCGGCGGCCCCCTGCCCGACTTGGGCGGGCGGCCGGCGGGCCGCGCCTGCGAGGTCATCGTTTTGCACATGCGATGCAAGTTGAATCATGGAAGAGACCCCCCGGAGGAGCGGCACTTAATTATGGAAGAAGGGCCGGCGCGACTCGGCACTGGAAAATAGCCCGGCGAGCATGGATACGCCAAGAGTTGCAATAAGAGGAAAACAAGATGCACCAACGACGTAGAAACCCACGAGGAGAGCACATACAGGACGAATTCATCATGCTGCGTGAGACTGCACATCAGAAGGCGCCCTGCTGCCGGCGCCGCTGCGACCTGCGCGGGGGCCCCCTCGGCACGACCCACCCGCGCAAAACACGACGGCACCCGGGACCTCCGTCAGATCATCAAGGAGGGCGGCCGCGCCGAAGGGCAAGGGCGCGTCGGGATAGGCGGCCTGGAGACGAGAGTCGACATCACGAGCCAAAAACTGACGCGCCTTTCGGGCCTCAGGGTGCGGACCGCGCGAAGCATCGACCCGCAGCGGTAGGGCCCCCTCAGTTTCCCGGACACGCCCCCAAGGGGCGCGCCGCCGGCACCGGGGGTGCGAAATCGGGGGGGCGCGAAAAAAAAACATCTTTGGCTCGATGGTCAAAGAAATTAACCATATGAGCGCGCGGTCCCCGAGCCCATCCCGCGCGGCCCCAGAGAACATGGAAACCATCAAGCTCGCACCAACAGCGGCTCACGCCACGCCGCCGCGCGCCTCGAAACGAACAACGCAGATAGCCGTCTAAACGAGAGAAACGCTCGATGCCTGCCTGCCACCGCAGGAGCCCCCTTCCGCCATCCGTCGCGGCCTGCGGGAGCCCCCGTCCACCTTCACAGGTCGGCGCCGGCAACATGCCCGCTCCAATCTCCCCCCCGCATCAAGACGTCAGCAGCCTCTGTCATAATACAAGAAAGCAGTGGCCTCCTCAATGAGAGCGAGCATCCTGGCCCCGCGCGCTACGGGGGGGGGGCGCAAGAAGAAGCCACAGCAAACTCGCGGTCCTGATATGTGACAAGGAAACAAAAACGACGTTTCGAGCCCTCCTGGATGCGACACCCCTGGCCCAACCACATTTTCTTCCAAGGCAAGGAGAGGGGGAAACCAACACTGTGCCACTGAACAAAAAAACTCCTCGAGACACACAATTTGCACGCGAGGTCCCTGCACGCCCCGATCACACGCCTCACCGCGCAGCTCGGTCAAACAAGAAATCCCCCACCCAAAACGCCGGGCGTCAAGAAGGTGCTGGCGCAACTTTGGCCCATGGCTCACGAGTCGCCAATTCAGCCCATGACAATTAATTGCGCTCACGCATATTCCACCAACCGTCTGTTTCCGGGAAGAACGATATGGCTATCGGATTCGACCTCGCAGGCGCCCGGAGCACCCCGGGACCATCGTCTCTGAAACGACCGGACCTGGATCTCGACCCGCGCTGGAGGGGCGGTCGGGCGATGTCCTCGCGCCCGGAAGGGCGCGCCCCGATCGCGCCACCGAGCCAAGACACGACGCGGGCGAAGGCGGCTGCGCCACCCGGGGGTCGGCCCCCACACGCACACGAGGCAGGAGCAAGGGGGGATAGAGACGGGAAGATAGACGAGGGGAGCGGGGGAAGCCGCAACATGCTCTCCCAAGGGGCCCTGCCACGCCCACCCCTCCTCACCCACCCCCGCGCCCTCACCCCTAACCTCCCAAGAATAGCAAACCAGTGGGGGGATTTGCCACTGAAAGTGCGCCATGCCGCCGCGGCGCTCTCCGCGCTCCTCGCGGCGCCCTCGACGCGGCCCCCTCCGCGCCTGCGCCCTGTGCCCGACGCCCCACATGGCCTGCGCGAGACGCTGCAGGTCGGGCGCCCCGCCCAAGGCCTGGGCCGCCGCGGCGCCCACCAGAGCGCGAGCTCCGTCGCCCTTCAGGGTCGGGAAGATGGGCAGCTCGATATTTTGCGGCTGCACTCGATGAGCCTGTCCCATGTCTCGACCAGGGCCGCGCGGCTCTCGAGGCCCATGCCAACGAAGTCGGAGGGCCCACCCTCGTTCTCGAAGAACGAAAAACCCGCTCCTGCACCGGCCGCTCAGCTGGGTCCCGCCACCCTGCCACTGCGGCCAGTCTCAGCCGCCAGTCGATCATCTTTGGAGAGGCATGGCGCGCTGCGCGCGCCCGCCCAGTGCCCTTTCTCACCGCAGTTGGCACAGCGAGACCTCTCTTTCAGGCCAGAGCCTTCGCCCGCCGACGGTCGGAGGAATCGCGGCCGACCTTCTTCGCCATCTGGGACTCCCTCCATGCACGGCGTCGCTCTCGCCCGAAGCGCCCCTCGACCACTGCTGCCAGAACGTCCAGCACTTCGCGCTCATCAAAGTCCTTGGTACCCAGGGCCTCCAGGAAGGCCTCCGCTTCCTCTTCTGGGAGCTCGGCCTCGTTCTCCAGATCCTCGTCGCAGTACGTCCCCACTTCGTCGCCATCGTCCTGATGATAAGTCCGAATTGGAGGTTGAGGGGCGGACGGCAGCACCTTCTTCTCCGTGACGCCCATACTCAGGAGGGCGAGTCGGGCGCTGGCAAAGTCGGACTTGCCCATCGCGTGCGTCTTCATGTTCAGCCCATTCTGCGCGGATAGCCCTGCGCCCTCCTCCAGGAGGCGTGCTCTAACCTGATCTGGAAGCGTCAGCCCACGCATCTCGGCCTCGGCTACCTGGGCGCCCCGGCGGAGGACGTAGTCCGTCAACGCCCCTCCGCGTTTTATCCTGTAATCGAACAGCGCCTGGTTCCGGGACACTCTCTGTCGATCGCCCGGTCGTTCTCCGTATAATGTTGCGGGATGGTCGAGAACTCCAACGCGTTGTCCCCATGATGTCAGACTCTGTCGGAAGACCTCACGTTTTCGAAACCGTGCAATTGGGGAGGAGGTCCAAAATCTCGACTTCGCCGGCTCCAGTCGGAACTGCCCGACCACCATTTGTTGCCGACATATCTGTTCCATACCCA
>CAUYUJ010019151.1:73753-106253 GCA_963575745.1 Prorocentrum cordatum
GTCCCCCCCCGTCGTCGAGCGTTAGTCATCGTCGTGGTCGTCGGTCGTGTGTCGTCCGTCGTCTGCCGTCGTGCATCGTACTCCTCCTTCTCGTAGTCGTCGTCCGTCGTCCGTCGTCGTCATAGTCGTCGTCGCATTCTTGTCGTCGTCGTTCGTCCGTCGTCCGTCGTCCGTCGTCCATGTTCCGTCGTTGGTCGTCCGTCGTCCGTCGTCCGTCACCGTGGTCCATCGTCGTCCGTCGTCGTCGTCGTCCGTCGTCGTCGTCGTCCAGCGTCGTCGTCGTCGTCGTCGCCGTCTGTCGTCCGTCGTCGTCGTCGTCGGCGTCGTCGTCGTCCGTCGTCGTCGTCGTCCTCGTCGTCGTCGTCGTCGTCCGTCGTCGTCGTCCGTCGTCGTCGTCGTCGTCGTCGTCGTCGTCTGTCATCCGTCGGCGTCGTCGTCGTTGTGGTCCCCCTCCTCGTCCAGCGTCCGTCGTCGTCGTCGTCGTCGTCCATCGTCAGTCGTCGTCCGTCGCGTTCGTCATCATCGTCGTCGACGTCTTCGTCGTCGTTATCATCGTCGTCGTCTTCGTCGTCGTCATCGTCGTCGTCGTCCGTCGTACGTCGTCCGTCCTCCGTTGTCCGTTTCCCGTCGTCCGTCGTCGTCCGTCGTCGTCCGTCGTCGCCGTCGTCCGTCGTCGTCGTCGTCGACGTGGTCCCCCTCTTCTTTTTCCAGCGTCCGTCGTCGTCGTCGTCGTCGTCCTCCGTCGTCGTCGTCATCGTGATCGCCGTCCGTCGTCGTCGTCGTCGTCGTCGCCGTCGTCGTCATCGTCGTCGCCCGTCGTCGTCATCGTCGTCGTCGTCGTCGACTGTCGTTCGTCGTCCGTTGTCCGTCGTTCGTCGTCCGACGTCAGTCGTCGTCCGTCGTCCGTCGTCGTCGCCATCGTCGTCGTCGTCTGTCGTCGCTGTCGTCGTCGTCCACCGTCGTCGTTGCCCCCCTCTTCGACCAGCGTCCGTCGTCATTCGTCGTCGACGTCGTAGTCGTCGAGCGTCCGTCGTCGTCGTGGTGCCCCTCTGCGTCCAGCGTCCGTTGTCGTCGTCGTCGACGTCCGTCGTCGTCGTCCGTCGTCGACGTCGTCGTCGTCGTGGTCGTCGTCGTCCATCGTCTGTCGTCCGTCGTCGTCGTCGTCGATGTCGTCGTCGTCGTCGTCGTCCCCATCTTCGTCCAGGGACCGTCGTCCGTCGTACGTCGTCCGTCGTCGTCTTCGTTGTCGTCGTCGTCGCCGTCGTCGTCGTCCGTCGTCCGCCGTCCGCCGTCCGTCGTCGGCCTGTAGTCGTCCGTCGTACGTCGTCCGTCGTCGTCGTCGTCGTCCGTAGTCGTCTGTCGTCGGTTGTCGTCGTCGTCGTCGTCGTCCCCTTCTTCGTCCAGCGTCCGACGTCGTCGTCCTTGGTCGTCGTCCGTCGTCGTCGTCCCTTGTCGTCGTCGTCGTTATCGTCGTCGTCATCGTCGTCGGCGTCGTCGTCATCGTCCGGCGTCGTCGTCCGTCGTCGTCGTCGTCGTTGTTGTTGTCCGTCGTCCGTCGTCCGTCCCGTCGTCCGTCGTCTGTCGTTCGTCCTCCGTCGGTCGTCGTCCTTCGTCTGTCGTCCGTCGTCCGTCGCCGTCGTCCGTCGTCCGTCATAGTCAGCGGTTGCTTGTGGTCCAGCGTCCGTCGTCGTCGCCGTCGCCGTCGTCGTCCGTAGTCGTCGTCGTCCCGTCGTCGACCCGTCGACGTCGTCGTCGTGGTCATCGTCATCATCATCATCACATTCATCATCATCATCATCATCATCATCATCATCATCATCATCAACAACATCACCATCATCATCATCATCATCATCATCATCATCATCATCATCGTCATCATCATCATCAAGATCATCATCGTCATCAACATCATCATCGTCGTCATCATCAGCATCATCATCATCATCGCAACCACCACCACCACCACAACCACCAGCATCATCATCATCATCATAATCGTCATCATCATCGTCATCCTCATCATCGGCAACATCATCATGATCAGCATCATCATCATCATCACCATCAACATACTGCTCATCAGCATCATCATCAGCATCGTCGTCGTCGTTATCGTCGTCGTCATCATCATCACCATCATCATCAGAATCACCATCATCATCAGTATCATCATCACCAGCACCATCACCATCATCATCATCATCATTAGCAGTTGCTTCATCATCAGCATCAGCACCAGCATCAGCATCATCATCATCACTATGACAATGATCATCATCATCATCATCACCATCATCATATTCGTCATCGTCATCATCATCGGCGGAATCATCATACCTGTCATCATCATCAAACTCATCATTATCATCGTCGTTATCATCATCGTAATCATCATCATCGCCAGCATCATCAGCATCATCGTCATCGTCATCATGATCATCGTCACCATCACCATCATCATCATCAGCATCACCATGACCATCACGATCATCATAATCACCACCACCACCACCATCATCATCATCAGCATCAGCATCATCATCATCACCACCACCATCATCATCATCATCAGCATCATCATCATCTTCATCATCATATCCATCATGATCACAATCATCCTGTGCACCTTTTTACTGCCAGCAATTGCAAGAGACTGAGCAGCGTAACAGTCCAGCCTTCGAAGTGCGGCACCGCACCACCAGAGCTCAAGCACACAGATGCGAGCAGCACGAGCATACACATACAGACTGCCTGCAGCACACGTGCTGCCTGAAAGAGGGTGGAGAAAAGGAGGAGGAGGAAGACTTGAGCGACCAAAACAGCGGCGGATCAACGGCGCGACGGAAACACGTGAAATCACGACAATCCTGTGCACCTTTCTACTGCCAGCAGTTGCAAGAGACTGAGCAGCGTAACAGTCCAGCCTTCGAGGTGCGGCACCGCACCACCAGAGCTCAAGCACACAGATGCGAGCAGCACGAGCATACACATACAGACTGCCGAATATGCGCCAAATATGCAGCAGCAAGCTGGCCACGCCGAAAAGGTAAAGGCCACACTATTCAGACAAAGATTGCTGGATCACCTGAGATGAGGCACCGACCTCAGCGCCGTGGAAACACCTGGCCAGCGCGAGACAGAACTTGCGCGGATAGACAGCCCCCTTTTTTTGTCTGGAACCCGCCCTTGGGCAAAAAGCCCTGGAGTTGGACGTGGGGACGGCCCGTCCGCGAACGAATACCTCTACGCGAGCCACAGCATACCGAGTTTCTAAAGCTGCCGGGCTCAAGATCAGACATCAAGAGCCCCGTGCCCTTTTTCCACGGGGCCCCCCACTGGCACATGGAGGTAATAAGGAAAATCACAGATTTACGCCTGAGGAGCGCTCTGAACCTAGGGGGAAGCCACAGCCGAGAGGTCTTAGGGTTCTCAACACTCCACGGAATACGCATCACGATGGACAGGCAGGCAAGAGTGGCCACAAAACTATTCAGCGAATTCGAGACCTCAACGATGGCTTGGAGGCGTGGTTTGAGGGAGGGGAGGCCGAGGAGGTGAGTATCAGAACGGACAGGAGGGGCTCCGACCCCGTGGTCAACGCAGCGCGTCAGGGCATTGCAAGGAATGCCAGCGCGCCAGCCTCTTACGCGCCCGGCCCGCGCCCACCTCAAGATCAGGGATACGTCGCCCGCCTTCGAGAGATCGCACTACTCACCGAGGGAAGTGTCCCACAGCAGTGCTGGCATGCCCAAGTCAGCGGCCGCCCGACCGAAGCCGCCATCGCCACAGAACAGGTCCAGGATCACCGCCGGGTCGGGCAGATTGGAGCCAATGCTGAGGGCAGGCCGCGCGCGCACGCGGTCAGGGCGAGGCAGCAGGCCACGGCGTGCCGCCTCTGCGCGGCGGGCAACTTGTGGATCTGCTCGGTGAGACGGCCACCCTTCTCGCACCTCCGCACAGAGCTCCACGACTCGAGGTCGCGGAGGTTGGCGGCGTAATCGTGGCTGGGCCCCGAGTGGCGGAGCTGGCACACGTGGCAGGCGCCGATGATGTCGAGCCTGAGCGCCTGGATGGCCCCGCGCCATGCGCGCGAGGCCTCCGCCTGAGTGACGGAGAAGAGGGAGGCGTTCGCCGCGGCGCCCCCCTGGCGCCGAGCGC
This sequence comes from Prorocentrum cordatum, assembly GCA_963575745.1. Lineage (NCBI taxonomy): Eukaryota > Dinophyceae > Prorocentrales > Prorocentraceae > Prorocentrum > Prorocentrum cordatum. The sequence goes on from CAUYUJ010019151.1 coordinate 77,915, forward strand.
TGACCAGCGCCTGGAGCGCCGCGCCCAGCCCCTGCTGTCGGGGAAGATCCAGCCGCACAGCTGAGTCGAACTCCCCGGCCTTGGACACCTCGCCGACCTCCTGCGCGCGAAGCGTCACGGCGGGGAACCTTTGAGCTGCCGAAGACCCAGAAGCTGGCGGCGCGAAATCCTGAAGTTGCAGCCCGTGGATTCCCCCCGGGCGGCCGTAGATCTCGAAGAGGAGCCAGACCGCGATGGCGATCTGCGGCTGGCCGTGGTAGCGCAGGTAGTTGATCGCTCGCCACGATCTCGAAAGGCAGCGCCACGCGGCTCCTGGGGGGAGCGAGGTTGCGCCACCCCTTCGAGGCCTGCTTCGCGAGCGGCAGGTCGAACGGCCCGTTCTTGTTGAAGCGGGGGTCGCGCCACGCCACCGCCGCGATCATGCGGTTGGCGAAGGTATGGTGCCACCCCCCCTCGAACATCTTGTGAAGGTAGTCGCGGACGGCGCCGTCGAGCGACGCTGGAGAGGAGACTTCCCTCCTGTGCTGCTTGACCCACCGGTCGAACCCGGCGAGCATGTCGGCGCGGGCCTGGCGGCCAGCCCGAGCACGGACCGAGGCCGCGTTCAGGACGGGTATCCCAGCAGGCAGCTCGATGAGGCGCGCCCGCTGGACGGGCGCGAGGGAGGCCGCCCCGCGCGCAGCCACCGGGGTCTGAGCACGAAGTGCCGGCAACGGCGCCGGCGGAGGGCTGGCTGGCCCACGCTGGCGGGCCAACGTAGGCAGGCTCGCTCCATCTTGGGCCCACGCCGCCGGGCGCTTCAGGCTCCGCCCCTGCAGCAGCCCCCCGGCAGCCGGGGACCCACGAGCCCCCATCTGCACCGGGAAGATGATACACGGAAGTGGAACTCGCAACATATGGAAGAAGTCGAAGCACCCCCGAGCCAGGAATGCTGACGGACGGCTCGGGCTCGAGGTAAGGCTCGACGGGGCTCAGGTTGCGGTCCAGGCCCGGGGTGTCCGACATATGCTCCAGCTCCAGGGACCAGGGATTGCTTGCACCAGCTCGCTGATGATGTGAATGCTGATGTGAAGGTACATGATGTTGCATACTATGTTGCTGATGACGCTCCTGCTCACCTAGGTCGTAGACGGGCTCCTGGCACTGGTCCTGGGCGACGGAGGTCTCCATGGGGGGCCCCGTGAGGACGACGGACGAGGGGTCACTGGGGCCCCCGCGGCCTCGAGGGGCCATCCGCGACGTTGTACTCCGAAGGAATCCAGCGGATACAGAAGGAACTCCCCGAAGCCAGGGAGAGAGCACCGATCTTGCGCATGATACTGAGCAAGGTGTTACTGTGGGCCCTCATCCTAGCAGTAGCCGAGACCGAAGACAGCGAGTCGCCCAAGACGAGCAGACGCTTCCCGCGGTTGCGGACAGCTCGGAGAGCATGGCGAACATGATACAAAACGGCCCGCGCCTCGAGGACAGGCACCCCCTCAAGACGATCCCACTTCCTCCTGCCCGTGACCTGCCACTTACTCCTTTCCAGCACTCGCCGGGGAACTTCGGGAAACTGGCTGAGGTCACGCTCAAGCGGCGGGCCCAGCGACTGTCCGCTGGATCCCGACGGAAGCTGGGCGCCCAGCCGGGCGAGCAGGCCCTCGGCCGCGCCAGCAGCCCCCTCGGCCGCGAGCTCGGCCGCGCGCGCCCGCCGACGTGGAGGCTAGCGCTCGGCCCGGCCATAGCGCCACCTCTCGCTATGGCGACCCACCTCCCGCACCGCGCCCACCTCCCAGACGGCTTCGCAGGCGCCCAGCCCCCAAGGGGAGGCATCCACGCAGCCAACAGAGGGCGACCACGGCGCGCGGAGGTCACGCCACAACAAAGGGGCAACGCCATCCAGGCCAGCAGTTCCTGCCTGACCTGGCTCCAGAGCGGCACCTCACGGTTGTAACACTCCTGGGTGAACCTGCAGCACGACTCGAAGATGCGGGGGCCCTCGCGCCGGGCCAGCGCGATGAAGACCACGTGCCCGATCACCCGCTCCAGGCCCCGACCCGAGCATCGGCCCCTTCGGACCAAGGCCCGCACAGCAAGCCTCGTGCGCCAGAGACGGGACGCCGATGACGAAAAGCGGCCCGTGGACGAGAGGGCCCACCCAAGGACGGACAACTCGCCCTCCACCTCGCCAAGATGAGCTTCCCTCGTGACCACGAGTCCACGCCGCTCAAGCTCCTGCATCACCCTCGTGACGTTGGCGCGCACAGCGTCCGCGTCGCAACCGATGCTGACGTGGTTGTCCACGTACTCGAGATGGCAGGCGGAGCTGAGTGGCGGGGCTGGGCGGCCGTCTCGAAGCCGAGAGGCATCGTCACAGCCGCTCGCGTCGGCCACCCTTTCCACGAGCGACTGGCACCACCACATCGCCCACGACCAGCCCATGGGAACGACGCGCAGCCTGGAGCACAGGCGCGCGGAGGCCTTGACCTCCTTGGCGCCGACGACGGAGACGCCCATGACCCCGGCCCAGACAGGCCTCAACGTAAAAGCATAGCGGAGCGCCTCCGGCAACTCCAGGTGGTAGAATGCGCCCTTTCAGGTCCGCACCCTCGATGGCGAGCTCGCTGTCGTCGTCGAGCATCTCAAGGCACCCGAAGGCGCCCCCCGTGGCGAGCCTGACGCCGTCGGGCTCCACGAGGATCTCGCTGGACCTGCGGCAGTCCGCGACCACGCGGAGGCGGCCGCCCTTCTTCTTGACAAAGAAGATGTCTGCTCGCATGCCATCCTCCAGGGCGTACTCGATAAGATGGCGCTCGTACAAAAGCTGGGCAAAACTGGACCAGCACTTCTGGTCGCGAAGCTTGGGGTCAGAGTAGGGAACAGGCACAGAACTCTGACGGAGACGGGCCGCCGCCTCGCTCGGACTGAGCAGGCGCTGCTGAACAAAGAGTTCGACCTTGGATAGCCCGCCCTCCCCCCACACATCCGCCAGCGGGACAGGAGCCGTGCTGACGTCCGGCAAGGAGAGGAGCGCGGGGTCGTAGCTCCCGAGGGACGACTGCTCGACGGTGTAGGCGCCCCCGGCCACGCGAAGCTGCAAGAGCGCTTCTGCGGGAGAAAGCGAGGCAGGCGGAGGACCAAGTTCCTGCACCGAGGCCTCGACGTGGTTAAGGCACTGGCTCTGAGCAAGCGACGGTCCCACATAGCTTGCATGTCGGTCACGGCCACAGAGAACGGATGGATCGTGAAGCCAATTGAGGGAGCCCACAGCATTCAGGACATCATGATGCACACTGAGACGCTTACCCAGCCGCTGTCGCAATCCACGGGATAGCCCACGGCCCACGTCCCGATCGAAGACCTCGCGATCCCTCGGGCACGGCAGAGGAAAGATATCACGTGCACGACGTCGCCGTTCACCGCGGACGTCTTGAGTAGGAGCAGGCCCATGACCTCGCTCGGTTTGGAGGGGTTGCATACACGCGCTGTCGCCCCCTCCGACGGCAGCGCGGGACCACACTTCAACCATGGTTGCGCCTGGAATCCCGCTCCTCGCGGGCCAGGCGCAGCTTGTTGTGCAACATCGCCTTCTTCTCAACCTCGGCGCGGATGTACTCGATGAGGTCGGGGGTCACCTCGGCCGTGGAAACCACGCGTGACAGCCCAGAGAAGGCGGCCTGACCTTCCAAGCTCATCATGCCGCCCACCCCCGTGCTCTCGGCGTCCTTGGCCTTGTCCCCGACCGCAACCTCGATAGTCAGGAGCCTCCAGAACAACATCTTAATGCTGAACGAGCTGGTGCCATCTCCGTGGTCCTGGCCCGGCACCGCCTTGATCTGCTGAGGGGGCTGGATGCGCTCCTGACCGCCCCAGTCGCTGACGCCCAGCTTGCACGCCTGGCGGAGATGCTCGTGGTGCCGTTCGATGCCGAGCCACTCCCGCGGCCCGCGGCCGCCCGGCCGCACCAGGGGCCCCAGGACCACTAGCAGCTCTGGGTTGCCCATCGCCCGCGCGCGCACCCTGCACTCGGCGGGTGCCACCTGCCCTGCTGCGGCGGTGAGCTGCGCCACTCTCGCGTCCGTCGGACCCGCTCCGCTCCGATACACCTGCTGCGGGTCGATCCCTAGCGGCGGGGGGTCGTAGCTGCCGAACCTGGCCCCCCGCACATCCGGGCAGTCCGACACCGTCACTGTGTACAGGTCGCCGTCGGCTGTATCGATGACTTGGTCACCTTCCGAGGACGCCACCAGCCCCAGACTCAAGCGCTGGTGCCACACCGCCTCTGCGGCGCAGAAGACGTACACCCACCATGTCGTCGCTGCCAGTGCTGCCATCGTAGGTCACCGCCTCGCGCCTCGGCCGAGCGTCCCGTCTCGACGCAGCAAGCCGCCGCCAGGAAGCAGCCGAGCGTGCCGCCCAGCAGCCCCAGGCACAAGGCCCGGGCGTCGCGGCTGACGTCACCCAGAGTGGCCGCCGCGCCCTGGGCCTCGCCGCCAGCCGACGGGGCCGACGCGGCCGCCTCGCTCGTGGCCGCGGATGCCGCGGCCGCGCAAGGGGTGCAGGCAGGGCACACTGCCGCTGGGCAGGGTGCCGGAGCGGGGCAGGCTGGCGCCGCGGACTCTGGACACGCAGGAGCCGCGGGACACACCAGCGAACAGGATGGGCAGCTTGCTGGTTGCCCGCACGCCAGGGAGCACACAGGGCAAGGAGGGCGCGATGGCACGACAGGACAGCGGGTGAAGTACGAGACTGTTCCGCTGACAGCGTGATCCAGGAGTTTCTCCCACATACTCAAGACTTGAGCGACCAAAACATCACCAACATCATCAGCATCACCCTCATCATCAGCACTAGCAGCATCATGATCATCCTGGTCCTCCGACTCTTATCCTCCTCATCCCCCTCCTCACACGGAGAACTTGAAACGCCCACTGGTCTGCGCACTGCTCGAGGGAGCTCCCTTGCAGGTGGTCGCGGCCATCGACGAGAACACGGCGCCGAGAGGAAACAAGAAGCAGAGCGATCTGCGGCTCTCCGGCCGGCCTCCACGGCCGCTGCGCCGCTGGAGCTGCTCGACTTGTTGGCGTTCATGGCGTCCTGGCGAGGCTTGTGAGATCGTTGTTGACCGTCGCCCTCATCCTCCTCCATCTCTTCCCGTTGTGAAAAACTCCGCCCTGTCACACCCCCAGACGTATGAGTAAGGCGGGCCGTGCGTTTCGCCTGAGACTTCCTCACCATTCATGATCCTGGGAATTGATAGTTGCAACAACTTCGCGGGGCGGCTCCTTTTCAAAATGTGGCTCTCGCCTTAGCGCCAGGCGAACATTCACCTGAAAAGTTCGTCACCGTATCAAGGATGGAGGACAGGTCCTGTTCAAGATGTGGCTTTTTCCTTAGCGCCGCGCACATTCGTCTTAAAGTTGCAGTCAAGGAAATAGAAGGCAGTTTTGTTTCACAATACGGCTCTCGCCTGCGCGCCGCGCACATTTGTCTTATAGAAGAGTGAACAACACCTTCGTCATGGATGGAGGGCGGTTCCTTTTCAAAATGCTGTTCTCGTCTCAGTGCCGCACGCATTCGTCTTGCAATATTCGGGAGCGGCCAAGAGGGGGGTGTCCAAGAGGGGGGGGTGCAAATCATGACCGGCGGCATGTGCGCGGCCCAGCGGGGGGGCCAGGGACATGATTAAATAAGAAGAGGCGCCATGAAATCTGGGGAGATATCATGGCCCCCGCCATGATATCCACCCCCCCCTAATCATCACCCCCCTCTTTTCCGCCCCCGAAATGTTGAAACAGTTCAAGGACTCGTGCGGGTGAAGTCTGAGGAATCTGGGTAGTCGAAGCCAATCTGGCGCCAATATGGCAGGCCCAATCTGGCAAACGGGGGCAATCTGGCGAGGGAGCCAACGCGAATCCAGTCTGGCAAATAACCCAAATCATCCAGTTTGGCCAGGCCAGATTGGCCCGTGGGGCCCAATACAATCTGACAGTCTGGCCTTCGACTATCCAGGGAATGGTCTTGTGACACGACGTAGGGCTGCCGTGACACAGCAATCACGTCGAGCCGCGGCGTGGAAGCCCCGGGGAGCGGTGCACTCTGCAGCGACGTAAACCTTGCCGGGGCGTTGACTCACAGCGTTTTGAAGCCCCGGGAATCTGCATTACGGCGCGATTGAGGACTCCTCTCGAAGGGCCATCTTCTGATGGGGCACTTCCCATATTGGAAATCAGCTCTCTGCAACGACGTAAACCTTGCCGGGGCGTTGACTCACAGCGTTTTGAAGCCCCGGGAATCTGCATTACGGCGCGACTGAGGACTCCTCTCGCCAATGCCCAATCATGAATGCATCAGCAGCGGAGAGTTGTAACTGTTTCACTCCGCGTCCGGTATCGGACCGGGCTTCGTGCTCGTACGGGACCTTGACCCTTGAGGAATCCTCTCGAAGGGCTATCTTCTGATGGGGCACTTCCCATACTGGAAATCAGCTCCTGTCGGGACCTATGAGGAGGGAACCTGAGGGCGTTGACTCACAGCGTTGACTCACAGCGTTTTGAAGCCCCGGGAATCTGCATTATGGCGCGATTGAGGGCTCCTCTCGCCAATGCCCAATCATGAATGCATCAGCAGCAGAGAATGTAATTGTTTCACTCCGCGTCCGGTATCGGACTGGGCTTCGTGCTCGCACGGGACCTTGACCCTTGAGGACTCCTCTCGAAGGGCCATCTTCTGATGGGGCACTTCCCATGATGGAAATAAGCTCTCGTCGGGACCCATGAGGAGGGAACCTGAGGGAGGGTGTGCTGCAACACCGTTGATGCGTCGTGGGTTTACGCTGGTCCTCATCCTTTTTGACGTTGCGCGGACCTTACGCGTCAGCATGTGGCGTTCCCCTCCTCCTCTCCTCCTCATCATCATCATCATCATCATCATCATCATCATCATCATCATCATCATCATCATCATCATCCTCATCATCCTCTTCCTCCTCCTTTTCTTTTTCCTTCTAAACAACTTCTCTACGTCGCAACCCGAGGCCAGTTGGCGGGCCGGGCGTTTCGACTGAGATTTCCTCATCATTTATGACCTTGAAGCTTTAAAAAATGACAACAGCTTCACAGATGGAAGGCAGGTGGTTTTCAAAATGCGGTTCTCGGCTTAGCGCCGCGCACATTCGTTGTAATAACTTGCAGGAGCTTCACGGATTGAGGGCGGTTCCTTTTCGAAATGGTGCTCTCGCCTTAGCGCCGCGCACATTCGATGTTTATATTTACCAGAATTACACGGGTTCCCATGATCAGCGCACCAGGAATGGTGTTTTGGAAGGATTCAGGATTATGGTGGTGCAACAGTTACATTGATTCGCGGAGTTGAAGACCCAGGAATGGCGTTCTGACAGGATTCAGGGCCGTCAAGACGCAACACTAAAGCTGATCCGTGGCGGTGGAATCCCGAGAACAAACCTTTGGCACGCTTAAAGGACCTCAAACAGTTGTCTTCAAAGGTGGCAGTTCCCTGTGGAAATGACCCATTGTCGGGGCCTATGAACAGGGAGCTTGGAGGGAGGGCTTATTCTCCAAATAGGCTTGCCCTATAGGAGTTCGAACTCAGGCCCTACTAATTGGTTCGTTCCCCCCCCTAATTCCTATGCCCCCCCTATTCCTATGGCTATGCCTATGCCTAAGCCTATGCCTATGCCTATGCCTATGCCTCCCCCCTCACTCCAATGGCACCCCCCCTTATTTCCAGAGGCACCCCCCAGTTATTTCCAATGATGAGTCCTATGGATTCATGTGGATTCCTATGAGTCGCTTGCCATTGCTTGCTCTTGCGTGCTCTTGTTTGCTTGCTCTTGTAGCTTGCTCTCGCTTGCTTGCTCTCGCTTGCCCTTGCTTGCTTGCGCTTGATCGCTGGCTCTCGGTTGCTTGTTGTTGCTCGCTTGCGCTTGCTTGCTTCCGCTCGCTTGCTTGCGCTTGCTTGATGTTGTTGTTCCCGGCCTCCTCCCGTCCAGCTCCCATCCTCCTCTCGTCCTCCTCCCATCCTCCTCTCGTCCTCCCCCTGTCCTCCTATCTATTTGGAGTCAACCCTGGCTGATATCCCATCATCGTTGATGACTCTTGCGTTTACAGTGGCCCTCCTCCTCCTCCTCCTCCTCCTCCTCTTCATCCTCCTCTTCCTCCTCTTCCTCCTCCTCCTCCTCCTCCTCCTCCTCCTCCTCCTCCCCCTTCGCCCTTCGCCCTCGCCCCCCCAACCCCGTCGTCATCCCCCTCCCATCCAGAAGCGACGGGCCGCTGGACTGCCACCTCGAGCATCCGTGGTCGACGTGGATCCGATAGCTCCAATTCGATATCGGCTCCGGCTGGCCCGATCCGAGTCGATTCCTGTATACCGACGACCCGATGCGGCTCGGGAGCGTATTGGGGGCCTGTCGGGGCTTCTTTGGGAGTTTCGGGGGGGCACGTCCCCCAAAATACCCCCTAGAATGCCCCCTCAAGTACCTCTCCTAGAATACCCCCGGAAATCCCACCAGTCCTCTGGGCGTAGGTTGTTTAGTGAGTTTCCTCTTCCACCCCTCCTTCTTCCCCTTCGGGGAAGGGTTTACCCCTAAACCCTTCCCCCTACCCCGTCCCCATGGACCTGGACACGGGGTTTCGCGAGTCGTCGGAGCGTCCAAAACGGCCTCGGCGAGGAAGCCAAAATCATTGGTGTTACCGAAGTTTTGGCCCAATGTTGGCCTCCTGGGGAAGGGACGCGAATTGTGGCCATCCCCATCTTTGATCGATGTCCTCCAAGATGGCGCCTAGAAGCGCCCAGGGGGCCCCAAGAGGTCCCAAGATGGCCCCAAGATTGCCCCAAGGGGCCCCCAAGAGGCCCCCAGGAGGCCCCCAAAAGGATCCCAAGCGGCCCCAAAAGGCCCCCCCGAGGCACCCAAGACGCCGAAGAGCCCCCCACGACCGCCAAGAGACCCCCAAGACGTCCCAAGACGCCCAAGAGATACCCCAAGAGGCTCCGAGAAGCATCCAAAAGACCTCTGGCCCTTTTGTTTGCTCTCCTCCTCCTCCTCCCCCTTCCTCCTCCTATCCCTTCTCATCCTCCTCCTCCCCCTCCGCCTCCTCCTCCTCATGCTATTCATCCGACTTATCCCTGCGCCCTCATCCATCCATCCAATTTTCTCCTTCGCCCCCTCACACTGTTCGGCCTCTCCCCTCTTTGCCCCCGCATTTCTTTGATCACCGCTCAACTCGCCTGGACATCGTTTCTGGATGGGTTGGTGGGGATTTGTTTTTGGAATGCGGGCTCGCGAAGCAGGTCGAAAGCCGTCCGAACACTAGCCAAGCCGCGACTAGGCAGCAAGAACAAGGAGGCAAGCGAAGCGAACGCGCGGGCAGCCAGCTGGTGGGGATACTTTTTGGTACGCGGGCTCGCGAAGCAAGTCGAAAGCCGTCCGATCACTAGCCGGGACGCGACCAGGCAGCAAGAAAAGAGAGGGGCAAGCGAAGCGAGCGCGCGGGCAGCCACTCAGAAGGAGCACGCTGGCGGGGATTTGTTTTGGTCTTTTTGGTCTGCGGGCTCGCGAAGCAAGTCGAAAGCCGTCCGATCACTAGCTGGGCCGCGACTAGGCAGCAAGAAAAGAGAGTGGCAAGCGAAGCGAGCGCGCGGGCAGCCACTCAGAAAGAGCACCAGGAGTGGCACTCCCAACCCGGTGGCGTGGAAATCTCGGTGGCGACCATCAAATAGGAGCAGCCAAAATGGCGCGGCGGCGCGACCATGAACACGCAGAGGTCGATCACCCGGCGTGAGTCGGCATAAGGCCCGACAAAAACGAGCAGGTCCGACAGGCACTCCAGGACGACGTCCGTGCCGTAGGTGACACAACAGCATCGCGTCGGCGCCGGAGTGGAGAGGGGGCAGCCTCTTCACAGACAGGCCTGCAAACGGCTGATCCTCTTGCATGTACACCCGGTGGCACAGGTCGGAAGCGAAGTCAGGGTAGGAGAAAGCAGCCGACGGGCGCCCAGAGCCACACATGCCGAAGTCCTTGCACCGAAGAAGACGGCAGCGTAGGGAGACCCCACGGAACCCAAACGGTCACCAGTGGAGGCTGACACTAAGCAGGAGCAGGCCAAGGGCCACCTGACCGCCCATCCCCGGCGCGGTCCTTGCATGGAATTCGAAGCGAGACCTCGCGGAACCCTCCGGGTCACCAGTGGAGACCGACACCGGCCATGAGCAGGTCAAGGGCCACCTGACCACCCGTTCCCAGCGTGAACTTTGCATGGAATTCGAAGCGAGACCTCACGGAACCCTTCCGGTCACCAGTGGAGGCCGACACCAGCCAGGAGCAAGTCTGGGGCCACCTGACCGCCGTTCCCAATGAACCTTGCATGGAATTCAAGCTGTCAGAACACCTTCAGACAGCGGCATCGGCGGCAACCCCAGCCGCCGCGGTGCAGGTCAGAAGTATGCTGATCGACCCCGTTGTGTTGGAGCCCGTGGTGCTCGACCCTGTTGTGCTCATCAGGGTCGTGCTGCTCGACTCACTGGTGCTTGTCGCCGATCTGCTTGTCTCAGTTGCGCGCGTCGGCTGGTTGGGATACTTTTTAGTCAGCGGCCGCGGGCGAGCGCGCCGGCGGCGAGTCAGGTCAAAGCGGGCTACGCAGAGACTAATTAGGCAGAGGAAACGCGAGAAAATTACAGCAGAGGCGACGCGCGAGGCAACAGCTACGCGCTGGCCGAGGCCTCACGCAGCGGCCCAACGGCAGGTGGATGGCTGAAGGGACTGAAACTGAGGGGAACTGCCACTTGCCGCGGCTGGTGGGGATACGTTTTTCTTGGTCGGCAGCTCCGAGGCAACGGACGGGGAGCGGAAGCGGCGCCCGGGTCACGGCACGGGGCTAATTGCAAAACAAGTGCCGCCAGCCGGAGTCGGCAGACAGACTCGCAGTTGCACGTGCACAGAACAAAATGAACGAAATTCCAATGGCAAACGCACTTCGGCGCCGCAGCCCGAACCAGAGTGAGCAGGCCGCCGCGCGCGTTGAACGTGCGGATGCACCGAAGTGAGTCGCCAGGGCGGCACCAGACTCCGTGGCCGACCTGCACACGCCGACAGGCTGAGCGGCCGGAACCAGAAACAGTGCGCGACAGAGGGAAAACCAGAAGCTGTACAGGCGCTGTAGTCTGAACCACTCAGCGCCCAGTCCTCAGCAATCCGCCTCCCAGTGCCGAGGGGGGCCGCGCGGCTGTGCCCAAGGCGCAGCTGCGCGGCGCCGTTCCCTGAAGCGAAGAAATCCGCTGGCGTGGGGAGCACCGCCGTCGGGTGGTGATGGTCGGCACACTGGAGGTGGCGACATCTGCGCTGCCTGCCAAGGGGGTCCTGCTGCTGCGAAGCTGAGGTGGCCAGCCAACCCAGACTGTCGCGCGGCGCTGCCCCTGGGCCCTAGAGCCGACACACACCAGGCGTCTCCCCAAAGCCGTGGAAACTGCCGCTGGGGGGGCCAAGAAGGACCATGAGCAGCGCGTACCACAGCGCGAACAGAGAGGGGGGGCCACAGCCCAAACGCAAATGCCGCGTCGGGCGAGCCTCGGGGCCACGGGCGGGGGACACCCACCGAGCCCGGGAGGGGAGAGGCGAGGGGGCGCAACGCCTCGCCCCACGGCCAGATACCCTGCAGCCGTGGGCCAGGGGCCGCGGCCTGCCGCATGGACCGTCCAGGGGGTCGCAGCTACTCGCCGCGAGCACCTGCGTGGAAGAAGGGGGGATCGCAGCTAATCGCCGCTAGGATCTATTTTACGTCGTGGGGGTCGCAGCTAATCGCCGCTGAGGTCTCTGTTGAATGTGTGCGAACCGGTGATGGCCCACAGGGGCCGCAATCAACTGCGAACGGGTGACGGCCCACCGCGGCCGCAGTCAACGCGGAAAGTGGGCCGGCAGCGAGATGCGCCTCCAAGGGTGGGCCCTGGGGAGTCGCAGCTACTCGCCGCTGGAGCTGAAGCTGCCAGAACTGTGGCCTGAAACAACAGGCCGGTAGGCTGGCGCGCAGGGGGGGGTGCTTCTGCCGACGTCCCCCTGTCACCGAAGGGTGGGTGGCTGTCGCCGCTGGACAGCAAAGTGGGGTGGCGCGCAGGGGGGGTGCTTCTGCCGACGCCCCCGTGTCACCAGAGGGAGAGTGGCTGTCGCCGTTGGACAGCAAAGTGGGTGGCCCAGGGACCGGTCAGCCCGGCGGGCTGATCCCCCGATGAGCAGGGGGGTGAAGTGTCAGGGATGGGTCCACGTATCCAGTGTGGGCTGTCTAACTATGCTGCGCCTTGGGTGAGATGTGGGGCGACCCCCGCCCCAGCGGGTGTTGCCCCAAGGAATTACGGCGAAGGCCGGGCGCTGCGAGGTGAAACAAGCCCCTCCGGGGGGGTGAAAGGTGGGTGGTGAGGGGCTGGTGGGGATACTTTTTTGATCAGCGGCCCGCAAGGAAGAGTCCAGAGGGCGCGTCAATCAGGCTGACTGGGGCACAGAGCCAGATAATTTGCGAACCCATCTGTCACTGTCGACAGCCGACCGCACGTGCAAGCATGCAGAACAAATTTGGAAAAAAGGGCAGACGGAGGCACCCAGCCATGAGATGCAGAGCGGCCACTGTCGAGAGCCAGCCGCACGTGGCGACGCACGCGGCGCCAGCACCCTGAAGCCGGGCGATGAGCAGGGCGACAGGAAGAGAGGGAGAGGGGAAAAGAAAGATGCCTCACTCACAGAACACCAGGTGCTCGAAGGCGGGCCGTCACTGAACCAATCAACGGTGGACAAGTCGTGAATCCCGAATGGCAACCACCACCACCAAAGACAGGGATGAACGTCGCGTGGGGGCCACGTCACAACCACCAGTGCTCAGAGCCCCGCCAGGGGGAGACTGCGGGCAGGAGTGCACCACCTGATCCTCGCAGAGGGGCAAGACGTCGATGGCGTCCGCGAGCGTGAACTTCTACCAGAGGAAGGAGCAGAAGTCGCTGGCAACGCCGGGAACCGGGAAACGCCTGCCAAGAAGAGGCACGCACCTGCCAAAAGATGCACCACTTGTACAGGAAGCCGTCCTCCTGGGCGACGGCGCCGTGTAGCGGAACGGGCACGTCGTGGAAAGGCCGGGCCTGCCAAAGGATAAACCACTTGTGCAGGAGTGTGCCTTACCTGAACCACCCGCAGGTGAAGGTCGAGGGGCCAGTCGGTGCTTGTCAAGTGGGGGGAACAGCCACTGGGCAAGAGGACCAGCCTTCAGAAGGCGTCGAGTGGAACGTATGGGGTGGGCCTTGGGCCGGAGACCCCCACCATCCCAGGCGAGCACTGTACCAATACGCAGTGCTGAGAGAGGTACACCTCATCCCCAGGAGGTGACCCAAAGGTACGACTCCTTGTCGAGTAGGGGCCACCTCGACGGCAGTGACCCGTGGGGGCAACTGCCGATGTGGAGCGCGCCTTGTGAACGTCGTACGTCGTCGGCACGCCACAGCAGTCGTCGAGGGCGTCAGGAGGGGAGGTGGGGAGGCGCAGCCGATAGCCGCAGAACATTTGAATACATGGAGAAGAGGAGCCAGGTGGTAACACCGTCGAGGGCGTCAGGAGGGGAGGTGGGGATACGCGAAGCGTCTAGAACAACCCCTAAGTTCTGCGAACCCCTAAAGACCCCCCAAAGACTCCCCGCGGGGCTCGCTTGGCGCCCTCTTCCGGGCCGTCTTGGGGGCCTCTGGGGCTCTGGAGTCCTCTGGGGCCGTCGTGAGGCGATCTGGGAGGCACCCAGGGCCGTCTTTCGGCGGCGAGTCCAGGGGGGAAGCCAGAAGGAGAAGGCCGTCTCAGGCGGCCAGGCTTCTGAGAAGCCTTCTGAGAGGTTCCCTGCGTCTTCGGGGAAGGCTTAGAAGACGTCTCAGAAGGCTGGGGAGGACGTCCGAGCCTTCTGAGAATGCCCGCCCCTTCTCGCTCCCTCCCTGGGCGCCACGCCGATCCTGGGCCGTCGGGGGCTGGGGAAAGCCCGAGAAGGCGAGAGCGCCAAAGTCCAGCAAAACCAAAAGGCCTCGACCAATGCTGCGGATTGGGGGCCATCCTGGAGCGTATGCGGCCCAAGGTTGCGTCGTCGGGCCCCAGGGGACCCTCTTGGGACGCCTTTGTCGGGCCTGGAGGGCGCCTGGGGAGAGCCCCGGGAAGCCCGCCCAGACCCCCCCCCCCTGGGGAGGCCGCGTCCTCCCGTGTGTTGCCGAGGTCACAGGCGGGCCCTCGTCCCCTGGGAGATTCGCACGGCCCGACCTAAGACAGAAGACCGTCCTCCAAGAACATCAGACCCTCCGCTGGCCAAACCAAAGAACATTCGAGAGTACCCCTCCACCAGGATGTACAAGAACATCCAACAGACACGAAAACATTAGGGTACCTTCCCGAACCAACCTCGATCGTATACCTCGGTCCGACCGTACACGCACTAGGAAGGAGGGAAGATGGTTATGCAAGCCGCCCATGGTGAAAGCCTCTTTCAGGGCGGCCGCAATCATCATCACGATGAACGTCTGGCCGTCGTCGGCTCCGCCACCCTGGAGCTGAAGCTCGCCCTTCCACGCCCTCGGATGGGACATTGTCAACTGCACACTGTTGGGTTAGTTCGGCTATGTACATAACAGCTCGACCGACAGCACCGCGGAGTGCTTCAGTTCCCCTCCATGTTTGTCGTCCGTGCCGCAGTGGATCACGGTGCACGAGTATGACTCGTTGGCAGCCCAGCTCGGCTTGTCTTCCAGTCCCTGAGGCGTGTTGAGGACGTGACGGAACGACTCTGGTATCCCAGCCTTCCGCGAGGCATCATTGCACCGCATCCCTAGGTCGCCCAGGTATTCCCTCCAGCAGCCTATATAGACTGCCCATTCCTTGGCTCCAGTGGCGAAGTGTGACGCGTACATCATGAGCATTACAAGGCATCTTTCTTGACGCCAGTTTTACCGAAAGACTGGATGACATCTGTATGGTAGAAGTGCTTTCCATAGCCAAGGTTGTCCGCTCTTGCTTTCCTGAAGCGAATAACAAAATCTCCGTCAAACTTCGCAGGCGTCCTGACACCAAAAGCGTGAGCCTTGCGTACCAGCTGTTATGGTCACCGAGGGATTCCATAGTCATGAGCCTCTTCACCATACGAACCCACGAAAGGTACCCCAGGTCTCTCAATAAGCGTGGGGGGGTGGATCGCGTGGAGGTGGTAGGAAGCCGCTGTCATTCGGGGGGCGTGGGGAGGTTGGGGAGCGAGAGGGAGTGGGTTTGGGGCGCGTCGGGGGGCGGCCAAGGGGCGTCGGACAGGTTGGCACGGGGGGGTGCTTCTTGAACGATCTGGAGTACCAAGAAGCATCACAGCCTGACAACTTGCACTCGTCCTCGGCGCCGTATTCGTCCACGCCCACGGGAACCTCTGGCAGTTCCGCCCGGTGGGCGGCCGCGGGCGCTTCGTGGGCGCCCCGTGCTCCGGCCGAGTCCGTGCCGAGGTCTCGCCTGGCGGACGGCCGTGCGCTGGCTGAGTCTACGTCGAGGCTTCGCCCGGTGGCTGGCCGAGGGCGCCTCGGGGGCGCCCCGCGCGGCTCGCGCTGCTCTGCTTGCATCACATAGCTGACACTATTTTTCTGGCATCTTTACACCTTCCACCGAATAGGGTGCACCACATAGCTTGCACCGCGTAGCTTCCACCGCATGGCTTGCTCCGCTTAGCCTGCACCACATTTAGCGCAGACACCCAAAGGTGTAAGAGCTCACTGCCTGGGGCACACGTTGGCAAACATTGTCACCTTAAGCTTCGTACGGTATCACTCAAGTGGAAGAACCCCAAGGGCATCGAGGCCAACATGCGCCCACTTCGCTCCCAGCCCCTAGGTGTCTTCCGAAAAGAAAAGGTGGCAGAATCGGTGCTCACGACGGTGAGGTCTGCGGAACCCCCAGGTGGCAACATCCAAATCGCGCACCCACCGCCCATGAACTCCTGTGGGGGCTCGGATTTCGCAACTGACTGCCCCCCTTCCAGCCTCGGCCTCCAGAGCCCAGCCCCTCCCCAGCCGCCCCCTAACGCGATGGCAAATTTGCGCCGCAACGCAACTGCATACGAACCGTGATACTGTCGTGTTGGGCAGGGGGGTGCAGGGGGCAGGCAACGGAGGATGCAGAAGAGATGGGAGTGGGGGGAGATACAAGCGCAGACACTCGAAGAGAAGCCCAAGTCCGTCAGCCAGTCCAATGCTCCGTTCACGGCTTCCTTGCGCTGGGGGGGATGGCAGGGGCCACGTGCTCGCGCGATCCAGTGTGGTTGGCGCAAGGTGTCCGCAAGCACGAAAGGGCACCTCCCCCCGTGTCGTCCCTCCTCTCCACCCTGGGCGGAGCTGGGGGGGAGAGGGAGACGAGAGGGGGAGCGGGGGAGGAACGGGGGAGACGGAGAGAAGGGGAATGGTGGATCGGGGGGAGGGCGAGAGGGGCAAGGAGGGCGAGGACGAGGGGGGGAGGGCGAAGGTTGCCGCAAGTTGCCTTGCTCGCTTCCGTCCGCCCTTTGGGCATACCCGTAGCACGCGAACCTTAGCTGCGCAACGATCGCCATGGCATGGACTACAGGAGAGAGCAAGTGTGGACACCGGGTGCCCCGTTTCGGCCAGGTGCGGAAGCCGCGCTGTGCTGTCAGAGGCCACCCGATTGGAGGAAGGAGTGATTAAGGATAAAGAGGAGGGACGAAGGTGCGGAAGAGGGTGAGTGCAAGGACTGGAGGTTTCGGGACCCATTAGCTTGAGATTCGAAAGTTGCGCCAACAAGGCTGTCAAACAGTGGCCGCGTCAAAAATAAACGCGCCGATACAAACATGATGATGAACACATGAGGTGAGGCATGATGTGTTCCCAGTAAAATTTCACTTCCTACCTATATATATAAGAAGCAAACAAGTGACTGGAAGTATGGAGCCTTGAAAATATGAATAATTTGGCAACAGACCATGCAAAAACCAACACGCTCCATGCCTGCAAAGTCGTTTTCCGGCAGGGGCCACTTTTGCTGCGGGCGGGAAGGGGGCAAAGGGGGTAGGCTAGGAGGACGAGAGGCAGAGCCGGGAACGGTAGGAGGAGGACGAGGAGGCTGACGTGGCAGCGCTGTGTCAACTAGCGACAGAAAACGCGACCGAAAGAGCACTCACGCTACAGGCTGCCGTTCAAAATGCACTCGCGTACACGCGTCCCTAGCTCGATCCAAACTGGTCAGGTACAAGTATCCTGGCGAAGAGCCGATATGCGGTACCACCCCCTGGGGCGGTCGGTGGAGCCCCCTACGGGGTCACGACACGTGTGAGAGGTGTCCGAAATGTGCACGCGGGGGGGGAGGCAAATGCAGGAAAGGGAGGAGAGAGGAGGGGGCAGCGGGAGAGAGTGGAGCGCGGCGCTGTGGATTCAAAACGAGGACCCAACACCGCAAGATGTATTGAAGTTATCCTGGCGAAGGGCCGAACCATCTGCAAGTGTGAGTACGGGAACGCAGGTGGGACGACGAGGGAAGGTGATCTCCTAATGGGCCACGAAACGTGTCTGGCGTGCGCCAACATGGGGGGGACAGTCGCATGTGGACGCACCCACTGGGGACATAGCGTGTGAGGGGTGCGCCGACGTGGAGGGGAACCGCTGTTGTCGCACCCACTGGGGCCTCTGTCAGGTGGAGCTCCCTATGGGGTCACGAAAAATGTGAGGGGTGTGCGAGAGTGGGCTTAGAGACACATGTGGACGCGCAAACTGGTGCCTTGGGAGGAGCTCCCTAAAAGACCACGAAACATCAGTTCGGTGGAGCTCCGGCGGGGCCACGAAACGTGCGAGTTGTGCTGAAATGGGTTGGGGGACGCTGTGCGGTACCACCCCCTGGGGCCTTGTGGAACTCACTATGGGGCTACGAAGCGTGACCGTGACCCCGTGGGAGCCCACTTATAGGACCACGAAGCGTGTGACGGGTGTGCCGAAACGGGCTGGGCAACGCTATGCCGTAGCACCCCCCGGGGGCATCGGTGGAGCTCACTATGGGGCCACGAAGCGTGTGAGTTGTGCCGTGCCGAAATGGGCTGGAGCACGCTGTGCGGTACCACCGCCTGGGGGCGCTCGGTGGAGCTCCCTGTGGGGCCACGAGGCGGGTGAGAGGTGCGCCGAAAGGGGCTGGGAGACGCTAATTGTACGGTGCCACCCCCGGGGGCGGGCGACGGAGCCACCCTGTGGGGCCACAAAACGGGTGGGAGGGTTCCGAAATGTGCACGCGGGGAGCAAGGGCAGGGATGGGAGGAGGGCGTAGTGGGTGGCGGGAGGGAGTGGAGCGCGGCGCTGCGGATTGAAGCGAGGACACAACACCACCGAACGGCTGGGAAAATATGAAAAGGGTGGAGGCGAGATGAGGAGGAACACAATGGCAACGGAGAAAGGAAGCGTATGCCGACGAGTGGAAGGAGGAGGAGAGAAGAGGATTGGAAGGAGGAGGAGTCGGAGGAGGAGGAGGAGGTAGAGGACCACGACGACGACGACGACGACGACCAATACAAGGGCGAGGGAGGAGAGGATGCCGACGAGGACAGGACGGAGACAAGGACGAATCCGCGACCGAGGAGGATTGCAGAACAGGGTCGGCGCTGAAGGCTGGAGACCTCTGGATAGCCTCGAGTGGAGGGGGAAATAGTAACAATTCGTGACCTCCGATAGGGAACCGAAAAATAGTCAGGTCAGCGCGGGGCTCCATGCAAGGGAGTTGCTCGAGTGCCACCAGAGGCGACCGAAAACTGACCCGACCGGTCCACCAGGGAACAGCCGCCGCAGGAACACAATGAGTCAGGCCGGTGCTGTGGCCTGCTGTACGCGGCGAGCGAGGCGGGGAAGTGATGAGGAGAAGGCCTTCTCAGAAGGCGGCGGGACTTGTCCGAAGCCCTCGTGCGCTCTGACAAGTGTTTCTGTCTTCGGGGAAGGCTTAGAAAACTTCTCAGAAGGCCGGGGGACTTCAAAACCTTCTGAGAAGGCCTTCTCCTTCGCACTTCCCCTCTCGCCAGCCGCCGATACTGGGCGTCACCGGAAGGGACTCGACCGACCTGGACGCTGACCCCACGCTTTTGTTCTTGATCTCCAAATCGCACTGACTGTCTCACGACGCTGGCCACCTCCCCCCCGCGCATCCCGCGCAAACCCTGGCATGCCGGCTATCGCGTTCAATATTCCGTGCTGCTCCGAGAAGCACTCTGCGACGCACTCGATGACCGAAACGTGTTGCCGCCGACGAGAAGACTTGTTTTGTCATACGTACGCTAATATGGACTTCGGGTCCCTGGGTCTGGCGCGCGGGCACACGACCCACGGAGCGGGAAAACACCCCTTCGCAGCATGAGGCCTATGCCGCCTGAACTGACGACGGATCGCGCCGATTCTATATGGAAACGGAAGTCGCAAGTACACTCGCCTTACTCGCTTGATTCCACACCAGACAGAAGCGTTCCTGCCGATCTGACCACACCAGCCCGCGCCTCTGCTGGGTGGGGCACCGCGTGGTTGCTGGGCCACTGCGAAGGCGCGCGTCGCACCCGCCAGCTCCCCTCCCTCCTCCCGTTCATTCCCGAAGCAGTGAGTTCCCCCTGTGAGGTCCACACATCCTTCCTTTCATCCCCTCGTCCTCGTCCTCGTCTTTCTCCTCCTCCTCCTCCTCCACCTCCACCTCATCCTCCTCTTCCTCCTCCTCCTCCTCCACCTCCTCCTCCTCCTGTTCCTCCTCCTTTTCCTCCTCCTCATATTCGTCCTCCTCCTCCTTTTTCTTCCTCGTCCTCCTCCTCCTCCTCCTCCTCCTCCTCCTCCTCCTCCTCATCATCATCATCATCATCATCATCATCATCATCATCATCATCATCATCATCATCATCATCATCATCATCATCATCATCATCATCATCATCATCATCATCATCATCATCATCATCATCATCACCATCATCATCATCATCATCATCATCATCATCATCCTCATCGTTATCATCATCATCATCATCATCATCATCATCATCATCGTCATCATCATCATCATCATCATTACCATCATCTTCATCATCATCATCAGCATCAGCATCAGCATCGGCATCAGCATCAGCATCATCATGACCATCACCACTATCATCATCACCGTCATCATCACCATCATCACCACCACCACCATCATCATCTGAATCATCATCATGATCGTGATCATCATCATCATCGAACTGATCCATGGTTGGCGCCCTTCCACCCCCCTTTCCGCCGCTGCGGCCCGGAGCCATCCTCGCAGATGCCCTCGCACCGCCGAGGCGCACAGTATGAACACAACTTGGGGTGCAGGAGGACATACCAGTACGACGCGTCATCGTTGGAGGCGTCTGTCCGAACAGATCATACGGCACCCAAAAAAACAAATCTGCATCCCAGCGCCATGGCCTGAAAGCGCCCGCCCACGCGAATCTGCCTTGAGAACTCCGAAAGCTATAAATATGTTTGCGAGCATCGCTTATCCGACCCCCATACCCAACGGCGTGGCCTGGGCCCCACTGGCCGATTTGCCCCACTGGACGGGGACATAGGCCGTTCCCTTCGGGTTTCGATCGACGTTGTCCCCAACTGGGGTGGCCATGTGGTGGGGGTCTCGAAGGGGATGACGATGGTGGTCGGTCAAACGATACCGAGCTTGGGCGGCAGACAACGGCAGGCAGACCAGGAGGCACCGAGGTCGACGCCCGGCGGCACAAGCCGAAGCCCCCGCGAGGGCGCCCAAACCGAATTCGGAATGCGGAGTCGAATTGGCCCGCCGGGAGTCCACGGGGATGGCCCGAAGAGGCCTTCCAAGGCCACCCCCTTGCTCCCAGAGATATCTCGGTTCACCCTGGCTGCTCCTTTTGTTTTCCTGGATGTGTTTTTTCCGTCCCTCTTCCCGTCAGCTCTCATGGGCAGGGTTTCTGAATGGGCTGGCGGTGATATTTTTGATCGCAAACGCACCGGACAACGCCGGGCGCCGTCAGAACGAAGCATCGAAGCAACGGCCTCAATTAGCGGACAGAAAAAAGGGCGAAAAGAAAAGAGAAAGACGGCGGAAGAACAACCAGCGGGCGGACCTCACTGCCGCTCACAAGAGCGCCAGCACCAGGACGAACACCTGGGCGTCGTGCAACACCTCGAGGAAAGTGAGGTCCTCGACCCAGAAGAGGAGGAGCATGACGTGCGGGCGCTGAAAAGAAAATCCGGATCGCCGGTCACAAAATGGCGCGAGGAGTCGGTGAGAAGAAGCCAAACTCCAGCGAAGAGTCGGCGAGAGCCAACGCTTGGGGACATGAGCAGGTCCTGGGGGAGGCAACGAGGGGGGAGCCAGGGTGTCCGTCGACGCCGGGCAGAAAGAGGCGGCAGACTCAAGGCGAGCCGCGGGCCCAGGAGCCCTGGAGAATCCTCGAAATAGGGTGAGGCCAACAGGCACACCTCTGGCGGGGCCAGGGTGGCCACGACGAAAGAAAGGCCCGCAGACCTGCGTCCAGGGTCGGGGGGGTTCTCAGCGACCTCGTGCGCAAGGCTGGGGTGGCGGGAGAATATGGTGGCGAGCCGTCGGAGGCCAGGTGTGACCGCGAGCTGCGAGAACCTGGCAGCAAGAAGCGAAGGGACTCACTGAGGGAGGAGGAGGAGGAGGAGCAGCAGCAGCAGCAGCACGACGAGGGAGACGAGGAGGAGCAGAACGAGCGAAGGATGTCTGCACTGAACAATATGAAGGCTAAGATACAATCGCCGCCGACCTTAACCAGGCCCGGCGACAACATAAAAACAAAGCCTCGTAAACTGCGGGCCCCGCCAACCGGACGGGACCACGGCGTGTCAGAGTCCAACAGAATGAGGAGGAGCGGCAGCAGCAGCAGCAGCACCAAGAGGAGCAGGAGGAGGAGGGGGACGAGTGAAGAATATCTGCACTGAACAAAACAATTGCTCAGATGCAATCGCCGCCGACCTCAACCAGGCCCAGCGACAACATAACATCAAAAGCCTACTAACTAACTGGTTGAATCGTCGAACACGCACTAAATAATCAAAGTTAATTTCACTCCCTGCACTCCTCGTTCCCCGACCAGCCCACCTGCACCGCATGAGGCACTGTGGTCTCAGCGGCAGACTCCCGCCGGAGCTCCTCCCCAGCACTGCTCTCGTTTTCGGCTGGGGTCTCCACGGGTGTGCTGGCAGCTATCTCCTTGAGGAGTGCATCCTCCCCTATCTGGGGCGCCTTGTCGGAGGGAGGCTCAGCGGTCGTGGCGGTGGCGGTCATCCAATTCCGGACCATCTCCCGGATCCTTCTGAACATGCCTGCAGGAGGTTCCGCAGGCGCGGTGCTGACGGACACTGCCTTCGGACGATCATCTTGACTCTCGTTCGCAGTTTCGGCTGAAATATCTGCTGGCGCGGCGCTGGCTGTCATCCCCGTCAGGACCTCCGCCTGGATGCTGCCCCCCGTCCCTGCGCGCGTGGCACTGGCGGACACCTTCTTCGAAAGGTCCTCGCGAATCTCGCCCGCTTATTACCTCGGCAGGCGTGGTGGGGACTGACGCCCCCTCCAGCGCCTCGCTAGTCTCGTTGGCGACCTCGGCGGGAGCATCCGCGTGCTTGTCGGCGATCAAAATGATATCCTTGAGAAGTTTCTGCCCGCCACTGTTCTTCTGCCCTTCAAGAATTTGCCCCTCCACCGCAGAGAGCACCGCCTCGTCGCTGGCGACCAGGGGCAGCGGCTCCGGACTCACCATCTCGACGTCGGCAGCGTGGGTCGCGCCGCTCCCACCTTCGATGGGCTCGCGGTCGTCGGCAGCGTGGACCGCACCGCTCCCCCCCTCGAGAGGCTCGCCGGCGTCGCCGCGTTCACTGCCAGACATGGCAGCGCTGCTGCGCACCTCAGCAAGCTGGCCCGCGTTGCTCTGCCCCTGGGCGGGCAGGGTCGCGCTGCCCTCCTCCCCGGCAGACCCGGCGAGCTGCCGGGCAGCGCCACCCCGCTCCTCGGACGGCTCGCCCGCGGCGCTCAGCTCCCCGGCAGGCGCGGAGGCGTTGCCCTCGGCAGCCCGCTCGCACCGCTCTGCCCTCGCCGCAGCCCCATCCAGCTCGACGTCAACCAGCTCCGCGGCGAAGTCGTTCACGGGAGGCTCCAGGTCCACCTCTGGCGAGGGTGCGCCCTCGGCTGCCGTGGTCGCCGCGGCGCGCTCTCCGGCCGAGGCCTCGCCGGGCTCCGTGCGCGCCTCCAGGCCCCCCCCCCCCCCACGGGCAAGGCCTCCGCCGGCACGCTCGGCCCCCTCTCGAACGAGTGCACCGCCGCGATCTCGCCCGCGCCCCGCGCAGCCGACGGCCCCTCGGGCGCCCGCGGCGCAAGCTCCAGGGCGCGCGCCGCGAGGTCCTCCGAGGCGGCCTCTGCGGCGCGCACCGCCGCTGCGGTCGACGCGGCGCCCCAGGCCGCGGCGTCGACCATGCCATCCCACTCGCCGTCCATGCAGGCCTTCAGCTCCCCCATCGCCATGCCCCCATATGGCTTCTTCACCCAGGAGCCGCCGTCGGCCAGCACCCGCGCCGAGTGCGCTGCGGGGCATGGTCTGGCGCAACCCGCAAGCATGCGGTCAAAGATGCTATCCTGCACCTCCTCGCAGCTGGAGGTGTTCGCGATGCCCGGGCACCGCTCTGGGCGACCCCTGACCCCCGCCGTCTGGGCCACAACCTCGTCGAAGCAGGCCGCGCCCTCCTCGGCGTTGCTGCAGGCGAGCTTCGCCGCCCTCTGGGGCTCGGGTTCCGTCGCTGGCCCCACCGCCGCGGCGGGCTCCTCGAGCGCGTCGACGGCGTCGTGCTCCGAGCACGGCCCGGGGCTCTGGGCCTCGCCTTGCTGGCGCAAGACGGCCTGCACCTCCCTGTCGGCGGACCCGGGGCCGAGGCTCGGGCACCAGTCGGGGTGCTGATCGAAGCCGAAATTCCTCAGCCACTTCATGGAATTCGAGCACCAGTCGCCTGGGGCCGCGTCGCCACAGACGTTGCGCGGAAGTTACGCGACTGCTCCGCGTCCGGCAAACTGGCCGCCGGGCACGACGAGCGCGTTCTGGCACGGCTTCTCGCAGCCCCCCTCCCCGAGGGAGTGGAGCATCATCTGGACGTCCTGGAAGGGCGCGTCGCTGGGAAATCCCGCGTGCCACTCGGGGTGCTTCGCGAACCCACTCTCGGGAAGCCACGCCACGGAGCGATGGGAAAGGCTGCCCTCCGCCGCGCCCTCGCAGTCGGACGCGCCCGCGGCGGTGGCCGGGCCGTCGGGCGCCCCGGCGCTCGCCGGCAGCTCCTCGAGCTCGGCGGCGCCGAAGTCGTGCGCCTGGGCCTCGCCCATCTGCAGGGGCCCCAGCGCGCGCTGCTGCCGCTCGACATCGGCGCGCTCCGGGGCGCAGGGCAGCGCGCACTGGGCCACGCCGAGCTGGCGCAGCAGCGACTGGAAGTCCCAGGCGGTGCACTGGCCCACGCCCCCCGGAAACCAATCCAGGTGCTCCGTGGCGCCTTTCTCTTTCGCCCACGCGAGCGCGGTGCGACGCCGCTCGCCAGGGGCCGCGTCGCGGCACCCCGCCGCAAAAGGCCCCGGGGGCACGCTGATGTGGAGCGCCAGGCAGCTGCGAAGAAGTAGAGGCACCACAATCGGCACCATGACGGCGAGACTGCATGGGAGGCTAGGAAGGGGCGGGCGGGTCGCCCGCACGCCAGTCAAGAGCAAATGCGGTTTGAGCCAACATTGCCACGGAGGCTGGCGGGGATACTTTTTTGCTCGCAAGTGAAAGCGGACAGCCACGCGGCGTCATGGAGTCGCACGAAAACCAGGCCTACAATGAGCAGGACAGACGCCCACACTACAGCAGGCGAGCGCTGAAAAAGGCAGAGGCGGCAGCAAGCCGGGCAGGGCCGAGACCGAGCGCGGGCGGCGAACGGACAGCGAAAATGGCCAGGCGACTAACCACAGCCCAGCTCAGAAGCCGAAGATCAAGAGCCCGAGCACACCAGTGACCTCGACCTCCTCGAAGAGACACGCCACGTCTCCGTCAGCGCATGCCAATGCCAAGTGCAATCAGGTCCCTGCATCCCAGGTGCCCCAATTCGGCAGAACGAATCGTCAGAGGAGCCTCGGCCAGTGGGAGGCGCGTGTGCTTCCGCCGCGAAGCCGATCAAGAACACCACAAGATGTCAAGCCCATACAGCCCTGCGGGGGGACGCTGCAGGACGGTGGACGGGCCAGGGTAAATCGGTGGAGCGCCCCGGGGGGAGCGCTGAGGGCCAGGGACGTGCTGTAAATGGGGTCGCGGCTAACAGCCGCAGAGATACGGTTGCCATACTGTGAATCGGGTCGCAGCTAACAGCCGCGGAAATAGTGTGTCAAGGGCGGACCGTGCGCCTCCAGCGGGGGGATAGCCGCGGGAGGCGATCGGGACAGTCGAACTGGGATGATTATTGCCAGCATGCCTCGACGCCCCGGGGGGGCGCGGGCACGTTGCACGGAGTCAGTCGTATGTGAAACCGAAAGTGCGGTGTACTCAGTGAGCCCGCGCCCCGCCTGCGGAGGGCACGCAGGAGGGTGGACGGGCCAGAAAGACCGGTCATCGAAGAAACGTGAAGCGTAAGCGCCCCTGGAGGACGCGGCGAGGGCAGGCCCAACTGCTGAGGAGGGTCGCGGCTAACAGCCGCGGAGTTGGTGAGAAGACGTACGGACCAGAGCACCACTGACAGGGGGACAGCCGCAGAAGGAGGACGGACGGGCCTGCCCAATGAGACCATGGCGTGCAGGCCCTAGCACCCCGGAGGGAGCACCGAGGGCACGGGCGTAGTGTGAGTGGCGTTTGCAGCTAACAGCCGCAGAGAAAGTAGAGACATGGTGGAACGAGCCTCCTGAGAGGGGACATCTGCAGGAGGGGGGGCGGCGAGGAAGGCGCGAGGGCGGGGCAAAGGGGGGGCGGCGAGAGGGGGGGCGGCTAACAGCCGCGGTCAGTGTGAACAGAGTGAGAGGGCGCCAGGCGGGAATCTGAAGCATGAAGAATTGAATAGAAGTCGCAATCCCAGAGATCGAATCGGCTCGAATCGACAATCGAAACGGATCTAGCTCTTGCTCCTGTGGTTTTCGGTTTGGCTCCAAGCACGGACAGCAGACCCAAAGAGGCCCCCAAGAGGCTCCCCCCCCCAAAAAAAACAAGAGGCACCCAACAGGCCCCCAGGGCCTTCAAGAGGCACGAGGTGTCACACGTGACGACATCCCTTGCCAAATCGAGCAATCGCCACCAAGAATGCTGCGCTGGCACGGTGGCGGAACTTGCCGCAGGCAGCTGGGTATGAGCCCCCTCTCGCGTTGGGGCCCTGCCATGGCTCTGCGGATGCTTTCAGGCCTGTCTCGAAGAGGGGTGCAGGAGCTTCCTGGACCCCCCCACACCTTGAAACCGACAAAAGGAAACACCCCGCGGGGAGGTTTTTCGTGGGGGGGGGGAGGTCAAGGCCTGGAGGGGGGGGGGGTGCTTGGGGACATTGGAGGTGTTTTCTGGGGGGCACCGCCTCCGCACAACTACAAAGAAGACGATAACAGAAAACAAAACAGACAAAAAACATCCGGTTTTGGGAGGGTTAGGGAGTCCCCTCGCCAGGCTGCCAAAATCCCCTGCTTCGAAAAAAAACCGTTGAAAAAAAAAAAAAAAAAAAAAAAAAAAAAAAAAAAAAAAAAAAAAAAAAAAAAAAAAAAAAAAAAAAAAAAACCTTGGGGGAAATAAAGGGGCTTCCTCCCAAGAAAAACCGTGAGGGGAAGTTAGAGGGGTTTTCTCCCCCAAACAAAAAAAACTCAGAGTGGTGTTTGGGTGGTTACAAAAGGTGCTCCCCCGTGGACTCCCCAAAAACCTCCCTCGGAAAGTTGTTTGAGGGGTCAGGTGGGTGGTCCTCCCTAGACCCCCCCCAAAAAAAAACGCAGGAGGGCTTTTTGTGGACGGGTTGAAAAAAAAAGATTTTCCTCTCCGGACCCTTCCACAAACCCCCTCAGGAAGGTTCTTGGGGTTAGGGACGTTTCCTCCGGGATCCCCCAAAAACCTGGACGCCTCTGGGAGCCTCCGAACGCCTCGGGGACGCTTGGGGAGGGGCCTCGTCCAGCAACGGGTGGCGCATGTCAGAGGGGCACGTTCAGTACCAAGGCGGATGGTTGAATTGGCGTTGGGAGGGGCCTCGTCTAGCAGCGAGCACAGCAGAAGGGCACGTCTTGCACCGAGGAGGCTGATTTAATCAGCTTGGGGAGGGGCCTCGTCTAGCAGCGGGTGGCGCACAGCAGAGGGGCACGTCTATCAGCAAGGATACTTTAATGTTCAGCTTAGGGAGGGGCCTCGTCTAGCGTTAGGTCGGGCCTGTCCCCCTACAGGGGGATCTTGGACGAAAAATCAAAAATACCCCAAAAAATACGCCAACCGTCCCCAGACTATGGTTTTACTATTTTTGAATATTCCTCCTGTAGAGCGACAGGCCCGACTTAAGTCTAGCAGCGGGTGATGCACAGCAGAGGGCACGGTCTGAGGGGAACACCCACTATCATCGCCCTTTCTTCCCATGAGAAACTCTGATTGCGCATAGTTAACGTTTAAGAAAATGTCAGCGGTTAATTACTTGCAACTGCGTGTCCCGGCGAACGGTGACGGAGAGAACGAGGAACGGAACGAGGAGGACGAAGACGACGAAGATCAGAAAGACGAGGATGACGACGACGCCTGGCCCGGCCCGGCCCGGCTCGGCCGATGTCCATGGCGCTGCGGAGGGTCTCGTTGGCCTTGTCCACCGCGCTCTTGATGGTGCTGTTCACTGCATCGGGCATATCCTGGCTGCTCGTGGGGGACGCCCTCTCGCGCCCGCCAGTGTGTCCCTCCTCCTGCCCCGAGCCCCCCCAGCCAGCACCGATCGCCCCCACGACGTCCGCCGCTGTGACATCGGCACCGTGGGGCTCGCGAGAATGGCTGCGAGGAGAACAAATCCTATGTGTGGCGCTGAACCCACTTAACCGCGAGGCAGACCACAACGTGATGGCACAGAGTGATGTCGAAGCGCGATGTCACGCCAAAAGTATCGCCTCGACGCACCGTGATGTCGCGTATGAACGTCACATCGTGATGTCACAGCTTGAAATAAAGTTTGACGTCAAAGCGTGATATTACAGCGCGATGTCGCAGCGCGATGTCGCAGCGTCACGTCGCAGCGTGACGTCGCAGCGTGATGCCGCAGCGCGACGACGCAGCGTGATCTCGCAGCGCGATGTCACTGCGTGGTGTCAACAAGGGCTCCTTGGGCAGCGATGCAAACG
>CAUYUJ010019151.1:113255-118255 GCA_963575745.1 Prorocentrum cordatum
GGCGGCCCCGGCACCACCCCCACCTCCATCGCCATCGGGCGACCGACCTCCTCCGCCACCGCTTCCGTGGCTGGGGGGGCACCCGTGCTCCCGGGATCGATGCCCACCCCTACGCCCTCCGTTGACCTCCGCAGGGCAAGCAAGCCTTCCTCGGAGAGCGCGAATCCCACCAGCACGTCCATGCCCTCCTTGATGTAGTCGAAGCTCGCACGGAACTTCCCCACTCGCTTGGCGGCGTGGTCGATGGAGCCTGCGCCCTTGTTCAGGCGCGCTGCGCGCGCCACGGCCTCCTGCTCGGCGATGTTCTGCGTCGTCGCCACGCAGCGCGAGCACATGTACAGCTTGCACTGCCCCTCTTTGCCCCCCCGCAACGCGGGGTATTTCTGGTTGCGCTCTGAAGCCTCAGCGTAGCGGCGCATCCCCCCACAACTGAGCTCGTCCACGTACTCCACCATCATAATCTTCCAGTCGCCCAGCTCTGCGCACACCCGACACCAGCCCAGGCGCTGCGGCGGGACCCAGTGCGCACCCATGCAGTGGACGTAGCCCGCCTCGGCGTAGTCCTCCTCCGCCATCATCTCGGCGTCTTCGAGCGCGGCAGGTGCGCCGCCGCTCGGCTGGGGGGCCTGGCCATAGACGGCCTTGTTGCTGCGCCGGCGGTGGCGTTTGCCTCCATGACCGCTGAGGGCGCCCGTGGTCGCTGCACTCGGGGCCTCACTGGCGGTCCCATCGTCCACGGAGCGACCGCCGTCGGCGTCGCTGCGCCACGGCCTGCCCCCGCAGCTGGAGGTTGCGGAGCGCGAGGGTGATCGCGTCCAACCCACGGCGCTGCTCCGTGGTGAAGTTGGCGTAGGTGGCTGCCGCTGCCAGGGCGGCCGTCGCCACTGGCGCCACCGCCGACGCGGGCATCGCTGAGGCCTCAGCGGGCGCCTCAGCCGTCGCCGTGGGGCCTCCCTCCGAGGCGCCATCGGAGGCGGCGGCACTGGGGGCGGCCCCCGTACCGCCGCCTCCGTCGGCGTCCTCGGCAGGCGTCGCTGATCCCGTGGGAAGTGTCGGCGCCGTCCAAAAGGTCGCCGCCTCGGACATCATGTCGAACCCCTCGTCTTCGCTCCCCGACGCGCTCACCTGCTGGCCAGGGCGCTGCACAGGCCCTGCTTTGGAAGTGGGCGCGTCGGCCGCGGTAACACCGCTGGCCTCCGCGCGCGCCTCAGCCTTCGCCTTAGCTTTCGCCGCCAAAGCCTCACGAAGAGGCGCCGCATCGTGACTGGGCGAGTCGGCGTGCGTCTTGGCAGGCCACGGCATCGGCGCGGGCTTCGAGAACTTGGGCGCCATCACTTGGTCGGAAGGATGGCACGGGAGATGCAGCTCGAGAGATTGTGCGAGACAAGACCTCACGAGCCAAACAGCTGCCGAGGAAGAGAGGGGAGGGGGAGAGGCTGGACACCGAAACAAAATGGGGCGGCCGACTGCCAAGGCGGGACAAAGGTAAAACATGAAGACTAAAGGCTGAAACCAACGGCTCCAGGCGCGTGGGAACCGATCCTTGTGCAGGCGGAAAACGGCCTGACCCCCGTTCGGGACCCTGGACGGGCAGGAGAGGGGAAAGGGGTGCGAGGAAACCACGTCGCGGGCGGGCGACAAAGCGGACGGCAGGCCGCCGACGGCCCCAGGACCCGCGGGGCGGCCCCGATCTTGAACGCCTCTTGACGCCTCTCTAGCCAGTGGTCTCGAACAGGTGCGGCTGGCGGCATGAAGGCGAGCACCACACATATGGCATGGCAGGGGCACGGCGCGCACAAGGCAGGGTGGCTACACAACGCGGCGCGCAGAACAGACATGACAAGGCAAGAGCGCATCATGCACACTACAAGGGAACTGAACAGCACCGTGCACACTGCAGATGTGACTAACTTTTTACGACTGATCTGGGCAACAGGAAGGCGAGGAGGAAGGGGAGGGTCAGGGAGCGCACGCAAATGGGATGAAGCCACATCTAGTCAAGACCGGACGCTCGGGGCGACCCCGGCATCCAGCCCGACTACGTCCTCCGTCGCCAGTGCGACCTGCTCAGCTATTTGGCCCTGCAGGGCGTTGGCCACTGCCGAGCGCAGGGACGAGCGTGCCGCGGGCCGTTCGGCCCCGGGCGATTCCCCCACGGCACGGCGCAGCCACGTCTCAGCCTCTGCGCCCCAGCGGCCGTTGACATCGAGGACAAAGGGCACCAGGCCAGAAAATGGGTACCTACGGTGCCTCACTTTCTCTCTGCGCTGCAAGGCTGCCTGATGCGGCCGCCCCGTCTGGGCCACGGCCACCTCGTCCACCAAGCTAATGTCGAGACAAACTCGGCCATGGATACCTCGATGGTAAACGACGTCCAATGTGGCCGCGCCCTGCTCTTCCGTGCGCCACTCTGGGGTGACCTGCTCCACTAGGGCGTGGTGGCCCACCCCGCGCAACCAGAGCGCCACGGCATCTCGGATAACGTTGTGGCGGCGCATCGGGCCACCTCCCCTGGGACAGTTGAGCGCATGAACGCCACGGACGTCCACCGTGCGGCCACGCGCAGGGCCGACCTGCGCCATCGCGCGAGTGGGCGCGGCCGGTCGGTTCTGGCACGTGCACTCGGACTGCAGCAGCGGCAGGTGCATGCGCCTCTTGGCCGCAATGCAGAACGCGCGATCGGCAAGGGGCGAGACCCCCTCGAGGTTATCCAACCAGGCGCCAGCTGAGCTGCCCGAGGCACTATGCACCGCCGCCGCCGCCGTCACCGGCAGCGCGGCCAAGAACGTCTTGGTGGCGTGGTCCCGTACGTGCTGGGTGTACGTCTTCTGGTCCTTCCCCTTCCGCCCTTCCAGAAGGCCCTGCCAACGGTCACTCTGGGGGCGACGGCCTCCTGCCAGCCGCCCCTGCTCCTCATCCGCTGCCGAGAGGGCACGGCCAAGGCCCGGCCACCGCCGAAAGAAGCCGATCGTTGTCGTCTCTCGGAGCTCCTGGGCAGCCGCGCGGATCCCGGCTTCCCGGGACGCCAAGAGGGCAGCGGGACCGCGCTGCTCGGCACTGCCACAGCCCAGGCCTCCGTCGCCAACCTTCATAAAGATCTGCTCACGGGGGGCGGCCGTGACCCCCAAAAGGGCGTTGACGAAGGCGACCACTCCATCATCCACCCTGCGGCCCAACGCCGTCGTGAGCGGGAGCGCCCGCTGGATGGACGCAGGCGCCCCTCGACCAGATCCGCATCAACTGGAAGGCGTCAAAGACCGACAGCCCATGCGCGCGGAGCGTCAGGAGCTCTCGGAAGTAGCGGTCCTGCTTCTGGAGGAAGGCCTCGCCGCAGGGGAGTGGCGCGGCGGCACCCGGGGCGGCCCCGGCACCGCCAGCCGGCGCGAGGCTACCCTCGTCGAGGTCCTCCGGGACGGCAAAGTCCGCGAGCGGGGCGCCCCTCCAGTCGGTGCCCACGTCGTGGTTCGTGTAGGCCAGGGTAGACCCCACCGCCTTGAGCTTCTGGACGCGGTACCGGGCGTACTCCGCAAACTCCGGCGGCAGGACAGCTTGGGGATCTGGGGACCAGATCTGGGTCTTGGACATTTTCAGCTTCATCCCGTGGGCTTCGATGCGGGCTCGCCAGGCATCCAAGCCGCGGAACACAGCGGCCGCGGTGCCCACGAAGTACGCGTCGTCCAAGAAGGCCAGGCAATCCCCTTCAGCGTCCACCGCACGCACGGCCATGCGACCGATGCTGAGAACATCCGCGGTGCCGACCGCGTAAAAGCCTGGACTCATCGGGCAGCCCTGGTCGAGGCCACGGATCTGGTCGACCAGCTGGGCGGGTTGAGACCCACCCCCCGCCACATGGCGCGTGCGAGGGGGGGGCCAGGCCTCCGCCAGCGGCGCCAGAGCGGGCACCTTGGCGCGCACGGCCTCATGCACCAGGTCGCGGGGGATGTTGCTGAACGCATCCCCGAGGTCCACTGCCACCACCCACTTGCCTGGGCTCGAGTTTGCCATCGTGCATAGACGTCGATGGAGGGCACCACATCCGTCCTTGGCAGGGCCAAACTGTTGGTCCCCCACCGCCGCCCGCATGTCTTTGTGGTGGACCTTGGCAGCGCTGCGGCCCACCATACGGCGGGCGACATTCCCGCAGCCCAGGACTCGCACATCCCCAGGGGTTGCCTTGGAGATGCCTGTGAGGCGCGCCGCCGTCAGGGCGGCTAGAGCCTCGGAAGGAAGGTCGCCGATGGCCAGGCGCGCCAGCGTGTTGGCCACCGCCTCTGCCCCATCCTCGTCGTACTTGAGCGGGGCCCAGTGTTCGTAGCGCCCTCCTCCAGGCCCCGCCCCGCCGCGGCGGGGGAAGCGGCCAAACTGACGCTCGAGGTGGTTGGCCACACGGTGATGGAGCTCTGCCGCCCCGTCGAGCTCGCGAGGGGGCGTGGCTGGCGGCGTCGCCACATCGGCCCCCGCCACTGCGGGCACCCCCCCTGGCCCATGCGGGGCGGCCCCAGAGCCAGGGGGAGGGCCCCATTCGCCTGGGCGAGGCGCCGCGGGCTGCTGGGTGGTGCTGAACTTCCTCACCACCGCCGCTGCATCCGCCATGTCACCCTGGGGCCACACTGCCGCTGCCGCCCGAGACATCTCGCCAGCTCGTGCGAGCTCGGTGACACGGCGCACACGGGCCGCGACGTGATCCTCGCGGCCCTTCGCGGTGACCGCGGTGCGCGTCTGGTCCTCCATGGAGAGCCAGGCGACATCCCACTGGCCGTCCTGAATATACTGCAAACGCTCCTGGAGACGCTCACGCCGCGTCGTCGGAGTCGGGGTCGCATTTTCGCTGAACAGCAGCCCATCCAACGATAAGAACACCTTCCACAGCCGCGTCAACGTGCGCGGCGCCTGATCATCGTTGCCCTGGCGGGCCTGCTCGATCGCCAAGCACAGCCGCACCTTCACGTGGCTGACGGCGGCCGCCATGCTGTCGGGGATCATGGCCGCGGTGGGCGCGC